>VONZ01000849.1:0-313863 GCA_012976165.1 Labeo catla
TGGTTATTAATTCCCCACCTTAATTATGAATTTGACCTCATTTACTGAGATGGTAGCGCATTCTGATGGCCGTATTGAGCCTGTCAGGATGCGCTACCCCTCTATTACAGTAGATTTATTAAAACACAAGAACCAAGTTCAACTGTTCCATGCATTTGCCAGAGTCTGGTTCCTCTGTGGCCATTTATTCCCCACCTTAATTATGAATTTGACTTCATTTATTGAGATGGTAGTGCATTCTGATGGCCGTATTGAGCTTGTCAGGATGCGCTACCCCTCCATTAGTGCAGATTCATTAAGGTGAAAAAATCAAGTTCCATGCGGTAAACAAAGTCTGGTTCCTCTGTGGTCATTAATTCCCCACCTTAATTATGAATTTGACCTCATTGGGATGGTAGCACATTCTGATGGCCGTATTGAGACTGTCAGGATGGGCTACCCCTCTGTTAGAGCAGATTTATTAAAACACAAGAACCAAGTTCAGCTGTTCCATGCGTTTGCCAGAGTCTGGTTCCTCACTGAAGCTCAGCAGGCTTGAGCCTGGTCACTACACTGATGGGAGACCCTTTGTGAAAAACTAGTTTGCTGCTGGAGGTAGTTTTAGTCCGGCCAGCAGGGGGTGATCATTCCCTGACATGTACTGTATGGGTCCAAAAGTCCTAGTATAATGAAAAGGAACGTATTTCGGATGAGGCATTAAACTGGCCTCCTGAACTTCTGTGGTCATTAATTTTCCACCTTACTTATGAATTTGATCTCATTTATTGAGATGGTAGCTCATTCTGATGGCCGTATTGAGCCTGTCAGGATGCGCAACACTTCTATTAGAGCAGATTTTTTAAGGTGGAAAAACCAAGTTCAGCTGTTCCATGCAGTAGATGGAGTCTGGTTCCTCTGTGGTCATTAATTCCCCACCTTAATTATGAATTTGACCTCATTTATTGAGATGGTAGCGCATTCTGATGGCTGTATTGAGCCTGTCAGGATGCACTACCCCTCTATTAGAGCAGATTTATAAAAACACAAGAACCAAGTTCAGCTGCTCCATGTGTTTGCCAGAGTCTGGTTCCTCACTGAAGCTCAGCAGGCCTGAGCCTGGTCAGTAGACTCATGGGAGACCCTTTGTGAAAAACTGGTTTGCTGCTGGAGGTAGTTTTAATCCGGCCAGCAGGGGGTGATCATTCCCTGACATGTACTGTATGGGTCCAAAAGTCCTATTATAACAAAAAAGAGCATCTTTCGGATGAGGCATTAAACTGGCCTCCTGACCTTCTGTGGTCATTAATTCCACACCTTAATTATGAATTTGACCTCATTTATTGAGATGGTAGCACATTCTGATGGCCGTATTGAGCCTGTCAGGATGCACTACCCCTCTATTAGAGCAGATTTATAAAAACACAAGAACCAAGTTCAGCTGTTCCATGTGTTTGCCAGAGTCTGGTTCCTCACTGAAGCTCAGCAGGCCTGAGCCTGGTCAGTAGACTCATGGGAGACCCTTTGTGAAAAACTGGTTTGCTGCTGGAGGTAGTTTGAATCCGGCCAGCAGGGGGTGATCTTTCCCTGACATGTACTGTATGGATCCAAAATTCCTATTATAACGAAAAGGAGCATCTTTCGGATGAGGCATTAGACTGGCCTCCTGAATTTCTGTGGTTATTACACACATTAATTATGAATTTGACCTCATTTATTGAGATGGTAGCTCATTCTGATGGCCGTATTGAGCCTGTCAGGATGCGCTACCCCTCCATTAGAGCAGATTTATTAGGGTGGAAAAACCAAGTTCAGCTGTTCCATGCGGTAGATGGAGTCTGGTTCCTCACTGAAGCTAAGCAGGCTTGAGCCTGGTCACTACACTGATGGGAGACCCTTTGTGAAAACTAGTTTGCTGCTGGAGGTAGTTTTAGTCCGGCCAGCAGGGGGTGATCATTCCCTGACATGCACTGTATGGGTCCAAAAGTCCTAGTATAATGAAAGGAGCGACTTTTTGACTTAGCCATAAACCGGCCCCTGTAAAAAGGAGCGTCTGTCAGATGAGGCATTAAACTGGCCTCCTGACCAGCTGTTCCATGCAGTAGACAGAGTCTGGTTCCTCTGTGGTCATTGATTCCCTACCTTAAATGAAGTATAAAAATAAAATAATACTAAATAAATGAAAGTCTTATTATTATATCAGAAAATCTACCTACCAAACATGGGTATAGAAATACCAAAGTAATAAATCATAGTTCTAA
Source organism: Labeo catla (assembly GCA_012976165.1). Lineage (NCBI taxonomy): Eukaryota > Metazoa > Chordata > Actinopteri > Cypriniformes > Cyprinidae > Labeo > Labeo catla. Next base: position 2,238 of record VONZ01000849.1, read on the forward strand.
ATTGACATTCTGATTCTTAAGTTTAACAACAGTTCAACACTTTGAAACTTCCTGACTGCATTATGCTTTACTGTTTTGGGAAGGTTTGCAGCATTGGTGAGATATTTTGGAGGCAGCATCAGTGCAATTGTTTGCTGGCAGTGATGAAGAGGCAGTGGGACTGAAGGCTGCCAGTGCACTTGCTTCACAGGATATACACAAGAGCAGAATGTCGATAGCCAAGCAGTTTTCTTTCATGACTGACATCTCAGCATGTCACATGAAATCAGGGTTATTTCTTTCACAAAAATTCTGCCTATAAATATTACAATATAGCCTGAGCAAAATCTATTTCAGACCCTTCAAGTCCCTGCAAATTCTATGGTGTTATAAATTACTCACAAATCTTTTGACATCTTATCGATAATCTCTATTCAGTTTTTCGTAAAATACTTTTTCCTCTGCATAGTGCATGTGAACTGTGACTTGCTTAATAAATGTGAAATAACCAATTTAAGCAGGTTTTCCATTACTATTTAACAAACCTGTCTGAGATTGATACTAGTTATCTAAAAAGATATGAGAAATACACACACACACACATACTGTATACAGTAACTGCCGTAAAACAGACACTTGCATAACTGAGAAATATGCTTTATTATATTTGATTTTTACTGTGCAGAGAACTGTTGCATATAGCATTGTATATCCTTTGACTTATCAAGTGAAAAGCATGAAACATACTAATGCAGAACAGACAACTTATCATGACCAGATATTTTAGCACAAAACACATTGGCCATGAAGGACCTACAGCATGAATTGAAGCCTATTTAATGAACCTATCAATGAAAAGATACATTGCGGCTATTTCTCAAACTGCTTTGCTTCATATAATGGCAAAAAAGTGCTTCTTGTGCAACCATCATCAAACTGTTACAGTATATATAAGTCAAATGTGACAATAAACATCCACAGGACAAGACAGAGCAATGCTGAATGAGTCCCAATAGCTGTCTCAAGACACTAGAAATCTCCTTTTAAAATAAGTAAAAGCCAGGTAAGTGGCGCCCCCTATCAAGCCAACCAATAAAGTGGCACCAACAAAGGCTGGAGCCTTTTTCTTTGCCACCCTGAATGCAGTGGGTAGAACAGCGGATATGAGGATGTTATTGACATGTCCAAGCACTCTGCGGAAAGCTGGCCGGTCCAGGACACGCTCGTAATAGGTCTCCAGGTTGACCCGGGTCCCATTTCCCCAGTACCAACGGGACAGACCCAGGAACTTGAGGCGGTGAAGAGTGACAGCGAGGGAGACATCAGCAATGCTAAAGAACTCACCACAAAGCCAAGCCTGCTGACTGCCCTCTTCTGGAAAAATGATAGGAAGATGGGTTAAGATGCCAGATTTAAAAAATTCTTGGCATGAAATGGAAATTTACTACTGAAAATGTGTAAAAGTAAATAAATAGACAATTTGTGGTTAAAAAGTATATAAGGGTCATTGGTGTATAAGGATTTTTGACAGGCCAATATTAAAATACAAAAAATAATATCTGTTGTAATTGTTCAAACATTAAGAATGTTGTATACATATAAATTCATATTAAAATTTAAAATTAGGTGATTTTAGAGTTTTTTCATCTTGATGAATTGGCCATAGCCTTAAAAAAAAAATGTGGTGCATGTGGTGCGACCATTATTTATTTTGAAATTAATTCTTTTTTTTTTAGATAGTAATTAAAGTGTTTAGAAACGTATTTGCATTTACTTTGAGTTTTTGTAAATAATGATCTCATATTTTTGTTTTATAATTTCAGTTGCCTTCTTAAATGTAGTTAGCAGACTTATTTTTCCTGTAAATTGCAAAAACTGATCGATCTGTTTTAAAAATATCTTTCACTTAAGCATTCTGTAGCAGTGATTTATATTACAACCACAGTAATGAGATATTTTGTTTTTATTTTTATTTTAATACAGTTATTCCTATGAGTGGTTGCTCCAAATGATGCAAAGGCCTTATATCATTATAAATCTATTTTATATTCTTGGCTGCTCAGTTGACCTTTCGGGAGTTTGATTAACAGGCGATCTGACCCATCATAACGGCAAATACACCGCTTTGCCCGACAAACAAAGTAGACTGGAGAATAGATTAAAGTCAGTGGACTTGAACTTGAAAAATAGTGTGTACTGACATCTTTTCACGGTTGAAACAAGATACCTTCTGAGACAGTCGTACCACATGATATTGTGACACTCTGCATAACAGAAAAATTACAAATAACTTATCTTTTTTGAAAAGTTATAGTGGGTCCATACATAGGAGATGTACTTCATATATATGGCATCTTATTAATGCATTTAAACCAATTTTTAACTAAAAAAATGCAATCTGACAGAAAATTTAGACGTCACGTCATTGATCCATAAATTTGTATTTAAAAAAACGACGACTGTTTTACTAGATAAAACCCCTAATCCTCGGCTGGGATTGTTTAGAGCCCTTTGAAGCTGCATTGGAAACTGCAATCTGGAAGTTCAAATCATCAATCAAGTGAATTAATCCTTTTAACAAAACATAATAACAGTATCTTATGGTGAAATGACTTAACTATTTAACCAAAAATTCTCCCACCTGGTGTCTCCTCAATCCTCCTCTGCAGCTCTGTCTCGACTTGATCCAAAACATTCTCTAGTTCATCCAGGAGTTTCTTCAGATATTTCATGTTATCATGGTCAAACAATTTACTCTAGAGAGATTCAGACAGAATTTTGTGACATATAGCAATCACTTTCTTGGCATTGTAAACAAGACTACAATCTAAATGAAGTGCACATACTCAGGGGAATAAAATCACTTCAGACCAGTTCATCCAAGGTCTTGGGTACTGTGCTACCAACAGCAGATGCCCAGAAAGGCTAATCATATGAATAATTTAAACTGAACACTGCATGAATGTTTACTTACTTTCAGACGTCTCTGTTTTGCAATATAAGCGTCTTTAAGATCGGGATTCTCCGCTGCTAGTTTCTTAAGCTCGGATTCTGTGTTTAAAATCTGTGCTGCAAGACAGAAATCACAGTTAAAGGAGATCACCACTTCCAGAATGAACATTTCCAGATAATTTACTCTGCCCCATGTCATCCAATGTCTTTCTTTCTTCAGTTGCAAAGAAATAAATTTTTGGAGAAAAAATTTCCAGGATTTTTCTCCATATAGTGGTCTTCAGTGGTGGCCAATGGGTTGAAGGTCCAAATTGCAGCTTCACTGCAGCTTCAAAGGGCTCTACACGATCCCAGCCGAGGAATAAAGGTCTTATCTAGGAATATGATTGGTAATTTTTAGGGCTGAAACGATTCCTCGAATAACTTCGTGTAGTCCATTTACTGAACACTGCGTTTCCCCACGGACCATTATTTCTGACGCACAAACCGACAAACGCAAGACCGTAAATTAATGGTGGTTAAAACAAAGACCAAATCCCCCTGGCTATTTCTCTAATCAATTCCTTCTGTAAAGCTTCAGGCCTCCAACTCAATTTAAATAAATGTGAGCTTTTGGCCCTACACCCCATTCAAGATTTGTCCTTGTATAATATTCCAGTTAAAGAGACGGTGAAATATCTAGGCATTTCTATTTCTAAAGATTTGAAAATTAGTATGAAAGAAAATTTTGAAAATAAAATACAAAAAGCCAATGGTATTTTGAATTGCTGGTTGCAGAGAGACATATCAATTTTCGGGAGGATTCTTCTAACCAAAGTTGAATACTTATCTAGACTGATTTATCCAGCTTTTGCTGTAGCTCCCTCTTCAGTTATTATAAAAACAAGCAATCAAAAAATGTATGACTTTATTTGGAGGCACAAAACTCATTATATTAGGAAATCTGATATTATTAAAATGTATGAAGAAGGTGGTCTTAATGTAATTGAATTTGACAGTATGAATACTATGCTAAAAATTAAGTGGCTTCAAATGTTTTTAGGTAATACTGAGAGCTTCTGGTATGTTGTACCTTCAGCTTTGTTTCGTAAATTGGGTGGTATCCGCTTTTTTCTCAAATGTGACTTTGATTTACTTAAAATTCCAGTGAAGCTATCAGCATTCCACCAACAAGTCTTATTATGTTGGAAATTGGCGCACACACACAATTTCACACCTCACAATTCTCCGATATGGAATAATAAATATATTCTGCATAGAAACAAATCTTTATTTTTTGAGGAATGGGTAAATAGAAATATTTGGTCAGTATTGGATTTAATGGACGAGAGTGGTAATATGTTAGACTATAATTCATTCACTTTAAAACACGGATTTACCTGTCATCCAAAGCAATTCTTTACTGTTATTAATGCAATACCTTCAGGTATAAAAATGTTAATGAGATGTTACCTTTCCTATTCCAAAATTACTGCTGTCCTTCCATCGTTATATGTTGGTGATTTTGAAATAGAGAATAAACTCTGCACTAACAAATATTTAAGACAGCATATCACCCAATCAAGCTACCCTTGTCAAATATTAAGAAATAATTTAGATCACACATTTGATAAAAATACGGTTAAATATTTCAGAACAGCCTATCTAAAGTTTCCTACTCTCCCTAAGATAAAAGAAATGCAGTTTAAAATATTAAATAATATATATCCCTCCAATATGTTTCTTCATTTAAAATTTAATTTTGAAAATATACCTTGTTATCTATGCAAACATATATATGAAGATACAGAACATATATTTTTTACATGTAATTTGTCTCAGTCCTTTTGGAAAGCTTGGCAGGACTGGTTGGTAGAGAAGCATGTGGTTGCTGATAGTTTCACTCTATCCTTACAAGATGTAATGTACGGAATAACCAAAGAGTGCTCGGTTTTGTATGATCTGATTAATAATATTATGTTATTAGCAAAATACTTTATACACAAATGTCGATACTTTAAATCTCCCCCCTTGTTTATTGTGTTTAAAAATGATCTAAAATACTTCTCAGATGCCCTTAGTAAAATGAAAAAACCAAAGGCAGTAAAACTGTTTAATTTATTTGTATTATATAATTTGTTGTAATTATATTTTCTTTATTATTTTCGTTTAGTCTTTGTTTTGTAATTGTATTTTTGATTCTCTTTCCTCTTTCTTGGAATATTTGGTTATATATTTTAAGAATCTAATATGATTCTATTGTGTTGAGCCTTCCATACCAAATTTCTTTTTGTACATGTATCAATGCCTTTTGTTGTATTCATATTTTGCACTCAATAAAAAAAAAAAAAAAAAAATTAATGGTGGTTAGTTATGATGTCCCCAAGTTAGCTATGTTTCGTGAAAGAATGTGCCATTCATGTTGATTGTCTCATTCTCTCTCTGTGACACACAGAAAGTTAGTCGATATCAAACAAAGAGCGCCTCAGCATGATTACAAATGTGATACTGATTTTATGCAACAGTTCATCAGTAAACAAAAAGTTAACATTAAGAGACTTACATTTTAGACAGCATATTGCCTGTTTTTGCTCTATTTCACCAACAAATAACCATTACAAACACAGCCACAGCACTGTTTTGCATCTTTGAGCAACATGACGGTGTTTCGTTCTTGAATGAATCACCCGATAAATGATTCAGTTCAATCGCAATGACTCACTTACTCAACAGTGACGTGCTGTCACCTACTGGCGGGCTTTGATTTCACATTTTAAGTATCTTAATTTTAAAATACATGTAAATATCAGTATTCAATGTTTTGTTTAAAATAACAAAATATTATTTATGCATTTGTAACTGCAAGTTAAATGCATTCATGTCCCTCTGACCTGAATTAAATAGTGTGTAAATGTAGTGTGTACATCTAAATGCCTCAATTTCTTGATTTATGCCTTCGTTTTAGGCTGTAATGTTTACCTTTTTCTAAAGTAATGTGAAATGGATTTTTGTATTTCTATTTTTCATTTTATTTTATATATATATATATATATATATATATTTTATTGATATATTTTTATTTGCATTTTGAATGTAATTTGGCAAATAAATGCATTAAATGGGTTTAGTTTTCAGGGTTATTAATGTATGCAATTTCAGCAATAATTTTTTTTTAAAAAAAACATTTAAAAAATGTTTTTTAAGACCTATCTTATTTTATCTTGTATATTTACTTTTGCTCTTTAATAAAGAAAAATGACTTCTCACTCGATTACTCGATTAATTGATGGCATAATTGGTAGAATACTAAATAAATAAATTACTAAATAAATTTCTGATATACTTTTTAACCACAAATGCTCATCTTGCACTAGCTCTGTGATGCGCATACACATCTTCATACATTGGGTAATCATGTTGGAAAAGTCACGCGCGATTAGTTATTCGTCGGTGTACTTAGGTTCAAAAAGGTAGGGTAGGGCGACAAACGGCATCTTATTTTCTCCTCCAACTTCAAAAGTGCCTGACACCGTTGTTTTACCTTTTCTTGTAAGAGGGCGTTTGACTTTCTTTGCACGTTTGCTTTGTAAACACTGGGTCGGTACTTCAGAATACTTCATGAGCATTTCTGGTTAAAAAGTATAGAAATTTGTTTTTTTAGAAAATGATCATTTCGCTAGATAAGACCCTTATTCCTCGTCTGGGATTGTTTAGAGCACTTTGAAGCTGCATTGAAACTGCAGTTTGGACCTTTGGACCATTGAAGTTCACTATATGGAGAAAAACCCTAGAATGTTTTCCTCAAAAACCTTAATTTCTTTTCAACTGAAGAAAGACATGAACATCTTGGAGGACATGGGGGTGAGTAAATTATCACCCCATTTTGGAAGTGAAATTCTCTTTTAGAAATAGCTCATCCAAAAATGAGATTTTCTAATAATTTACTCACCCTCAGGCCATTCAAGATGTTAGATGAGTTTGTTTCTTCATTGGAAAAGATTTGGAGAAATTTAGCATTTAGCATCACTTGCTCACCAGTGGATCCTCTGCAGTGAATGGGTGCCATCAGAATGAGTCTAAACAGCTGAAAAACATCACAGTAATCCACTGGGACTCCAGTCCATCAATTTACCTCTTGTGAAGTGAAACAAATCCATCAAGATTTTTAATTGATTTTAACTTCAAACCCTTGCCTCAAGCTAAATTACAAGCCCTCTGTCCATAATATTGCTTTCTCAAGTGAAAAAATATCCCGTTTGAATCTGTATCCAGATCAAGCACTGTTTAGAAGCATAAACAGTCAAAAACAGTTCTAAACAAATGTCAGTAGATTTTTTAAGAGGACAACAGGGGATGCACATTTTCACTGGAGGAGGTGATATTACGGATTATGGACTGGTATTTTGGCCAGAAGCAATGTTTTAAAGTTAACAACTTAATGATTGTGTTGTTTCTCATAAACATGCAGCGTTTCACTTCACAAGATGTTAATTAAAGGACTGGAGACATGTGGATTACTTGTGGGTTTTTCTTAGCTCTTTGGACTCTCATTCTCACAGCACCCATTCACTGCAGAGGATCCACTGTTGAGCAAATGATGTAATGCTAAATTTCTCCAAATCTTCTTTGAATAAGACACAAAGTCATCTACATCTTAGGTGTCCTCAGAGTGAGTACATTTTCATTTTTTTTGTTATGGATGAACTATTCCTTTAATTCACAGTATTCACAATAATGGAAGGTTCAAATGAAGATGTTATTATCCGTCTTACTGCGAATGTGGGTGGTGGCATAAGCTGGGATGTGGGAGTCTACGGTGATCTCTGGGTGGAGGATGCAGCCATGGGTGTACGCATCCATCTGCAGGGAGTCCAGAAGCTCTCTGTAATGCTGAACTCGATGATAATAGGTGCTTCCCTCTTCTGGGATCAGCTTTGGAGTGTGCTCTGATTCAGAGAACGGCACAAAGCATATATACAGTAGACATTATGACCCAAAAATGTAGCTGCAATCTACTTGAGCTGCTCTCCAGGGCATTATTTTGACTCACCCTTCAATGCCTCTCATGTTATCCAAATGTCTGCACAGGCATGCTGAACGTAAAATGGTACATGCAAACATAAATGCAACCAAATGAAAAGAATATAACAAATGCACTGAACACAGAAAAAGCTCACAAAAAATACAGAAATCAAAGAATTCAGTTGACATCTAATACAGACATCATGAAAATGGAGTGTTTTAAATGCATTTAGGTAAAGGAGTTTATTTAGAACTTGTTTAGTCATACATTTATTGAACCCTGTGATGCATTAATTATAATAATAAAGATAAAACTTGTTTCTTTTCATTTAAAACAATAACAGAAGTACTCCCAATTTTCCATTATTTTAATTTAAAATTGAATTACTACAGGTCAAAAAGAGTCAGATTAAAATGAAGGCTGCATTTATTTAACCAAAAATACATTAAAAACATATTTTATTCTAATATTGTGTAACTGTTTCCTATTGTAATGTATTTTAAAATGTAATTTACTCATGCGATTGCAAAACTGAATTTTCAACAGCCATTACGCCAGTCTTCAGTGTCACATGATCCTTCAGAAATCATTTTAATATGCTGATTTTCTGCACAATTATTATTAGTATTAGTGCTGTTTTATATTTTTGTTTAACCAGTAATCTTGACTGAATAGAATTTTAATGAATAGAAAATTCAGTGAATATTGTTTATTTAAAATCTAAATCTTTTGTAACATTATGAACATTTTTACTGTCACGTTTGATAAATTCAATGCATCCTTGCTGAGTAAAAGTATTATTGCAGCAAATCAGCAAAAAATGATTTCTAAAGGACCATGTGACACTGAAAACTAAATTGATTTTAGAAAGTATTAAAACAGAAAATGACTATTTTCAATTATAATAACATTTTACAATACTACTATTTACTTTCTTAAATTAAATCTCTTTACCAAAAAAAACAAAAGACCTTTTTACAAATATTAAAAACATCTTAATTATTCAAAACTTCGGACTGGTAGTATTTAAATAAATAAATAAGTAAATAAATAAATAAATAAAAAAAACACAGTGACAGTTAAAGAGACAGTCATATAGAATTATTATTATTATTATTATTATTATTATAATTACTTGTATGTGACATCACACACTGAATGATTTTAAAGAAATGTGGTGGATACCATGCGTCAGAGGGTTCACCAGCATTATATTCCTATCAGAACTCTTGTATTTATAGCATTTTACACTGCAATTCATTCAATTTGTAATGTAAATACTGTTTTACACATGACATCAATCCCAAATCCTAAGCGTTTACCATCACAGAAGTTCTGCTCCAAATAGTCCGTGATTTGTGTGGGGTCACAGATGACATTGTCATTGTGAACCAGCACAGGAACCTCTCCGGTGGGGTTCAGACGCATAAACCAGGGCTCATTGTGTTCACTCAGAGGCAGACTCACATTATACTCCTCACACTGAAGACCCTTCTCAGCTATTGCCAGTCTCACCTACGACAAAAACACAATGTTCCTTTGTTTAAGTGATTCATTAGAAAATTACAACAAAGACAGCAGTTATTTTGTACTCATACTCTCATCTTGTTTAAGAAAACAACAGCAGGGTACGCTCTTGTTTTACAGTTCTACAATACAGTTGTAATTAAGGCGTCTGTTATGATTACAGCAATTCAACACAGCCTACACACTTGCATCATTAATAATGTATAATTTATGAATAATTAACAAGCTGTCAATCAGCAATTGAGACAGCTACATGAATGAGAATAATCCAAATAATGCCCGGTGTTTAAAATATGTGAATATCATAATCAAAACAACAGATCAGATGCTGCGCCCACCCGGATGCTCTTGGCCTCTCAATGTAATGTTGAATTATGGGATCGCTTACCTTCTGAGAGCTGAATGACTGAGTCCAGTGATACAAAATCAGTTTGGACTCTTTGTCTTTTGTTTTCTCAACAACCTCGCCGCTATCCTCTGATTTAAGAAGAATTTCCTTCTCATCCTGAGATTCACCGATGTTTTCCACCGCCATTTTATCAGTCATTGGCTGTGTCTCAAAACCTAGTTGCCTTCGACGGCATGTTTGTGCGTCTTACTAGTGTACAGCATTCTTGGGCTTCAAACGTGCGAGTGTTTATTGAACTTACAAGCGAGTATCCGTGTATTTCAAGGCGCCTTGAAGCTGGTAGCTACACACCAATATGATGCCCACAGATGCTGTCTAGGTAGTCAGCTGACTAGGTTTTGAAACACAGCCAATGTGTCGAACGGCGCAGCCTCCAGTTGTGGTACCCAACTTCTTAAAGGACACTCAACCACATTCACAATCATGAAATGTAATATAAATATATTAAATTAGATATTTATGTTTTGATTTTTTTCTGTTTAAATCATTTGGAAATCTAATTATTGTTTTTATAAATAAAAAAAATAAAAACAATTAACAGATTTTTAAACTACATTTATAATATGCATTTTCATGGTTGGAGAGTATAAATTAGAAGCGCACTTTTTAAATGAACCAACAGATGTCTCTGTAGACTATGTTCTCTATCAAATTACATTAAGCCGTTGATTACAAACTGCTATAACACGTTGAGAATTTTTTATTTTGTTTATTTATTTGACAAAACTGAAAATTTCGACTCATGTATAGGCTATAGTTAAATTTTTTCATAATTTATAATATGCAGTATACTACCAAAAATGTAAACTACCAGTAAAAAAAAGTAAACTATTACCTGCTGTTAAAGCACATAAATTGACCTTTTGATTTAGTAGACCCTATGTTTGATTATATTGTAGGCTAATAATTTATACATCCAAATTTATCAACCAAATTGCTAAAAGGAAGTATAGAGAGACATCTCTTAGAAAGAAAGAAAGAAAGAAAGAAAGTTGAGGGGACAAAATAAAATTAGGAAAAAATCAAATTAAGAAACATGCTGTCATGTAGTACTTTGTGGAAGTTTGTAGTGTTTTAATTAAATAAGATTATTGTAATTTATTAAAAAGAAATGACCTTGAAAGTATACTAATGCCCCCTAGTGGCTCCCAGGTCCCCAGTCTCATAAAAGTAAAGAACTTTCTAGAAAAATAAAAAAGAGTAGATGTTGCAAGTTGGCAGGCAGAGTTGTTAGAGAGTTGGACGTTTTCAACAAATTCTGGCCTGCGTCTACATTTCTTCTCTTATTTGCTTTTATCACAGCTAATGCATCCTTTTCAATGTTCATCTGTACATGACATTATGGCCTATTACAGCAGTACTCTTTAAACTCTGACCCTTAATAATTAAAAAATGTGACATTTTCCATGCTTTTCTGTTTTTAGTTTTTTTTCCAATAGGTTTATTTAAGTCATTTTAATATGCTGAATTTCTGCGCAATTATTATTAGTATTAGTGCTCAGCTCAATTATCAGTTTTTGCTGTTTTATATTTTTGTTTAACCAGTAATCTTGAATGAATAGAATTTTAATGAATAGAAAATTCAGTGAATATTGTTTATTTAAAATCTAAATCTTTTGTAACATTATGAACATTTTTACTGTCACTTTTGATAAATTCAATGCATCCTTGCTGAGTAAAAGTATTATTGCAGCAAATCAGCAAAAAAATATTATTATTATTACCATGTGACACTGAAAAATAAATTAATTTTAGAATGTATTAAAACAGAAAATGACTATTTTCAATTATAATATGTAAGTCAATTCAAAAATGTAAAAAAAGGCTTGCAGAAAGCCTTACTTAAAATAGCCTACTCAAATTTGACTAATAATCACAAATGGGAATGGCAAGTAACACACTGAATTGAAGATTAAATTTAGAAAGACTAAAACAAAATGTTCTTGAACTAGGCCACTTTTCTTGTATGTAAAGTTTAAAACATAGTTTTTATACGCTACCAGTCAAAAGTTTTTGAACAGTAAGATTTTTAATTTTTTCTAATTTTTTTAAGTCTCTTCTGCTCACCAAGCCTGCATTCATTTGATCCAAATTACAGCAAAAACAATACAATTTTGAAATATTTTAACTATTTTCTGTTTGAACATTAAAAAATGTAATTTATTCATGTGATTTCAAAGCTGAATTTTTTGCATCATTACTACAGTCACATAATCCTTCAGAAATCATTATAATATATTCTGATTTGCTGCTCAAAAAACATTTATTATTATTATGTTGAGTAGAACAGCTGAGTACAATTTTTTCACGTTTCTTTGATGAATAGAAAGTTCAGAAGAACAGCATTTATCTGAAATAGACCTCTTTTATAACATTATAAATGTCTTTATCATCACTTTTGATCAATTTAAAGCATCCTTTCTAAATAAAAGTATTAAAAAATATATACTGACTCCAAGCTTTTGAATGGTATAGTTTATAATGTTACAAAAGCTTTTTATTTCAGATAAATGCTGATCTTTGGATCTTTGTATTCATCAGAGAATCCTGAAAAATATGTAGAGTAACGAAAATTTAGCTTTGATCACAGGAATAAATTGCATTTTAAGATATATTCAAACAGAAAGTAGTTATTTTAAATAGAAAAAAAAATTGTTTTTGCTGTAATTTGGATCAAATAAATGCAGGCAGCCAGCTATGTAAAAAACATTAAAAACGTTTGACTGGTAGTGTATATAGAATTTTTCTAATAAATAAATAATTACTTAATGTACTAAAGCACAGCAAATACACAAATTTCTAGGTTTCTGCATAATCTTGAGTAAACATAATAATTAAAAAATGCTTAATTGTTATTTTTTCCAGTCTACAAAATTCACAGGTACATGAAATTCTGCTTAAATCTTTTCCAAAACATGCTTACATATGCAGTATTTTGTCGGAAATTTTGTATTTTTATTTTTACATTTTGTTATTTATACTTGTTTTTTTTTTTTAGCATTTTCCTTTTTAAACTAAAAAAGAAGACCAAAAAATATCCTGCTCCAGGAAAAGAAAGGAGACATAACAAGCATTTCTTAAAAATTCTGAACCTGCGGCCTCTCATTTAGCCCAGTGAGAGTGAAGTGGGCGGGGCCGCGGCGATGACGCGCGACGATTGGCAGCGTCTTTCGCTGCCGCGCAGTGTTCTCGTTGTGTCTGCTCTGCGCAGCGCCTGCGAGCGGAGGGAGTCGGTGAAACGCAGCGGCGGTTCCAGCGTGTGCGGCTTCGGCAATGATGCACTAAACCTGCCTCCTCATTCATACTCTCACAACCCAAGCAAAAATACCAAACAACAACATCTCCAGTGTGATTAATTCACCCCGGTTTATTGGCTGTTGCTGAACTCGGCTTAGAAAAGAAGGTTTAATGAAAGAGAAAGACAAGAAGAAGCGCACGGCAACGTTACGACTGTTTTTATTTTCATCCCATTCTGAATGACGGGCGGACGGTTCGACTTCGACGATGGAGGCACTTACTGTGGCGGATGGGAGGACGGGAAAGCCCACGGACACGGCATCTGCACGGGACCCAAGGGTCAAGGCGAGTACGCCGGGTCCTGGTCCCACGGTTTTGAGATAGTCGGGGTCTACACCTGGCCCAGCGGGAATACGTACCAGGGCTACTGGTCGCAGGGCAAACGCCACGGGCTGGGTGTTGAGACCAAGGGAAAATGGGTTTATCGTGGGGAGTGGAGTCACGGGTTCAAGGGTCGCTATGGAGTTCGGCAGAGCACCAATACACCTGCTAGATACGATGGGACGTGGAGTAATGGACTACAGGATGGCTATGGAGTCGAAACCTACGGGGATGGTGGTAAGTGCCACTGCAAATATCATGAGAATCGTCAGCAGTTGCACCATTGCGATTCCTCTGGTCGATTCCTTACATGTTCCATTAATTATTTTAGTAGTTCTAAAAAATGTTTGAAAATAACACAGCAGACTGTTACCAAATGATCTTCTTTACAGATGTAACAAATCAGGGATAGATTTTATTCTGTGTTTACAATTGGAAATGTTAGTTCCAACCATTATATTATAATTGCAGGCCTAAACGTACCAAAATATGGGAACGTATTTCATTTGTTTATGCATACAGCTAAACATTTATCTTTGACTACAATTTATCATATGAACAACCAGACAGTTACGACGCTGATTTAAGCCTCAGAGCCTTAAGTACAACATAACACTGTAACAGCTGTTGCTTCGTTTCGGTTCGGACATGACGAAAGTAACAACTTGAGTTTTAGTAAGTGAGTCAGATTAAATTCAGTAACCGCTCCGAATGATTCACGATAGGTTTTGATTCACTAAAAAGAACCGGCTCATAAGAGTCATTCGTTCGAGAGTCGAACACACATTGATGGCGCAGAATGTTTTTGATTCGCTAAAAAGAATCGAATCAAACGAGTCATTCGTTTGAAAATTTGCTTGCTTGTAAATAAATCGGAGAAATTTCTGGACTTTTTTAAAATTCAGTTTCTAATTTAAGTACTTTAATGGCATGATTGTGTTTACATATAGCATTGGCGAGCATTACACACAGATAATGACAAGAAAATAAATGTACAATATTACAATAAAGATAGTATTAAAACAAAATAAGTAATGAGTAAAATACGCTTTAAAACAATAAAATAAATCTATATGTACATAATATAAAATAAACATCTATCAAACCATTGCGAAACAAAAAACACTGTAATAGACTATGTGTACATATAGTTTTGAATATATTGGTTACAGACTGCATTGAACAATGTATCTTTTGCGCTGTAGATTCAGTAATGGTCTTCCCACTAAATACAATGCAATTCCATAAGAATTAGATTTTTAGAATCTTTAACAAAATGGAACACCATGAAAATGCCGATTCAAGGTTCCTGATTCTATTTATGTTTTTGCCAACTGTTTGGCCACAGGTCATTGCCATTGACTGTAAATAAAACCTAATGTCTTCAAAGTACACTGAAGAAATGCTGGTGACATCAGGATAAATATTAGTATTTTTTTGGCATAGATGAACAAAATTACTCTTATTATGCATTTCATGGCATTGCAGTTTGACATCCAACATTTACCTAATGTTTTGCATTTTGGAACCCACATTAGTTTTGGGATCTGTGTCATTTGTCTCAGTGATTTTTAGATTAGGCTGACTCTGATGAACACTGTGAACATAAAACACATTTGTCATGCATCACTGAAGAGGCGAGAGATTTTAATCATCCAATTTTCATTAGTTACACTCTTACGGTTTTCTAATCATGAGTTATGAGTTGTTAACTAACATTAATTGATATTTGATATGCTAATGCGCTGTATGCTTTTCATCATTAAGACTACCATTAAAGCTGAAATTATGAATATGTTTTAATCCAAATTACTTTCTGTTTCTGTTTCAAAAGGCACATATCAAGGCCAGTGGATGGGGGGCATGAGGCATGGCTACGGTGTACGACAGAGCGTGCCTTATGGAATGGCCACCATTATTCGCTCTCCGCTTCGCACCTCCCTGGCCTCCCTAAGAAGCGTGCAAAGCAATGGCGCCGTTCTGCAGGACGCGGTACCCGACACACCAGTTGGAAGCCGTGGTGGTTTCGTGCTGAATTTTCACAGCGACACCGAAGTCGTCACCGGAAAGAAGAAGGGCCTGTTCCGCCGCGGGTCCCTCTTCGGCAGCCTCCGCCAGCTACGTAAATCTGACTCCAAAACGTCCATCTCTAGCAAACGGAGCTCGGCGCGTAGCGACGCCACCATGAGCCGCATCAGCTCCAGCGACGCCAACTCCACCATCAGCTATGGAGACGGAGAGGTGCCCGATGAGTACACCCCCATGGAGGACCATGTGGATGCCACCACCACAGAGTCCTACATGGGCGAGTGGAAGAATGACAAACGCAACGGGTTCGGAGTCAGTGAGCGATCCAATGGGCTAAAGTACGAAGGGGAATGGATGAACAACAAGAGGCATGGATACGGATGCACTATATTCCCAGATGGAACCAAAGAGGAGGGAAAGTATAAAAATAACGTGTTGGTGCGTGGGATAAGGAAGCAGCTTATTCCTCTCAAAAACCATAAAACTAAAGAAAAAGTGGACAGGGCCGTGGAGGGGGCTCGAAGGGCGGCAGCTATCGCCAGGACTAAAGTGGAAATAGCAGTGTCAAGGTAGGGCACCTCCTTTGCTGAAAATCCTTTTTGTAAAGCCGAAAATGTTAATTCTGGTATCATTAACAAAATCTGACGTTAGTCCAAACTCATATGACTTTCTTCTTCAATGCAACGTTAAAGGAGAAGTGTAAGAAAGAAATGACCACTTTTTTTAATATAATAAAGTGAATGGGGATCTGAGCTGTTGAACTCCAGAATGACAAAAAAGTAGCTATATTTCAAACCTTCTGAAGTCATACAATGGTTTTGTGTGAAAAAAAAAAAACCCTCCACTGCAGATTTTCCCTAAAACAAAAATTATTAGAAGCATATTTTCTTTCTATTTAAATAAAATGTATATATAAATGTGTGTATATATATATATATATATATATATAATATTTCCTCAAAAAAAAAATATATATATATATACACACACACACACACACACACACATATATTCATATTTACATTTGCCTTTGCAACTGACTATAATTATGTATATATTAGTGCTGTCAAATCTATTAATTGCGATTCATCGCAGCAAATATTTATTGATTTATTATTAATTGTGATTAATCGCATATATTTATATATATATGCGTATATATGTATATATATATATATATATATATATATATAATAAAACTTGATGTTAAATAGATTAATTGCAATTAATGTCACTGAATATATATAAAACTGACTAAAATTATATATATGTGTGTGTGTTTACATAATGTATGTGTGTGTGCTGCATGTGTATGTTTATATATAAAAACATACATAGATGTATATATTTAGGAAATTAAATTTATAATAAAGAAAATGTGTGTATATATATATATATATATATATATATATATATTCATTTCTATTCTATTATTTTTTTAACTTTTTTTTATAAATAAATAAATATACTTTGATGAAAGGTTTTGATCCACTTCAAATGTTGACTGCTGTGTATATATATATATATATATATATATATATATGTATATATATATATACACTACCGTTCAAAAGTTTGGGGTCAGTACATTTTTATTGTTTCTTTTTTTTTTTTTTTTAAAGAAATTAATACTTTTATTCACCAAGGATGTATTAAGTTAATAATTAAAAGTTTATTAAAAGTTAATAATAAATAATTTACATTGTTGTAAAATATTTATATTTTGAATAAACACTGTACTTTTTAAACTTGTTATTCATGAAAGAATCCTGAAAAAAAAAAAAATCACAGGTTCCAAAAAATATTTGGCAGCACAACTGTTGATATTATCCAACACTGATCATTCTAATAATACATCTGCATATTAGAATGATTTCTGAAGGATCATGTGACACTTAAGACTGGAGTAACAGCTGATAAAATTCAGCTTTTCATCACAGGAATAAATTCTGTTTTAAAGTATGTTAAAATAAAAAACATTATTTTATATTGTAAAAACATTTTGCAATATTACTGTTTTTTTCTATATTTTTAATCAAATAAATGCAGCCTTGATGAGCATAAGAGACTTCTTTAAAGACTATTACAAGTCTTACTGACCCCAAACTTTTGAACGGTAGTGTATGTGTGTATGTATTAATATACACAGTATACACAACTACAACGTAGTATACAAACTTTGATTTTGAATGCGATTAATCATGATCGATTTGACAGCACTAAAACACATAAATATTCAATACAAAAAAAAAATAAAATACTAAAAATGACTATAACTGAAATAAAAATTGATAAAGGCTAAATATAAACATTGGGGAAAAAAACTTAATAAATGAACTTAATTAATAAAACATCACTAGAGCACTACTATAAATACTGCTAAATGAACACTGCTCCACTAATTTGTATAACTCAGTTGCAGTTCCACATATTCATATTTAGTACAGAAAGTTTTTTGGTTCAGTTTTGGTCTGTTAGTCACACAAAGCTATCATATGATTTTAAAAGACTTAAATAATGCAGTCACATTGACTGCTTTCATGATACTTTAATACTACATCTTTGTCACTTTGGAAGTCAACAGCATGAATCCCCATTATATGGGCAGTTAATTTTTCCCTTTTATAGCCCATGTAAAAAAAAGTCAAATGTGAACAAAATGAAGGTGAGTAAATGATGACAGACATTATAGCAAGAATATATTACTGTCACAACTGTAGAATCATCACAATTTTGTAATATATTGTGTCATTCATGACAGGTTGACTTGAAACTGCTGTGATCAAGTGCACCTGCCACATCAAGGCTTCTGTAACATTCCTAAGATTGTTACTGCTTGTACTGTTAAGCTGTGATGTCTGCATGGTTCAGACATATGGGGTATGGGGCATTTATTTAGACGTCATTCATTAACCATATGTCATAGACCTATTTTAAGATGTTGCCTCACACACCAACAATGTTCAGGTGTTTTTAACAGATATCCTTCTCAAATGGTTAGAAAGTCTGAGTTCTGAAAGGTCGTTCAAGCAACCTTTTTGAGGATTGGTGTCTATTATTTGTCCATAGCTCAGATGCGCAGGGAGCAGTCATGGGGTCATGCCTCTCATGTACACTATTATGATGTCTGTTCCCTTGCCAAGAGCCAAACTAGACAGACATTTTAATGGATGTGTTGTGTAAACCATTTATTCAAGGCACACAAATTCATAACATCCTAAACACGTCTCAGGAAACTCACATGCACATGTTCCTTCCGTTGACCAACCAAACAGATACTTTGTTGAACATTATAAATCTTCCTTGGTCTTCAGTAGACCAAATTCCAGTATAATGAGTTATGCGTGAATGTGTACACACACTGTATAAATATAAACGTTGGATTCGAGTGGTTTAATTGCATAAATTCTTTGTTCCTGTGTCACACAGTGTGGGGCTGAACCTGTTGTAACCTTTAACCATAATGTACCCACTAACTGTTAATTTTATAAGTTAAAGATCACAGATAGGAGTGAATGACTATTGGTATGTGTATATGTGCACGTCTGCCTCATGTATGTGTTTCGGCTGACTGATGACCGTGATGTTCTGACCTTATATTAGTGATTAGCCAATCAATAAATAACATGACGCAGAATATAGGCAGCACTTGTGCTGCTAGTGTTTAAAGGGGTCATACAGGTTAACAGCTGGTTTGAGTACCACTTTCAGGCTATTTACATGTTCTGCATTTATTTAACTACGAATAAGCCACATAGCATGTACTGGGCACCATTAGCTGAGTATCTGGCATGTGTCCCTCTCAGGAGTGGCCTGTCTTCTGTGATTACCTCTTCCTCGGTGAGCAGTGGGTCAGGGTTACAAGGCTTACGCTCCAGGGTCATTACCAGTGCTACGAAATGAAAGTAAAGCCATTTTACTATGCATTACTTGCATTCAGTTACAGCTGAGCAAGAGTCTTGGCTGGCTAGCAGTGCTTTAAAGATTGATACAGTAATACTCCTCACTATCTTCACTCCACCCTAGAGTATATTCCCTTCAAAGGGTTGTAAATATAATCTTACAGACCGACCCCCCCTCCCCCCCCCCTTTTGCTTCAGGGGCAGGGCTGTTGCTGCGGTCAACAGAATCTGCTGTTTTAGGAGGTAGTGTGAAAGGTTAACTAGCGTACTTGGCCTCGCTGTGAAAGGAAACGTGATAGATTCAGTGGCAGGACAGCTACAGAATATAAAAGGTTCACTAAAGGTATTAGCAAAGAAAATTATTGATGAGAGTGAGCTACCATTAGGTTAAATGTCTTATTAATGTACAAATGAATAGGATTTCCTTATTGTGACTTCTTAAAATAAAGTGACGCACACTATGCTTCAAAAATAAATGAGGAACATGAAACAACATGATTAGGGCTGTCATGATTCCTTGATCCAATACAAGGACTTGATTTTAAAAAATCCCAGACTGCAATTTGCCCGTGACGAGTAACAGGCAAAACACCGAAAGTGTTTCACGGATGAAAATTTATGAAACGCATTATTAGACCGTAGTGTAATGCTTTTGTGAATTCACAAATGCTACAATTAAATAAAATAAATATATGTGATGCAGGTTTAATATATGTGCTTTAATTAGTAATGTGTGTAGGTTACATAACGTAAGTGTGTTTCAGAACAGCTCCATTCACAATAAATGCTGCTTCACGCAAAGAGGTATTTAGTGCTGTCAAATCGATTAATTGCGATTAATCGCATACAAAATAAAAGGAGAGAGAGATACACAGTACACACACATATTATGTAAACACAAACTTATTTTGGATGCGATTAAGCATGATTAATTGATTTGACAGCACTATTAATTACATGTTCTAAGCATCTTGAACTCCATATATGCATGTTGCAGTGAGTTTGGGTTTATTATAATGTTAATCTGGGAACGCATCATGTGCCATTTCATCAGATTTGTAAGGTGAATAATTTATAAACCTACACAAACACGGAAGAATGCGTCAATATATGCGTCAACTGTTCATCTCAGTTTACATGTTACTCTGAGTTTACATGTTTTGATATCCACTAGGGATGTGTACAACGACTAATTTGGTCGTTTAAACGAAAGTTTTGTATCCGACTAGTAGACTAGTCTAAAAGCAAGACACCCCCAAAAGATGCTAAGAAAAAAACCTATGTATGTGCATGTATATAATAGCCTACATTTGAAATACTGATCTATAAATCACACTGTCAAATCCCTCAGTGAATTCTGCTTAACGGCGTAATAGACAGCGTGGACGGGATCGTAGCGGTGGCAGGTTGTCGTGAATACCGTGATTGACATTTGCAGGCTTTGGCTAGCCTCTAAGCTAATGCCTACGACGTGCCTATTATGCATCACTTCAGTTATTGTAAGCCAGTTTGGTATTACACCGTTTACACAAAACTTTTCCGATTCCTTCTCATTCAAAATAATCCCACACCGTAGTCTTTTGCGTGGTCATGAGGTCTGAGGTAAAAGCATAGTTTTCGCCCATACACTTAATGTATTATTTTTCAAACATTTAATTTTAACTTATTTTAAATGTTTTAAATGTAACGTTAAAATTATGGCAACTTCAATGATAAAATCATGTTTTTTTTTCTGTCGTGTAGTCGACTATTGTTCTCAGTGGCGACTAGTAGGAGCTGTATCATTTAGTCGACTAGTCGACTAGACCCGCACATCCCTAATATCCACATATTCAAGAAATTACAGTGGCTGTACCTTTTCTGTTGAAAAGGCCAAATATTAAAAATGAAGTGCACATTTGAATTAAATGTTGATTAGTCAATATTAAACAAGGATTAGATTGTGCAGTAAAGTGTAAAAACAAACGTCATGCCTTTAGCGCCCTCTGCAGTCATTTGTTATAATGCGTAATGTACATTAGTTCTACTGTTCAAAATACATTATGTATTTTAACAGTTTTGTTCTATAAAACCGTATGATTACTTGCTTTTGATATTATTATTATTATTATTATTATTATTATTATTATTATTGTCTTGTTGCTATTGTATATGTATTTTAAGTAATTTTCAAGACTATTGTTCACTTACCACAGAAAAAATGTATTATAATTATCAGATTACTCGATTAATCATCAGAATAATCGACTGACTACTCGATTACGAAATAATTGTTAGCCCTAAACATGAGTAATTAAGCAACTAAGCATTTTAGTGTATTATATTTTGAATACTGTAATACAATGTTTAATATTTACAGTGTAGTGCTGTCAAACGATTAATCACTTTTAGCTGGATCCAAAATAAAAAAATTTTGTTTACATAATATGTGTACTGCTGTGTATATTTGTTATGTATATATAAATGCACTAACACATTTTAAGAAAAATGTTATCTTTATATATTATATATATTTATATATAAAATAAATTATATGAATATAAATATATGCATGTAAATACATGGAAATATTTTCGAAATGTTTACTGTATGTGTGTGTATTTATATATGCATAATAACAGTACACACACATTTTTTTTTGTATAAAAAAACTATTACAGTACAAACTTTATTTAGCTTTATATTCATATTATATTTATAAATAAATATGAACTACATGAATAAATGTGATTTTTTTTTTGTTTTTTTTCTTTTTTTTCCATTTAGACAAATTAGAGCAGAAATTCTTGAAAATGAAGTCAGTTTAGCATCATACAGATGCTAAAATAACAGTCATTTTCTTTAAGAAGGGTAAAAAAAAAAAAATTGTTTCGGTTTTGACTTGAAATATGATCCTAGCCACGGTTTGAAAAATGTGAGGGTCTCATTAAGGCATGAATATTTATTAACTCTCCGAAAGTTTGGTGGCACGAACATATTAATTCATATAAATTTCTAAAAGTGGCAGAATCATGTACAAACCCCTCCTCCCTGATTTATAATGACAGCTTTGCCCCTGGTTATGCTAGTGATTATGAATGAGAGACTGAGAGAGGTAAAAGAGCCCTTCAATTTTTCCTCCCACCTTTTCTCACCCTCTTCACACTCCGCTCCATTTGATATTAGTCATTCACCATAAAAAGGAGGGAATAGAGGACCATTTAATTGTTCAGTCAACCTACAGCTCTGTGCTCTCTCTCTCTCTCTCTCTCTCTCTCTCTCTCTCTCTTTCGCTCTTTCTCTCTTATGCTCTCTGGTGTGTCAGCAGCGCAGAACTCAGGCTGACTAAATAAGGAAAGGATGGAGTCAACTTATCAGCTCTGGACAGAAATACATAAGCCAGTAGCAGTTGATACAGTAGCCCATCACTGCCTGGCTGTCATCTGCCCTACGTGCCAAAAGACTTCACAAATGTTTATCGTCAGCCACAACAATGACTTCATCTGCATTTGTCTCTTACCCACATGCAAGCACACAGATATAAACACACTGACACACACACTTTGAGCCAGTTAGTTAGCAAGCGATAACAGTAATTATGATAATAACAGTGACATATGTGACCCTGGACCACAAAACCAGTCTTAAGTCGCTGGGGTTTATTTGTAGCAATAGCCAAAAATACATTGTATGGGTCAAAATTATTGGGGTTTTTTTATGGCAAAAATCATTAGGAAATTAAGTAAAGATCATGTTCCACTAAGATATTTTGTAAAATTCCTACTGTAAATGTATGAAAACTTAATTTTTGATTAGTCATACACATTGTTAAGAACATTATTTAAAGAACTTTATAGGCAATTTTCTCAATATTTTGATTTTTTTGCACCCTCAGATGCTGAATTTTAAATAGTTATATCTCGGCCAAATATTGTCCTATCCTAACAAACCATACATCAATGGAAAGCTTGTTTATTCAGCTTTTATATGTGTATGTGTATAAATCTCAATTTTGAAAAACTGACCCTTATGACTGGTTTTTGTGATCCAGGGTCACATATAATGTTGAGTGTACAGGTTGAACAAGCTTTAATTAATAGAAAGATAATTAAATAGAAAAATAATAAGTTTGCCTGATATTGCTTTCCATTATTCATGCTTGTTTTAATTTTTATTAGTATTGGTACTACCAATAAATTTTACAGTTTATTGGGTCACCCAACAGAACTATTGGCATATTACACACACACACACACACACACAGAACCTAAGATCTTCACAGAAACCCATCAAAATAAGTTCAGTTTAACTTGAAGAAATTGTGACAGAAATATATGTCTATACAGTAGAATGTATATCAATGATTATTAGTGCCGTCAAATGATTAATCGCGATTAATCGCATTCAAAATCAAATGTTTTTTTTTACATAATAACTATATGTGTGTGTACTGTGCATAAGGGAAATGTTATGTTTATGAATTAAATATATTTATATATAATATAAATCACATGAATATAATTATATTATATATATTATATATAAATATATGAATATATTTATAAATATATGTAAATACATGTAAATATTTTTAAAATATATACTGTGTGTGTGTGTGTGTGTGTGTGTGTGTGTATATGTATATATATATATATATATATATATATTTATATTTATGTCATGTAAACCAAAACTTTTATTTTGGATGCCATTAATCGTGATTAATCGTTCGAAAGCACTATTATAATTATTATTATTAAAATATTTTAAAAGAATAATTACAGTTTTTCTCCTATGTTTTAATTTCATTTGATTATAAATTAAATAGTTTTATGCCTTTACTTATTTATCAGAAAAAATGACAGGAACCCCCGAAAAATATACATACTTTTATTAAAATTTTAATTAATTGTTATTAAATTGTATAAATATTATTATTTTAATTAGACATGTTAGACATTAGATAAATTTAAACATTAAAATTAAGTACAAAAAAAAAGAAAGAAAAGAAATCCTGAATAACTAAAATGAAAAAAAAAAAAAAGAATTTGGGAAAAAATCTTGCATAGGGCCCTATGCATGACTATAATGACATAATTAAAACAATAATGTCTATTTTCAGTATTATTACTGATTAAACGTATAATATCTATTATCATTTTGTTGTTTGTCTAATATTTAGTTATAATTGTTTCAAAAAAATCATTAAAAATAATTTTTTAATACTGTTTAAAAGATGTTTTTAAAAGACGTTTCTTATGCTCACCTTGCTTTATTTATTTTATCAAAAATCCTGTAAAAACAGTAATATTGTAAAATATTATTATTAATTTAAAATTATTTTTCCGAATATGATATAATTTATTCCTTTGATTGCAAAGCTGAATTTTTATCAGTCATTAATCCGGTCTTCGGTGTCACATGATCCTTCAGAAATCATTTTAATATGCTGATTTGGAGCTCAAGAAACATTTCTTTATTATTTTCAATGTTGAAAATAATTAGGCTGCTTGATATTTTTTTGTGGAAACCATCATAAATTAAGATTCTTTGATGGATAAAAGGTTTAAAAGAATATTTATATGAAATAGGAATCATATGTAACATTATAAATGTCTTTACTGTCACTTTTGATCAAGTTAATGTTACCTGAATAATAGTATTAATAACAATTTTGAGCTGTAGCGTACTTAACATAAAGCTAATCTAGATTTGTATTATGAATAAATAAATAACAAAAGCAATATTGGTCAATCTCTCAAAACAAGTCTAAGAAATAAACATTGCATAAGCCAGTGCTCCAGCAGTTGAATATAATATGTAATTAGAGCATTCATTTTCGGGTGTGCTTTCAGAGAAGGCACAGAACCATCTCTGAAAGCACACTGTGTTTTACAGTGTGTAAAAAATCCACTTACAGCGAAGAACAACCTCTGATTGGTTCAAGAAGCCGTTCGTTACCCGAGCCGCCCAATCCCTTTCATCTGTGTATCGCTGTGGTCGAAATGCAGCGAGGGATTACTTCATGTTGACAGGTTATGAGTGAAGAGCCTTTCCACATCCAGCTCAACGCAGGCCCACGTGAGAGCCACCGTACACTCCAGCACAGCTCAACCACTAAAATTAAACGTGCTGATGCCGAACTCCACACAAGTCCCCTGACCAGAGCTTAATATGAGCAACACATAAAAAGACTGATAGACGCAGCCATCGTATTTTTAATTAATGCGTTCTGGAATGAGGACACATAAGTTACAGCTGTGGTGAAAATGGAAAGCACGCTCAATCACATCTCGGTTTCACTCAGAATGCTGCCATAATTAGTTTGTACAGTTGCGAAGTCCATTACTGGATAAGTAGAATGACAGTTCGGATTTAATTTGGGCTAATTAGTCAAATGGAAGCGAATATGGTTATTGGAACACTTGCATAATTTATGTTGATATCTAATGATCCACAGCTGTATTGATTGATATTAGCAATTGCGTTTAAAGCCAAGATTAGTGTATCACTGTCAGGCAAAACATCTGCCAGCTTTGTCATGCGGCCTCACCCTCCCATTCAGCCCATCACATGGTATTAATAACAGTAAGATCTCTGTGTACAGTACATACGGCACGGCATTGGCACGTAAAACTGCTCTGATCCGCACCTCTGATCAGAATTACCCCAAAACGAAAACCTTTGTTTTTGTTACTATCCATTAGCTTTTACAATCTCTTGCTGCTAACTAATCACAATGCATTTCTCTTCAATTCCCAATGGTGTATCTCTGGCCTTTGTTCAATCCCACTACCTAAGCTCATTATATAATTCAGAAGATTTTAAATCATATGCGCTTATAGATCTTATAGAACTCTATATGACCAAAAATGATGTTCATGTCTTTCTTTCCTCAGTCGAAAAGAAACGTTTTGGAGGAAAACATTCCAGGATTTTACTCCATATAGTGAACTTCAACGGGAGCCAATGGGTTGAAAGTCCAAATTGTTGTTTCAATGCAGCTTCAAAGGGATCTACATGATTCCAGCTGAGGAATAAGTGTCTTATCTAGTGAAACGATTGGTCATTTTCCAAAAACAACAAAAATGTATATACTTTTTAACTACAAATGCTCTGTGTCCACGACTTCACGCATTACATAATCACGTCAGATGTATGCGGAAGTGCCGACCCAGTGTTTACAAAGCGATTGTGCAAAGAAAGTCAAGGTAAAACAATGATGTTGGATGATTTTGAAGTTGGAGGAGAAAATGGGATGGAGATTTTCACCCTACCTTTTTGAACCGAAATACACGCACGAAGAGCTAAGCGCGCTTGACCTTTATAACATGATCACGTAATGCGTGAAGTCCAGCTAGTGCAAGATTAGCATTTGTGGTTAAATAGTATATAAATTTGTATTTTTTATTAGAAAATGACTGTTTGTTTTGTTAGATAAGACCCTTATTCCTCAGCTGGGATCGTGTAGAGGTCTTTGAAGCTGCAATGAAACTTGCAATTTGGACCTTCAACCCATTGATCTCCATTGAAGTCAACAATATGGAGAAAAATCCTGGAATGTTTTCCTCAGAGACCTTTATTTCTTTTCGACTGAAGAAAGACATGAACATCTGGATGACATGGGGGGGGGGGAGTAAATTATCAGGGAATTTTAATTCTGGAGAGAACTAGTCCTTTAAAATTAGATACTTTTTTATTTCTTCCTCTTTAAAAAAATATATAAATAATAAAGTTTTTATATTTAAATTTAAATTATATTTATTATATTTATTGAGCATAAAAATCAGTGGGGTAAGAACATAAAAATCAAGGTAATTCAAAAAAATATTCTTGTAAGAAGTCTTTTATGCTCACACAGGCTGCATTTATTTGATCAATATTCAGTAAAAACTGTAATTGTGTGAAATATTATTAATTTAAAATAACTAGTTTCCTTTTTAATGCAGTTTAAAATGTAATTTATTCATGTGATGGCAAAACTGATTTTTTTAGCAGACATTACTACAATCTCAAGAGTACATGATGCTTCAAAAACCATATTAACATGCTGCGTTAACATTTAATGCGATATTAAAAAAAAGACAAATAAAGAGGAAAAAATGTACAATTTTGTACATTTTAAAGTTAAATTATTCTGTGTAATGCACTTTAAAAATTCAAAATTAAGAGCTCCAGCACGTTCTTAACTAAGAGTCATTGAATTGACTTGTACCTGAACTTTAAAGGAAACTCAACCCTCTTTTTATTTGTGAAATACTGACTCAGTCTAAATTACGTTCACACTGGTGTTTTAGGAAGCCAAAAAAAATGTAATAATATTAATAACAACAAAGCCAGTAATAGTCATATATTGTAAAACAGCTGCACTGCAAAATAAATTAAAATGAATATTTCATAAGTCTGTATTTTTGCATTACACTACAGCAGGGAAATTACAATACTTCTTTCCTCATTTCTACACTTGAAAAAGATATTTTGAATTTGGACTGCAGTAACGTTACCCATTTAAACCGCTAGCTGTCATCAGTCCATACTGTACTTTTTTTTGACGGAAACGGCAGTACAGCTTTTATTTTGAAGGAAAACTGCAGCTTCAGTGAAAACAGGCTTACAAAAACACTACATATCTAGTGAAATGCTGCAATCATCTGCCACGAAAATAAAGCATAACTGGTGGGTGTTGCGAACAAGTTCACAGCATGCATTCATGGTGAACAGAGCCGTTCTAAGGCATGGAAAACGAACTGATCACGAACTGATCGCCTGAACGAAGTTCACGCTTTGCTTTGAAACAGACATAATGAAGAGATTTGACAAATATTGTGTTAAAACATAATGGCCCAAAACACAACTTTATAGACCTTCTGTGTTCATATAAGAAGTTTAAATATATTTTAAAAAGTACACTTTTTGCCTGCAAGACCTATCGTTTCATGATAATATCATTACATTCCTAAAAATATATTTATTTTCTGTCACTTTTGACCAGTTTAAAGGAGAAGTCCATTTCCAAAACAAAAATTTACAGATAATGTACTCACCCCCTTGTCATCTAAGATGTTCATGTCTTTCTTTCTTCAGTCGTAAACAAATTATGTTTTTTGAGGAAAACTTTTCAGCATTTTTCTCCATATAATGGACTGCTATGGTGCCCCGAGGTTGAACTTCCTAAATGCAGTTTAAATGACTTCAAACAATCCCAAATGCAGTTGTAAACAATCCCAGCCAAGGAAGAAGGGTCTTATCTAGCGAAACGATTGGTTATTTTCATTAAAGAAATACAGTTGATATACTTTTTAATGTCAAACGCTCATCTTGTCTTGCGCTGCCTGAACTGTGTATTTTGGCTCAAGACAAAAAAACTCCAACCGTATTTTCTCCCTCAACTTCAAAAATGATTTCAAAATCATCCTACGTCGCTGCAGAAGTACCGACCCAGTTTTTACAAAGTGAACATGCAAAGAAGATCAAACACCGTTAACAAAAAAGGTAAAACAGCGATATAAGACGATTTTAAAGTTGAGGAAGAACGTGAGATGGGAGTTTAGGGAGAGTAAGACAAGACGAGCATTTGACATTAAAAAGTATATAAATTGTATTATTTTTATGGAAATAACCAATCGTTTCACTGGATAAGACCCTTCTTCCTCAGCTGGGATCGTTTGAAGCTGCATTTAAACTGCATTTTGGAAGTTCAAACTCGGGGCACCATAGAAGTCCACTATATGGAGAAAATTCCTGAAATGTTTTCCTCAAAAAACATTTCTTTACGACTGAAAAAAAGAAAGACATGAACATCTTGGATGACAAGGGGGTGAGTACATTATCTGTAAATCTTTGTTCTGGAAGTAGACTTCTCCTTTAAAGCATCCTTGCTGAATAGAAGTCTTAATTTCAGTATTGCATAAGTAACAATATAATAGTATTAGGACGTATTAGGAAGTGAACTGTCCTGTTCACCTTTCACCTAGATAGTAATGAGTGTGTGCTGGATTTGTCCATTAGGGCCATATGGATTTGTTTGCACGTGAATCAAAGCGTTGAGGTGGAAGACGTGCCCACTTCACCTGCTTATATCGACCGCACGCTCGCGAACGGAAGAAGAGGAAGCAGAGGGCAGGAAACGGTTTTGCCCTAATTAAAATTGCAGCTGGAGCTCAATGCAGTCTGTTGCCAGGCGATGTGACCTTTCCTTTAATAGGGTGCCGTGAACGCCGTACAAGAGACATCAAGTTTCTCAACAACGTACGTGATTGTGTGTGTTTAAGCTCACGAAGCTTTCGCTTGAATGCACGACATGTGATATCCCACGCTGCTGGAAGATTCATGTTTGTATACGCCAGTGTTAAGTGAGTATATGTGATCCTGTATGCGTGCCGTAGCCGTAAAGTCTTTATTCCGCTCGGTTTGTAAAGCTCTTGCTATTTGTTAACACAGGGCCAGATGATGTGTAGAAGCACCTGCCAGAGTGCTGTAGCGTTGCCATGGCGATTGCATCCAGTCATCCTGTCAGCCATGCACTGCTTTTTCTGCAGTAGAAGTGTTACTGTGAGGGAGGCAGATGGTTCGCTCCTACTTCCTGTTTATTTATTTATTTCATTAATTTAATAAAGAGCGAAAATTAGAAAGCGATAGCTGCGTGGCCACTGTGTGCTGATCACAAGATAAAAACCAGGATGCAGATCTCACTGAATGGATGCAAAGACCTTGCTAAAATATAAGGTTTGCTAATGGATGAACAAGTGGACATTGTGATATTTGGTTATCAGTGATACATTCTCAACCTTAAAGAGTTTTGTGGCTTTTAGTTAATCTGTTAGTTAATCAGTTAATCTGCTCTGAGGTCATGTAGCATATACATACATTTCCATTTTTTTCTTCCATTAAAACAGACCAAAATATTCAGGATGTCATTTTGCACTTCACAGATTTTCTCTAGGATGAGAATGTCCCTCCCTCTTATACTACAGATTGGAGCTGCATATACAGGCAAAACTATACTATACAGTAGGCAAAAAACTGTATGTGAAAAGAGCTTGTCTGAATTTTAATTTTAAATGAATTAATTTTCATTTTGGTGTGATGAGGTTTAATATACTTGCAGACTATGGAAGCCTGTTTTCGCCACTGAATAAAAAATAAAAAAAAGTAACTTTTTATTCTACAATTCTGACTTTCTTCTCACAATTTTGAGTTTATATCTCGCAATTTGGACTATTTTTCTCAGAACTGTGAGATATAAAGTCCAGTTCTGATGGAAAAAAAAAACTTTTCTCAGAAGCAAGTTTACATCTCGCAATTCTGTTGCAGAAATTATTTTGTTGATTTTATAGTTGTAGAGTTTATAACCTGCAATTCTCAGAAATAAAGTCACAATTACGAGATATAAATTCGCATATTTTGACTTTTTTTTCCTGAGAATTGTGAATTTATACCTCCCAATTGTGACTTTTTCTTCTCAGAATTACGATTTTGAGAGAAAAAAGTCAGAATTGCAAGTTTATATCTTGTAATTCTGTTGCAGAGTGGATTTTATAGTTATAGAGTTTATATCTCGCTATTCTGGATTTATTACTCGCAATTCTGAGAAAAAAAGTCACAATTATGAGATGTAAATTCGCAAATTCTGGCTTTTTTTTTTTAGAATTGAGGAAAAAAAAAGTCAGAATTGCAAGTTTATATTTTGAAATCTTGTTTAGTCACAATTGCGAGATTCAAACTTGTAATTGCAATAAATAAAGTCAGAATTCCGAGATATAATTTTGCAAACTCTGATCATTTTCCTCAGAATTGTGAATTTATACACAACTCCCAGTTGTGACTTTTTTTCTTATAATTGCGAGTTTATATCACAAAATTCTGAGAAAAAAGTCAGAATTGCGAGTTTATATCTTGTAATTCTTTTGCAGAGTTGATTTTATAGTTGTAGAGTTTATATCTCGCAATTCTGGCTTTATTACTCGCAATTCTTAGAAAAAAAGTCACAATTACGAAATGTAAATTTGTAAATTCTGACTTTTTTTCCTGAGAATTGTGAATTTATATCTCCCAATTTTGACTTTTTTTCTCAGAATTATGAGAGAAAAAAGTAAAAATTGCAAGTTGATATTTTGGTTTTATAGTTGATTTTATAGTTGTATTCACAATTGCGAGATTCAAACTCGTAATTGCAAGAAATAAAGTCAGAATTACAAGATATAAATTTGAAAATTCTGATCTTTTTTCCTGAGAATTGTGAATTTATATCTCCCAGTTGTGTCTTTTTTTTCTCACAATTGAGTGTTGATATCACGCAATTCTGATGCAAGTTTTTATGTTGTAATTCTGTTGCAGAGTTGATTTTATAGTTGTAAAGTTTACATCTCACAATTTTGGCTTTATTACTCGCAATTCTGAGAAAAAAGTCATAATTGTGATATTAAAACTCTCAATTGCAAGAAATGAAGTCAGAATTATGAGATATAAAGTCGCAAATTCTGGCCAGGTTTCACAGACAGGGCTTAGACTAAGCCAGGATTAGGCCATAGTTCAATTAAGACATTTAAGTAGTTTTTATAAATGTGCCTTAGAAAAAAAAAAACATGCTGGTGTGCATCTTACAGTTTGGTCTGGGATTATGCTTAAACCTTGTCTGTGAAACTGAGGGTCTGATTTTTTTACTCAGAATTGTGAATTTATATCTCCCAATTGTGACATTTTTTTCTCGGAATTGCGAGTTTATATCTTGCAATTCTGTTGTAAAATTGATTTTTATAGTTGTAGAGTTTAGATCTCACAATTCTGGCTTTATATTTCGCAATTCTGAGAAAAAGGTCACAAGAGATCCAAACTCACAAGAAAAGCGAGAAATAAAGTCAAAATTATGAAATATAAATTTACAAATTCTGACTTTTTTCCCAGAATTGTGAATTTCTGTCTACTTTTTTTTTTTCAGAATTGCATGTTTATATCTCGCAGTTCTGGCTTTATAACTCACAATTCTGAGGAAAAGAGTCACAATTGGGAGTTTCGAACTCGCATTCGCAAGAAATAAAGTCAGGATTATGAGATATAAATTCACAAATTTTTACTTTTTGTTCCCTCAGAATTGTGAATTTATATCTCCCTGGTGTGATATTTTTTTTTTTTCTCAGAATTGTGAGTTTATATCAATTCTGTTGTGAGTTTATATCTCGCAATTATGGCTTTATAACTTACAATTCTGAGGAAAAAAACTCGCAATTGCAAGAAATAAAGTCAGGATTATGAGATATAAATTCACAGATTTTTACTTTTTTTCTCAGAATTGTGAATTTATATTTTGTATCTCGCAATTATGGCTTTGTAACTCACAATTCTGAGGAAAAAAACTCGCAATTGCAAGAAATAAAGTCAGGATTATGAGATATAAATTCACAGATTTTTACTTTTTTTCTCAGAATTGTGAATTTATATTTTGTATCTCGCAATTATGGCTTTGTAACTCACAATTCTGAGGAAAAAAACTTGCAATTGCAAGAAATAAAGCCAGAATTATGAGATATATGAGATATTCACAGAATTGTGAATTTATATCTCCCTTTTTTCTCATAATTGTGAGTTTATATCTTGTAATTCTGTTAGAGTTGCAGAGTTGATTTTATAGCTGTAGAGTTTACAATTCTGGCTTTATAATTCAGAATTCTGAGAAAAAGTCACAGTTGGGAGTTTCTTGCAATTGTGAATTTAACTCACAACTGTGAGTTTATATCCCAAATTCCTTAAAAAAAAAAAAGTCACAATTGTGAGATAAAAAGTTGCAGTTACCTTTATTTATTTTTCATTCAGTGGCAGAAACAGGGTTCCACAGTAGACCCATTTAGCCATTTAGCATCCATCTTTTTCAAGACTTCAAGATCACCTTATTTGAGGCATTTAGCCACAAACCCATTGAAAAAAAGCACTGATTTAAGGACGATGGAACTGGAAGCATGATTTTTGGTTTACAATAAGTCATTTCTTTAGCACTCTATGAGCATTTTACTATCCCTTGAGGCCTTGGGAGAGAATTTATGAATGGTGGTGAAGCGACTGAAAATTATGTTGTTGGGCACATAACAATATGACAAATGTAGTATGTCCGGAATATTATTTAAAAGAAGTAGGTATTCAGAGAGTATGTGGTTTTGGACTCAGCAGATGAAATGAGAAATCATGTTCAAAATAGAATATCTTAACATTTGGCAGTCCGACCGAATGAGTCAAGATGAAGGAAAGATATTCATGTTGCGGCTGACATTACTTCTGGTTCATCACATGGAAATGGACGGTCAAGTCAAGTGCATTGCATCATGCAATACAGTATTCCACACAATATGACCCAGCTGATCTGGGTTATTCTGTCCGTACAGGAAATTTGTATAATGTGCAAAGTATACTATACTTTAAATGTAGCAAGAGCACAGACTTATATTATGCTATTCCAAACAGTTTATGCATTATAGTTGTATTGAAACTAAAGACTATTAACTATTCATCAAGCCCTTTTTAAGAAGGAGATCAAATAATGCTCACTTCAGTGAGTGTGTTTTGTGAAGCGATGGGCTGAGTCGTTTCAGGTCGTCTCAGGACAGCAGCCTATAAGGCATGAAAGCAGTACTTTTAACATTGATTCTGTCATGCAATTTCTTTGAAATTGGCATGTGAATATTTTGTTCTGGGCAGTATTTTCAAACACTACATGTTCTAAAGTCAAAAAAGCCAAATTCTACAGATGGCAAAATGTAGATGGCAAAATGTAAAAGCATAAGCTAATTCCACTTTGAGGTTTGCTTTGAGTAAAATCTGAAGTAATGTGGCTTTTTGGCTTTGATGTCACATTAATACTTAGACGAGAACAAGTATCCAGGATGATTGTGAGCAGGTGATATACTTGAAATTGTCAATGACTGCCACTCAAAGTATGTCAAAAACAGATTAAAAACTAATCCAGGCAGAAATGCCTATGCACTGGGTATTTTCTATTTAATCAAAGCTGATTTTGACTATTCTCCATGCCAAGCATCTGTCTATGTTTTAGTAATGGATGTTGAAGAGATGTTGCCTCTTTAGACTTTTGGTTTATCTGCTCATTAAACATCTCACTAACCTGAGTATGAACTTGCCTGTGATATAAAACCAGGTTTCTTTTCTTATTTCAGCCTTGTCTGAAATGTGTAAATTTATTCCGCCCGTGTATCAGGATTTGAGTGACAAGTTGGATGAGGTGGAATATGTGATCACACTTTTTACCTTATTTTTGCTCACCGAAGTATGCCTAGCCCAACAAAGTCTACCGTCATAAATTATTACACTAAACCTACTGCATATATCTTTGCAAATGTTAAAAGATGATCCATATTGAAAAACCTTGGAGTGGATCCATGCAGTGATGTTAAGAGTGTGTCTTTTCTTTTGTTGTTCCAACTGCTTTTTTCCCCCCAAGTATAAAGCACAGCTTGGTTTTTGTATTGCTCAGTGCCTTTATCTCATCCTTGAAGTCTTTTCTCATGTCATACTAGAGGAATATTAGGGTGTTTTTGTGCTGCTGCAGATATTTTTCAAGATTTAATATCTTCACATTTGTTAGTTAACCTAGAATCAAAGATTGAACATCTTCATTATCACAATGGCTGACTGTATTTTTGTCATCTTTGTGTATGTTTATGGTTGTGCCATACCGTTTTGTTCCTCAACTCACTTGCAAATCGACACAGCTTGGATAAATGATTTTGTTTTGTTGTTTATTTTAGCAAGCCATTAATTATGTCAGCGTAATTCCACATTCCCACCTGCTTGCAGTCCGGCATTAGACATTGCATGTATGTAAAAGCATTGTGCTAATTGTATACAATTTAAAGCATGCTAAACACTACATTTAAACAACTGAATGATTACTTAAAGTGTATTCTACTTCATCTATGTGCTTAATGCAGGGTTCATACAATGTGCTTAAAGTTAAAGGATTTGACTTTTTGAAATTTAAAACTTGGAAAACCTTTTAAAATAGTAATTTTCCTGAAGAGGTACTTGAAAAGTGCTTGTATTATTAAAAGACAATATATCTATAAAATAAATGTTTAATTTTGTCAGTAAGCACATATCTTTCCATGCAAAATTCAGCCAATTCAAAAAACATACCTTTTTCGCTTATTTCAGTTATTGTCAGAAAACAATTGAGCTAAGCAAGTAGTAGTACTGACAGTGTCATGTAAACATGGCTGAAGATGCGAAAAGAGGAACAGATGAACCAAATCAGTTGAGTCATTTACGCTAGAACCGCTCCAATTGGTTCAAACTTGTGACTTCGTTCATTCATTTAAAGTGATTCACTAGCAAAATCCAGATCAAATTAAAAGAGCCATTAATTTTTTAAACTTTAACATCACTTGTAATGATTTTAAAAAGCATGTAGCGATGGGTGAAACTTTTTGAAATCAGAATCAGTTAAACTATTGTGTCGCAAAGTGATTCACTGTTTCGAAGCGCTCCAATCGGATCATGAAGCACTTGATTTAGATCGGGACTTCAAATTGCGTATCGCGAATCATTTGATTTAGATCGAAACGGGTTAGTGAATCATTTTATGAATTGAATGATTGAAATCAAATGATTTGCGATGTAAGATTTGAAGTCCCGATCAAAATAAAACGATTTGCGATATGCAAAGTTCTGATCTAACTCAAATGATTCGCGATTTGCGATCCGCGCTCCGAGTCCTGATCTGAAATGATGGTTCGCAAATCACTATTCAGATTGGGACATCAGAGCTAGCTCGCAACTCATTTGATTTAGATTGGAACTTCGGAGCGAGTTTGTGAATCTTTTGCTCCGAAACTCCGAATCAGTTAAACCATTGCGTCGCAAAATGATTCATTGTTTCGAAGCGCTCCAATCGGATCATGAATCACTTAATTTAGATTGGGACTTTAAATTGCGTATTACGAATCATTTGATTTAGATCAGAATAGGTTAGTAAATAATTTTGTGAATTGAATGATTGAAATTGAATGATTGAAATCAAATGATTTGCGATGTAAGATTTGAAGTCCCAATCAAAATCAACTGATTTGCGATATGCAAAGTTCTGATCTAAGTCAAATGATTTGCGATTCGCGCTCCGCACTCCGAGTCCTGATCTGAAATGATGGTTCGCAAATTACTATTCAGATCGGGACTTCAGAGCTAGCTCGTAAATCATTTGATTTAGATTGGAACTTCGGAGTGTGTTCACAAATCATTTGATTTAGATTGGAACTCCGAATCAGTTAAACCATTGCGTCGCAAAATGATTCACTGTTTCGAAGCGCTCCAAATGTATCGCAAAATATTTAATTTAGATCAGGCCTTCAAAATCGCGTATCGCAAATTATTTGATTTCGATTGGAATGGGTTCTTGAATCATTTCGTGAATTGAATGATTCAAATCAAATGAATCGCAATACAAGCTCCAAAGTCCTGATTTGAAAAGATGGTTCACAAATTACTATTCAGATTGGGACTTCAGAGCATTGATCACAAATCATTTAATTTAGATTGGAACTTCGGAGTGGGTTTGCAAATCTTTTGTTTTAGATTGGAACTTTAGAGTACAGAACACAAATCATTTGATTTAGATCGGAACTTCATAGCAGGTTTGTGAATCTTTTTCTCTGAAACTCCGAATTAGTTAAACCATTGCTTCGCAAAATGATTCATTGTTTCGAAGGGCTCCAATCAGAATATGAATCACTTGATTTAGATCGGGACTTCAAATTGCGTATCGCGAATCATTTGATTTAAATCGGAATAGGTTAGTGAATCATTTTGTGAATTGAATGATTGAAATCAAATGATTTGCGATGTAAGATTTGAAGTCCCAATCAAAATCAAATGATTTGGGATATGCAAAGTTCTGATCTAAGTCAAATGATTCACGATTCACGCTCCGAGCCGATGGTTCGCAAATCACTATTCAGATTGGGACTTCAGAGCTAGCTCGCGAATCATTTGATTTAGATTGGAACTTCGGAGATCGCAATTCATTTGATTTAGATTGGAACTTTGGAGCGAGTTGCTCCGAAACTCCAAATCAATTAAATCGCAAATCGTTTGATTTAGATTGGAATGGGTTCTTGAATCATTTTGTGAATTGAATGATTCAAATCAAATTATTTGCGATACAAGCTCCAAAGTCCTGAATCACTATTCAGATCAGGACTTCAGAGCACTGATCACAAATCATTTGATTTAGATCGAAACTTCATAGCGGGTTCGTGAATCTTTTGCTCTGAAACTCAGAATCAGTCGTAAAACGATTCAATGTTTCGAAGCGCTCTAAACGGATCGCAGATCATTTGATTTAGATCAGGACTTCAAATCGCGCATCTGGAATCATTTGATTTAGATCGAAAAGGGTTCTTGAATTATTTTGTGAATTGGATGATTCAAATCAAAAAAGTTCCGATCTAAGTCAAATGATTCGAGTCCTGATCTAAAATGATGGTTTGTGAATCATTATTCAGATCAGGACTTAAGAGCTTGATTGTGAATCATTTGATTTTAAATTGGAACTTTGGAGATCACAGATCACAGATCATTTGATTTAGATTGGAACTTTGGAGTGGGTTTGTGAATCTTTTGCTCTGAAACGCCGAATCAGTTAAACCATTGCATCGCAAAATGATTCACTGTTTCGAAGTGCTCCAATCAGATCACAAATCATTTGATTTAGATCGGGGCTTCAAATTGCGTATTGCAAGTCATTTGATTTAGATTAAAGCGGGTTCTTGAATCATTTTGTGAACTGAATGATTTAAATCAAATGATTCACGATATGAGCTCCGAAGTCCTGATTTGAAATGATGGTTCACAAATCATTATTCAGATCGGGACTTCAGAGCATTGATCACAAATCATTTGATTTAGATTGGAACTTCGGAGTGGTTTCGCAAATCTTTTGCTTTAGATTGGAACTTTAGAGTGCAGAACACAAATCATTTGATTTAGATCGTAACTTCATAGCGGGTTCATGAATCTTTTGCTCCGAAACTCAGAATCAGTCGTGAAATGATTCACTGTTTCAGAGTGCTCCAAATGGATCGCAAATCATTTGATTTAGATCGAAACGGGTTCTTCAATTATTTTGCGAATTGAATGATTCAGATCAAAAAAGTTCCGATCTAAGTCAAATGATTCAAGTCCTGATCTGAAATGCTGGTTTGTGAATCATTATTCAGATTGGAACGTCAGAGCGTGATTTGCGAATCATTTGAACTTTGGAGCGGGTTCACAAATTTTTGGCTTTAGATTGGATCTTCATAGCATGAATCTCAAAATATTTGATTCAGATCAGGACTTGGGTGCAGGTTTGCAAATCTTTTTTTCACATTTTTTCTTAAACAGTAGAATTTAAAATAAAATAATACACCCTACAATAAACCCCTATAAACTGGCTCTAAATCTCAGGTGAAAATTGTCATTTTGACCTCCCTCTCCAAAATAATTTGTGACATTTAATATTTTGGCTTTCATCACTATACAAGTTTATCTTTTTACAGAAAAAAATATTAACAAAATCAAAAATTTGAGCTGGGGACCTCTGCATGAGGTTTATACAGAATGACCCTATTTTTCAAAAGATTAAAAAATCTTTCTGAAACTTTCTGATCAAAATACAGTTAAAACAATACAATTATAAATATCATTAGAAATATAATTGTTTCCTATTAATATTTTGTAAAATGTCATATATTCCTGTGATGGCAAAGCTGAAATAGATAAAAATAACCTTTTGTAACATTATAAATGTCTTTACTGTAATTTTTTGATCAGTTTAATCCTTGCTGTATCTTGTTAGCCTTACTTTTGATACTTTTGATCAGTAGTGCATATGATACTTTTATTAAGCTTTTTGGGTACTTATCAGATGTGGGCACAGTGTACTGTATAAGTCATGCAGGTTTGGAACGACATGAGGATGAGTAAATAATTGCATGATTTTTATGTTTGTGTGAACTATGCTTTTTAGATACTGTTTATCCAGTGCTTCATCAGCCCTTTTCATAGCTTAGAGGGATTTGTTATTCAAAGTGATATAACCAAAACCTCCCTCTTTTTTAGATATTCAAATGCACAGTACTCAGGTCTTTGTTATGATTCATCCATGAGACCTAGAGTTTGATTTATGTCTGTGTACCACGTAAACATCTTAGAGGGCAGATTTTGAGACTTGTTGAATAAAATGCAAATATCTCCTGTATAACTGAGGAAATGTGGGAGGGAGAAGGTCACTGAGAGAGAGAGAGAGAGAGAGAGAGAAGGAGAGAGAGAGGCGGGCACATACCAATTGCAAGCACCGGCTCACAGCAAAACGGTGTCAGCAAATGTAGCAGAGATTCCGCAAATAGCTCCGGGTAGAGATGGACCTTTTGCTGTGATCTGGAGGCAGCCTGTGCTGCTAGAATCCTCATCTTAACCATCATATGAAAACTTGCAAAACTGATCTCAGATCAGCTGTGTTTGCTCCTCTCAATGTGGGCCAATGGCCTGAGGGGGGACGAGCCAATCCCGCAGGCACATAGACGCTCATTTGTCTCGGCCCTGGCCTGAAAGGGGGTCATAGAGAGGGGGTGAAATTCAAGTGCACCATTAAAATTAG
The DNA here is from genome assembly GCA_012976165.1 of Labeo catla. Taxonomy (NCBI): domain Eukaryota; kingdom Metazoa; phylum Chordata; class Actinopteri; order Cypriniformes; family Cyprinidae; genus Labeo; species Labeo catla. The sequence continues at coordinate 42,272 of VONZ01000849.1, forward strand.
AGGGGTGCAGAGATGCATACCGGGGTTTTAAATATACAGAGGTCTTGAAGTAGGTACACACAGAAACTGATGGTGTATATGAAATAGAGAGAGATTTTTAATGGCTAGTCTCTCATTCATATTTTATAATGCTTCACATGCTGTTGTAAAATATATGTACAGTCAGGTCTAAACCTCTGAGAGCACACTAAAAATATGCTATTTAAATTTGCAAATAATATAATATTAATTTTATAAATAATATAAATTTTAAAAAATTATAAAATGTTAAACAAAGAAGCATTTAAGGGACAGTTCACCCAAAAATGAAAATTGCCCATGATTTACTCACCCTCAAGCCATCCTTGATGTATGTGACTTTCTTTTTTAGACGATTACAATCTAAGTTATATGAAAAAATGTCCTGGCTCTTTCAAGCTTTATAATGACAGTGAATGGGTGTTGAGATTTTGAAATCCAAAAAAGTGTATCCATCTATCATAAAAGTACTTCACACGGCTCTGGAGGGTTAATAAAGGACTTCTGAAGTTAATCGATAGTTTGTGTAGGAAAAAAATCCATATTTAAAACTTTATGTACCGTAATCTCTAGCTTTCGCATTGATTTACTTTAGGATGTCTGTATTAATTCCCCGGAGCTGTGTGAAGTATTTTTTATGATGGTTGGATGCACTTTTTTGGGATTCAAAATCTCAACAGCCATTCACTTCCATTATAAAGCTTGGAAGAACCAGGAGACAATTGGAGAGCACCAACTGTATTTGTTTGAAAGAAGAAAGTCATATACACCTAGGATGGCTTGAGGGTGAGTAAATCACGGCGTAATTTTTGGGTGAACTATCCCTTTAAGATTCTTAAATCTATGCCAAACAACAAAACATTATGAAATTCATATTAGTTTTTTAACTAAATTATGTTGATGTGGAAAATATTCTATTAAAAGCATTTTTTACTAGTGGTGTCAGACGTTTTGACTCGTTTGGGGTATGTTTTTTTTTTCCCTCCCCTCAATTTTTTTTCTGATGCTCATCGATGCTGCATTTATAAAAAAAATACATATGAATACAATATGAATTTTCAGCATCATTACTCCAGTTTTCAATGTCACATGACATTCAGACTTTCAGAAATCATTCTAATATGCTGATTTGCTGCCTAAGAAGCAGGTCTTATTATTAGCAAAGTTGTTCTGCTTTAATATTTTTGTGGAAACTGTTATAATTTAGTTTTTAGAATTTTTAAAAGAATTCTTGAAACGGAAATCTTTAGAAATCTTTTGTTATCTTATAAATATCTTTACTGTCACTTTTGATCAATTTAATGCATCCTTGCTGAACGAAAATATTAATTTCCTTAAAAACTTGTGCATTACCAATCAAAAGTCTCACCAAGCCTACATTTATCTGATCCAAACTACAGCAAAAACAGTAAAATTCTGAAATGTTTTTACTATTTGAAATAACTGTTTTCTATGTAAATATATGTTAAAATGTAATGTATTCCTGTGATTTCAAAACTAATTTTTTAGCATGATTACTCCAGTCACATGATCCTTCAGAAATCATTCTAACGTTCTGATTTGCTGTTTAAAAAACATTTATTATTATGTTGAAAACAGCTGAGTAGAATTTTTTTTTTTTCAGGTTTCTTTGATTAATAGAAAGTTCAAAAGAAAAGCATTTATCTGAAATAGAAACCTTTTGTAACACTATTAATGTGTTTATCATCACTTCAAATCAAAATATCTAAAAATAAAAATTATAATGACTCCAAGCTTTTGAATGGTATAGTGGGTAATGTTACAAAAGCTTTTTATTTTAGATCAATGCTGATCTTTGAATCTTTCTATTCATCAAAGAATCCTGAAAAGATGTACTCAACTGTTTTAAATATTGATGATAGTAATAAAATATGTTTCTTAAACAGCAAATCAGCCTGTTAGAATGATTTCAGTAATAAATTTAAAAATAAATTCAAATAGAAAGCAGTTATTTTAAATAGTAAAAATATTTTAGAATATTACTGCTTTTGCTGTGTTTTTGATCAAATAAATGCAGGCTTGATGAGCAGAAAGAAATTCCTTTAAAATATATTAAAAATCTTACTGTTCAAAAACTTTTGACTGGTAGTGTATATATTCAGTATGTTATGTGCCATTAGCTATAATAATAAGTTTTATTGTAAATAGCTGAAAAAAGATTTGACCTGCTTATGTGGTGTGTTTATCATAATAATATATTTTATGTGGATTTGCTTATTGAGTCTTATGATGGGCCGTGATGTCATACATAGAGCTCAAAGCCTGGCCTCCATAACCCCACAGTCTGTCTTATACCCCAAATAGATGCGTCTAGAGCTCCCTCGAATTTCATCACTTCGTTTGCATGCTTCTACATGCAGATTCTACAATGATCGTTATTATGCGACTATTGGAAATAGAGGCCCATATGTGTCAGAATCCGAAGCTGAGCAGAAAGTACTTCTTTGTCCCTCAATGATAAGCTATTTTTGCACTGGCAGCCAGACTCTGTCCCAAAGCATCTGGCCTCTTGCATTTTAAATATGGTTAATGATTAAAACAGGCATCCACTTTGTCTAAGAAGGATTTAACAAAGCCGTAAACATCTCAATCCATCATAGTCACAGGAAGCTGATACTTTATAGCAAACTAAAAGCATTTCATTTCATTTCTGTGAACACTTAAATATTCGCATTCTGCTGATGCATCTTGTTTTGACTCGCATTTGGAGGTAGGTCTAGCTGAAGCACCAAGTTGGACTAATCCGAGTGTTTATCTTGTGCTTTTGATGCTAGGTTGCGTAATAGTTATAGTAATATCCCTGAACCGACGGGAAAAATCCCTGATGCTTAATGCATACACTGCACAGACTCAATCTGGCTGTTCTGTGAGAAGATGAAAACAGTGTGTGTTGCAGCGCGTCGGGGGTTTTGAAGGGATTTGAGAAGCAGGTCACCTCTTGATTCCTGTCCATAAGCTTGTGTTTCAGTATGATGCAGACTTCATTAAAGCCACCCAGAGGCCAAGCCTATCATGATCCAAACACGCCATAAACCATTTTCTTTTTTCTGATGTTTACTTTTTATGTGCTAGTTTGCTTCATAATTATTTCCTGTGTTCATGATTATTCCTCCTTTTTCCATTTGAAGACTTTTGCTTTTGTAAGCTTAAATGTGTCCAGAGTTTCAAATATCAGAAATGTCACATGCTTTGCACAACAATAAACAATTTTTTTTTATCTTGGTAACTTCCTCAGACATGTCCCAACCAAGCACATACAGATATTAGATATGATTTTGTTGATTAATTTATTTTTTATTATTATTATTAATATTTTATATTTTATTTAATAATTTATACTATTTGAATGAGTACATAAGTATTGAAATATTCAAATATACGTTAAAAAAATGTAATATGGCATAAATACCAGTGTTTAATATTTTAGTATTTAGCATTTTATATTAAAAATATTTATATATTGTTTTTGTAACATGAATATTTTAAAGTATTTGAACAGTAAGATTTTTAATGTTTTTAAAGAAACCTCTTCTGCTCACCAAGCCTGCATTTATTTGATCCAAAGTACAGCAAAAACAGTACAATTTTAAGATATTTTTACTATTTAAAATAACTGCTTTCTATTTGAATATATTTTAAAATATAATTTATTCCTGTGATCAAAGCTGAATTTTCAGCATCATTACTCCAGTCTTCAGTTTCACATGATCCTTCAGAAATCATTCTAATATGCTGATTTGCTGTTCAAGAAACATTTTTATTATTATCATCAATATTTAAAACAGTTAAGTACATTTTTTTTTAGAATTTTTTTGATCAACAGAAATATGCAAAGATCAGCATTTATCTAAAATAAAAAGCTTTTGTAACATTATACACTATAATATTCAAAAGCTTTTATTTAGCAAAGATGCTTTAAATTGATGATAAAGACATTTATAATGTTAGAAAAGATTTCTGTTTCAGATAAATGCTGTTCTTCTGAAATTTTTAATTGAACATGAACTGAAAAAAATCTACTCAGCTGTTTTCAACATAATAATCATAAAAAATGTTTTTTGAGCAGCAAATCAGAATATTAGAATGATTTCTGAAAGATCATGTGACTGGAGTAATGATGCAAAAAATTCAGCTTTCAAATCGCAGAAATAAATTACATTTTAAAATATATTCAAATAGAAAGCAGTTATTTTAAACAGTAAAAATATTTCACTGTTTTTGCTGTACTTTGGATCAAATAAATGCAGGCTTGGTGAGCAGAAGAGAGTTCTTTAAAAATATTAAATATCTTACTGTTCAAAAACTTTTGACTGGTAGTGTGTATATATATATATATACACACACACACACAAGTCACACACAAGTCTTAGTTTTCTCACCATGCGTGTTGTCTGTTGAGTAAGAGGGATGTGTTTTTGTGGTCTGTGCCCTCCGACCGGATTAAATGCTTTGTCCCCGTCCATTTTTAAAAGCAGGATTTGGATTTGACAAAAACGGGGGATCAGCACACCCCATAGTACTATTTAGACAAATGAATCCTCCAGCGTCCATACACACATGCATCGAGCACACATGTGCACATAACAGATCCCCTCTGCCCTCCTCCTCCCTATACATAGCTACAGGCAAGCCACAACAATACATACATTAATGCGTCCTCGTTTCAATAACCCAAGCACATGCATTCAGCAAAGCACTCATTCAAAGAACTTAATGACCTTAAATAGAATATATTTAAATTTAGATTTCAGAAAGTATGCTGTAACTTTTCTGTGTCGTGTGTGTACAGGACAGCCCACGCAAGGACTAAGAGTGAAGCAGCAGACCAGGCCGCACTTGCAGCGTGTCAGGAATCAGACTTAGCCAGAGCTGTGGCTCGTGAATTATCTCCAAGCTTCCATCAACCAGGTAAGTTACCGAAAAAAGGTTTTTATATTCCCCCACACACACCCTGAAAATAAGATTTAAATACCTATGATGAAAGCCACCAGATTATAACCACACACCCTCACTTACATTCCTCACAACAGATACTTACCTCCACATAAACCTTATTCAGTGGAGCTCTGCTGAGGGAACAGTACAGAAAGACATGAATGCTTTTCCCTGGCTAGGTTTTTTGACAGTGAACATGAGTCAAGAGTAGAATTTATTTTATTAATTTATTTTAGCCTTTTAATGTAAAAATATTATTTAAATACATACCTTGTGGATTTTTGTAATGTAAATATGTATATAAAATATTGCAGTTAAAATCAAATAAAGATGCTATGTATTTATTTATAATATTTATCTATATACAGGTGCATCTCAATAAATTTGAATGTTGTGGAAAAGTTCATTTATTTCAGTAATTCAACTCAAATTGTGAAACTCATGTATTAAATAAATTCAATGCACACAGACTGAAGTAGTTTAAGTCTTTGGTTCTTTTAATTGTGATGATTTTGGCTCACATTTAACAAAAACCCACCAATTCACTATCTCAACAAATTAGAATATGGTGACATGCCAATCAGCTAATCAACTCAAAACACCTGCAAAGGTTTCCTGAGCCTTCAAAATGGTCTCTCAGTTTGGTTCACTAGGCTACACAATCAAGGGGAAGACTGCTGATCTGACAGTTGTTCAGAAGACAATCATTAACACCCTTCACAAGGAGGGTAAGTCACAAACATTCATTGCTAAAGAAGCTGGCTGTTCACAGAGTGCTGTATCCAAGCATGTTAACAGAAAGTTGAGTGTAAGGAAAAAGTGTGGAAGAAAAAGATGCACAACTGACTGAGAGAACCTCAGCCTTGAGAGGCTTGTCAAGCAAAATCGATTCAAGAATTTGGATGAACTTCACAAGGAATGGACTGAGGCTGGGGTCAAGGCATCAAGAGACACCACACACAGACGTGTCAAGGAATTTGGCTACAGTTGTCGTATTCCTCTTGTTAAAGGGGTCATTGGATGCCTATTTTCCACAAGTTGATATGATTCTGTAGGGTCTTAATGAAAAGTCTATAATATATTTTGGTTAAAAATTCAATGGTTGTATAAAACAACACCCGTTTTACCTTGCCAAAATCAACTCTGCAAAAATCATCTCATTCTGGTCGAGGCTGCTTTAAATGCAAATGAGCTCTGTTCACCCCGCCCTTCTCTTCTCTCTGTGGAGAGACGCGCCTGTTTACATTAGCAGCATTTAACCGCTAAACTTACTAACTAGCACATTATTAGGAAAGGCGATCGCAAAGATTCGTAAAAAAAACCCTTATACTCACTTCTGCTGTAAGTGAAGCTGGATCATGAATGATTAGCTCGAACATAGACGGATATATGTAGATCAAGAGGTGCATTCCCTTCACAAGCAAACGTAATCTACTGCATCTTCAGCGGCTCAGATGTCGCGAGTAAATGACGACCACTATGTCCATTATTATGTCCAGCAACACAACACCTCAATCGCTCAATCGGAGATATTCTTGTCTAACTTACATCCCTGCTCCGGCTTCGAAACAAAGAGGACGGACTCTGACAGCTGATCTGAGGTAAAACACTCATGTCAATCAACTATTGTGGGAGCGGCCTCTGTTGGTGTGATGCCACAACAACAGGCATCTGTGAATGGTTCAATTTGAAAAAGGGGATATTATTTTTACAGATTAATTAAAAACCACTGCATGGATTATTATCATTATAGGGTAGATTTGTACATACACTGCCAACGCACGTTAATGTTCAAACAACATGTAAAAGTGAACTTAGCATCCGTTGACCCCTTTAAGCCACTCCTGAACCACAGACAATGTCAGAGGCATCTTACCTGGGCTAAGGAGAAGAAGAAATGGACTGTTGCCCAGTGGCATTTGGAAACCAAGGTCCTAGAGTCTGGAGGAAGGGTGGAGAAGCTCATAGCCCAAGTTGCTTGAAGTCCAGTGTTAAGTTTCCACAGTCTGTGATGATTTGGAGTGCAATGTCATCTGCTGGTGTTGGTCCACTGTATTTTTTGAAAACCAAAGTCACTGCACCCGTTTACCAAGAAATTTTAGAGCACTTCATGCTTCCTTCTGCTGACCAGCTTTTTAAAGATGCTGATTTCATTTTTCAGCAAGATTTGGCACCTGCCCACACTGCCAAAAGCACCAAAAGTTGGTTAAATGACCATGATGTTGGTGTGCTTGACTGGTCAGCAAACTCACTAGACCTAACACCATAGAGAATCTATGGGGTACTGTCAAGAGGAAAATGAGAAACAAGAGACCGAAAAATGCAGATGAGCTGAAGGCCACTGTCAAAGAAACCTGGACTTCCATACCACCTCAACAGTGCCACAGACTGATCACCTCCATGCCACGCCAAATTGAGGCAGTAATTAAAGCAAAAGGAGCCCCTACCAAGTATTGAGTACATATACAGTAAATGAACATACTTTCCAGAAGAACCAACAATTCACTAAAAATGTGAAGTATTCTTATTTGTTGAGATGAATTGGTGGGGTTTTGTTAAATGTGAGCCAAAATCATCACAATTAAAAGAAAACTACTTAAACTACTTCAGTCTGTGTGTACTGAATTTATTTAATACATGAGTTTCACAATTTGAGTTGAATTACTGAAATAAATGAACTTTTCCACAACATTCTAATTTATTGAGAAGCACCTGTATATAAAAACTTAAATGCAATGGTAAAACAATTAATGGTAATGAATTGTTCCGAAAATGCTATATTTTATTTAATTTTGCTTTACAATGTATTTTGATTTAAAGGGATAGTTTACCCAAAAATTTTAATTCTGTAATTACTCACCCTCATTTCGTTCCAAGCCTGTAAGATCTCTGGAACACAAATTAAGATATTTTAACTACCTTTACATTTCACTACCTTCCTTACTACCTTTCTGGGCCTTGAACGTGTCAGTTGTGTAGGGTCAGAAAGCTCTCGGATTTCATCAAAAATATCTTAATTTGTGTTCTGAAGATGAACAAAGGTCTTACTGTTTTGAAACGACATGAGGATGAGTAACACTTGTTCATCAAATCATTTTTCCAGTGTACACTGACAGTCTTATTCAAAACAAAAGATGTTTATCACTCAACATTAGAGAGCACTAATATTAGTAGACCGTTCCTCTGTGATTGTTCTCGTTCCCTTTGGAAATACTTCTGACCGCAGCCAAAGAATGTCATCCATATCAAACCGAGAATGTTCTCTGGATGAGGAATGTGAGGCTTGTTGAGTGTGCCATGCGTACGTTGCTATCAGTGAGCGGATTCAGATAAGAATTGGGCATGTCAAGTTACAGCTCTATTGTCCCGCTCACCTCTCATGGAAAAGGTCCCAGAAACACTTCTCAGTTTTCAGAAGCAAACCCCACCCAAACTACACCATAAACTCCTGCCAGCTGAGCACAGGGAGGTCAAGGGAGAAAGGTCAAACTCACAAGGGACCTGGTACATAACCTTCTGCAGATCTATAACTGGAAATCACCTTCACACTTATGTTAGACAGGATGTGACTGTACAAATGAATCATGTTTTACAGATACCTGTGAAATCTTTGCGAAAGCCACTAGGGAGATAAAATCTTAATTAAACAGAGCCATTTCTGGAGAACTGCTGTCACTCAGATTTGCTCAGAACTCACTTTCTTTGTTCTGCCATTTGTTTTTACTCTCTCAGTGACCTGATTTACCCTTTTGTCTAAACTACAATCCATTATTTGTGAAATCTAATGCCAGATTGTTTAACACACTACCTTATTCCGGCTTGTTCAGTGATGAAGCGAAACTGGTTTTGTAAGAATTTGTAACATAAGATTGTGCCTATTTAAGATGAAGTGCAGTTTTTAACTAACTGAGTAACTGTGTGGCGTAAGCAGAATCAAAAATATAGACATTACTGTTCAATGGTTTGGAGGTTGGTAAGATTTTTAAAATGTTTTTAAGTGTCTTATGCTTATCAATTCTGCAATTTGTAATCAGCAATACAGTAAAACGGTAATATTGTAAAGTATTATAATTTATTCCTGCAATTGAAAAACTGAATTTTCAGCAGCCATTACTCCAGTCAATATCGGGGCATTTCTTCCAAGGAGGCAAAGGAGTTATTGGATGAGAAAACATTTGTAGTACAAAAATAAAAACACTAATATTACAAAATATAACATTAAAAAGTGTGTAAATCACTCGTTTTTCTAAAGAAACATTGTCCAACAGCGACACCAGCAGGTGAAGTTACAGCAGTAGTCCACGTCTCTCTCGCCTCCCATGAGCCCATTTAGTTTTAACAGACCCCCCTAAAGTGTATGGTGGGTTTGTTAGGGGGTAATTGAGAATGAATGGGGGAAAGTCACATGAGAGGAGGCAGTGTTGGGCATGTTACTTTAAAAAAGTAATTAGTTATAGTTACTAGTTACTTCTCACAAATAGTAACTAAGTTAGTAACTGAGTTACATCATTATAAAAGTAACTAATTACTAGGGAAAGTAACTATTTTTAAAAATGTTCAAATATGTCAAATATCTTGGATGCCCCCAATATTAAATATGTTAAATGAATAAAACATTGTATACTAATCTACACTATTTTAACACCTTCCAGGGGTTAAATATCATGTTATTGGGGTGGCTTCAACCCATGGACATGAAAAACATTACACGGCAGCACTTCGAAAACCATATCACTGTGGTCTGTTTGGTTTTTTTTCTTGATGACGTGGAAAAAGAACTAAAAATATTTATTATTTTTGATTGTACAGATAAGAATAAGATATCGTTTGAAACCACAATGGGTCTTATTTTATTTGAGTATAGTCGTAATAACAAAACAATGTGCTTTTGTAAAATAAAGAAAATATACAGGGTACGCTCTCTGCCGTCTCTGTCTCTGTTACCTCTCTTCACAGACACGTAAAAAAAAAAACAACTTGAATCTCAGTGAATACCTGCCTCACAGGAATTAGAAATGTTTCTATAGAAAGCTTTAAATGTCTACTTTTAAATGAAGTAAATCACGTCGGAAACAATCCATATGATACCAGAGCAAGCTCCAGTTTTTCCCGTCTAAAATCATTATCTCTAATGTAATCACGACCACGAGCGGCTCCGCTTTTCAAATTTTAAACGTTCACGTGAGACACGCAGACATGTAGGTAAACACCCACATTCATCGAGTTCATCTAGGCTACTTTTTGTTTCTGGAAGAAGGTGCGCTGAGAGGAATAAGCCAGAATTTACCTCAGTAGAGGAACGCAATGTGCAGCTTGATTCAGTGGAGATCATTCTGATAAGTAGCCTAAGATTACTTGCATCTGTTGTTATTGTGTTATTTAAGAAAAACACTTTGCAGGTCCTATGGCTTAGAGAGAGCCTACTCGGATGAAAACCTCTTCAGTGAGCTCAATTATAGTAACGACACATTTTATTGGAACATATAATTCATTACTGTTAATAGTAGTCATTGTCTATTTGATTATGTCATTAACTGATTTTTACCATACATCTCTGCCATATGTACAACAACTAGTAAGCTACTACTAAATATATTGTAGAAACTTTAATTTTCTATAAAGCTGCTTTGCAACGATTTGAAACGTGAAAAGCGCTATACAAATAAACTTGAATTAAATTTAATTGAAATTATTGTCAGTTTTGGCATTGTAACAGGGGAAACAGTCATTTGTTTGATTGCTCGTTACTGAAAAAAAGTAATGCCGTTAGTGACGGCGTTTATTTATAACGGCGCTGTTCCCATCACTAATCGCGATATGATTGGACATGACTGGTTATGTTCAGAAGTGATTTGTTTATGCGATAAATCCCACCTTTTGTGTTTGTGTGTGTTCCGCATTCAGTCTGAATGAACAATATATTGGCGTTAAAAAAAATAACCACTTTGTTACATCAAAATAAGATTTAAAATGGCATGAAAACGTGATATGTGGGAGTTTTTAAGTAAGTAATCATCTTGGTGAAGTTTAAAGTAAATCTCTGTGTCTGTGACCATTATTTACCAAGCTTTGATGACTGATGATCTAAATTTAAAATTTAAAAATAGTTCAGAGTTAACAATTAAAAAAAATAGCGTAACAGGTTCACAAATATATTCTTTAAATTGTTACTGCCTTGAATTATTATTTTGGAATAAATATAAAATGCTTAAAAACACTAACTTGATGAGATTCATACTTGGCTTTAATAAACTAATTACAATTGGTTACATTGTAAATATATAAATATAAAATAGATTTTTTTTTTTCTTTTTTTTTTGACAGTGTAAGTAATGTATATATTTAAGTAAATATGTATATAATTTATTTTTATTTATTTATTTATTTTTTTTAATTTTTAATTTTTTTTGATGAATAAAAAGTACAAAAGAACATTTCTTTGAAATATTTTGTAACATAAATGTCTTTATTGTCAAGTTTGGTAATTAAATGCATCCTTGCTGAATTTCTTAAAATAAGTAAATAAACATACTGATTCCAACCTTTTGAATGGTAGTATATGAACATAATAGTACATTTTTGTTGATCAATTAAATTCAGTGGGCATGATGTGTCATGCTAGATTCATTCACATATACAGGTTCATTTTGATAGTAGCGCTTGTGATAGTACAGATTAATCCAAGGGAGGATATAATTTGTTAATAAGCCTTTAATAAGTGCCACTAGATTTAATGGCTAACACACTTGAGGTCACAGCCGCCATGTGTTTATTTAATACGATACGTTTTCAGTACATACCCTGCATGCTAAAACTGGCCAGACATTCACATTTCAAGAGTTGCAAGTGTTAGCACTTCCCTGTTTATTTTTTTAGGCGAGGTTTCTTTTACAGCACTCACATGCAGTATGCTGCCCATAAGTAACTACACAGTCTACTTGAACAAACACTGAAACAAGTTAAACAACACTTTTAGTGTAACATCAAACACTTTAAGCTCCTAAACAAACTTCTGAAAGATCATGTGACACTGAAGACTGGAGAAATGCCTGCTGAAAATATAGCTTTGCCGTCACAGGTATAATAATTTAGACTTATTTGGTTTCATATGAGCTATTTTGTTTTATATAATGATCTTTTCATAGCAGAAACAAACATGTTTCAATTGACAAGTGTCGTATGAAAACAAAGTGGCTTTTTGATGTGATCTGGCCTGATCCACCTGATCCCCAGCGTTGCCTGGTTCTCCCGCTAGCTCTCAAACATCACGCTCAGAAGAGTAAACACTAGCACTCGTAATTGACATTTCTGGCTTATGGCAGATTAGTGCAGAGGTTAAGTATGCCTTTGTAACACATCAGGAAAAAACACTGCACTGTCACCATGGTTGTCTTTAGGCTCTGTTTGAAACGGTCTACCCGACAAGGTTTATAGAGTGACGTTAATTGCGCTATATTTGGAGCGAGTGTGTCCTTTACGGGGAGCTAGCAGAGGGATAGTTGGAATGGTCGGGAGCTGGAATGGCAGGACAGCGAGTAGGGCTCTAACTGCAGCTGTCCATTCCTTCAGTCAGACGTTTTGAACCCTGACTGCACCTCCTCTTCCCACTTCGCTTTAAATCACTCAATCACTGCCCATCTCTTCAATGCAAGGTGCACAGAGGACAGGTGCTACCCTGACCTTATGACCCTCAACAGTTCACCTCTCTTTTTCTCTAGTTATGCCATTTGAGTACAACCTTTATGGCTTAGATTTTGGCATACAGTTGAAGTCAAAAGTTTACATACACCTAAATATACATACACACCAAAATAAGAGGGATCGTACAAAATGCATGTTATTTTTTAAATTTAGTACTGACCTGAATAAGATTTTACATAAAAGACATTTACATATAGTCCACAAGAGAAAATAATAGTTGAATTTATAAAAATGACCCTGTTTAAAAGTTCACATACACTTGATTCCTAATACTGTTGTTACCTGAATGATCCACAGCTGTTTTTTGTTTGTTTAGTGATAGTTGTTCTTAAGTCCCTTGTTTGTACTGAACAGTTAAACTTTGAACCCTTTCCATCAATGACTCTATGATTTTGAGATCCATCTTTTCACACTGAGGACAACTGAGGGACTCATATGCAACTATTACAGAAGGTTTAAACGCTCACTGATGCTTCAGAAGGAATGAAAACACAATGCATTAGGAGCCGGGGGTGAAAACTTTTTAAATTTGAAGATCAGGGTAAATTTAACTTATTTTGTCTTCTGGGGAACATGTAAGTACCTTCTGTAGCTTCTGAAAGGCAGTACTAAATGAAAAAAAAAATATGATTTTTGGGCAAAATAAGAAAAATGTACACATCCTCATTCCGTTCAAAAGTTTTCACCCCCCGGCTCTTAATGCATCGTTTAGTGTTGTTTTTGGCAGCCTGTTTTAATTTTAGTTTTAGTCTGGTCTTTGTGTGAAGCTGTCATTTTAGTTTTTATTAGTTTTAACTAAAAGTCTGAGCATTTTAGTCTTATTTTAGTCAGAATTATGCACGACTATTTTCGTCTAGTTTTAGTTGACAAAAACTGATGACATTTAGTCTAGTTTTAGTCAATGAAAATTGTATTTTACTCTCTTTTTAGTAATGCAATTCTATTTAACCCAGTCAATATAGTATAAGTACCTAGTAGTGTAGACGAAACCAAAATTTTCTTTTAGCCAATCCCATTTCAAACAAGGTTATGTTATTATATTATTGTTACCTTATAGACTTAGGAATACATCCATTCCAGACACGGAAGATGCTCTGATTTGAATTTGCAACATTTATTTTACCTACCAAACATGTTGGAAGTACACACACATAAATTTTAAATCGTTTCTTCTTTTTCTTCCAAAGACGAACCCCGGCTATCCGGCCATCAGTCTCTTTCTCTGTGTCAGACTTAACTTTGTTTGTTGTCGTCTTCTAAATAATGGCGCGAGTGGGGCTTGAGGAAGTGACGTCTCCTGCGTCTGTGCAGTGCGACCTGATGCAGCCCACTTCAGAAATATTGCATAATAATAATAATAACGCGACTAAACAAAACAAAATAACGTTAAAACATTTTGTTTCGTCTCGTTTTGGTCAACGAAAATGAAGAGACATTTTAGCATAGTTTTTATTTTGTAAACCACATTTAGTCTTGTTTTTATTCATCAACAATATTGCATTATACATTTAATTTTAGTCATCGTCACATGACCAACATTTACGTTGCGTCTCGTCTCGTTTTCGTCACGTGATAAAGGTTTGTTGACAACGATATTTAGTCATAATTCTCGTTGACGAAAGCAACACTAGCATCATTTACCTTCTGCAATAGTTGGATATGAGTTATTTTCTCTTGGGAACTATATGTGAACATCTTTTATGTGAAATATCTTATTCAGGTCAGTACTAAATTAAAAAAAAAAACTTTACATAACATGCATTTTGTATGACCCCTTTTATTTTGGTAAAATAATTAACATTTGGCAGATTCTACAAGGTGTATGTAAACTTTTGACTTAAACTGTATATAATTCTAAATAAATAATGTAGTAATTTATCTTACAATTAAGACCAACAATGAAAATTCTGTCATTAATTACTCACCTTAATGACTTTCCAAACCGGCAAGACCTTCGTTCATCTTCAGAACACAAATTAGGATATTTTTGATGAAATCAGAGAGCTTTTTGACCCTGCATAGACAGCAACTACCACATTCAAGGCCCAGAAAGGTAGTAAGGACATTGTTAAAATAGTCCATGTGACATCAGTGGTTCAACCTTAATTTTTGAAGCTACATGAATATTTTTGTGCACAAAGAAAACAAAAATATTGCCTTTATTCAACAATTTCATCTCTTTTGGTACTTGTGCACACATGGTGAAGACTGACAAAGAAGAGAACGAATTGTAGAATAAAGTCGTTATTTTTTTATTTATATTCCCATACATTCGTAAAATTACAGTTGAATCACTGATGTCACATGGACTATTTTAACGATGTCCTTACTACCTTTCTAGGCCTTGAATGTGTCAGTTGCTGTCTATGCAGGGTCGAAAAGCTCTCAGATTTCATCAAAAATATCTTTTTGTGTTCTGAAAATGAAAGAAGGTCTTTGAGGTTTATTGATGGAACCACATGAGGGTGAGTAATTAATGATATAAAGGTCAGTCCAGACAGACAGGAAGTAAAGTGGTGGAGAGAGGGAAAGGTTCTTGAGTGGAATATACATAGATCGACTATAAATCAGTCATTATTATTCCATCAGGTGTCTGTCATGATGAAATACATTATGATATGTTTCATAAATACACACAAGGCTCCAATGGCATGAAATTTATGAAGTGCTTAATAAATTCAAAAGCCTCCTGTATCACATGCTTCTTTTATTAGGTTAGGGAGCCTATTAATATTCTTCACAATGTAGATAATAAACAAAAGGTTAAGGTTGATTGCACAGAGTGAATCTGTATGTTTGTTGTGCCCCGTTGTAGCGTCTCTGAATTTGATCTGTTGCATGCTGAGACAATAGTACCGCTTCAGTGTCATCCGCCCTCGTGTTAGAGGTAATTGAGTTGTCTCTTAACTGTGGGTGAAAAGATTTCATAATCCTTCTCATGTCATAAGAGAGGCCTTTGGATCTTTGTCAAATGCCTTATGCTGATTTTGAGCCTGTGAGGTTCTATTGCCACCACTTATTTTTGGAGTTGAATTTCACATGACAACATGACAGTTCTCATTATACATCTTGATGCCTCATCATGTTGTGAGATCTTCTTTTAAGGTAACAAGTAGTTTACAGTATTTTGTTATTTAATTACGAAACAGCATTGCTTTTTGTGTTGTTACAATGTATTTTCTGAACAATTTTTTGTCTTTGTCTTTAATTACAAATATTTCACTTAAAGGGATAATTCACTTAAAAATGAAAATTCTGTTATTACTCACCCTCATGTCATTTCAAACCTGTAAGACCTTTGTTCATCTTCAAAACACAAATTAAGATATTGAGAGATTTTGATGAAATCAGAGAGAAGTTCTATTATTGAACATTTGATTAAGAAAATAATTTTTTCATAGCTGTGCTGCACAGGTGCCATATTCTAATCCACAAAGGCAGCGGATGTGATTGCGTAACTCCGGCACAACCTTAGAAGATGGGGCCTTTCCGTCCCATCGACTATTAAATGAATGTCTCTCGTTATTGACGCTCAGTCTAATTTAAGGTCTGTTAGAGTGGAATGCTCCGGAGGATTTAAACAGACTGTTCCGCCACATATGCCTGTCTAATGGTGCTGGAATATGGCCAGGATTATCCATTATAACCGTCATCTGTGGATAATACAAAAAAACATATTGTACTTATAAATTCTTATATATATATGGGGTTGTTGTAGATTTTATATTACACTACGTTACAGCAGGTTTCGCCGCATTGTGTGCTTGTAATCCATTTGGAGTGATTTGGTGTACGCATTGGGATTATGATTATGCATATAATGTTGAAGAACAAGGCAATGATGTTGCTTCATGTAACTGACATGCAAAATACACTGCAATTTTTCCCAACCTTTTTGCCTTACCACCATCATTAAAAAAGTCTCTTCTGCTCTTCTGCATTTATTTGATCCAAACTACAGCAAAACAGTCAAATTTTTAAATATTTTTATATTTAAAATAATAGTTTTCTATTTGAATAAATTTTAAAATGTAATTTATTCCTATGATTTAAAAGCTGAATTTTTAGCATCATTATTTCAGTCACATGATCCTTCAGAAATCATTCTAATTTTCTGATTTGCTGGTCAAAAAACACTTTATTATTATTATTATTATTATTATTATTATTATGTTGAAAACAGCTGAGTAGATTTTTTTCATGTTTCTTTGATAAATAGAAACTGCAGAAAAACAGCATTTATCTGAAATAGAACTTTTGTAACATTATAAATATCTTTATCATCACTTTTGATCAATTTAAAGCATCCTTGATAAATAAAAGTATTAATTTCTATAATTTTTTCCAGTAAATGCTGATGTTTGGATCTTTCATGAAACAATCCTAAAAAAATGTACTCAACTGTTTAAAATATTGATGATGATGATAATAATAATAATAATAATAATAAATGTTTCTTGAACAGCAAATAAGCATATTAGAATTATTGGAGTAATGATGCTGAAAATTTAGCTTTGATCAGAGGAATAAATTTTCATTTTAAAATATATAATAAAATAGAAAGCAGTTATTTTAAATAGTGAAAATATTTCACAATATTACTGTTTTTGCTGTATTTTGGATCAGGTTTGGTGAGCAGAAGAGAATTCTTTAAAAAAAAAAAATCTTACTGTTCAAAAACTTTTGACGGGTAGTGTATAATGTTGAAAATAAGGCAATGATGTTGCTTTATGTAACTGACATGCAAAATACACTGCAATTTTTACCAACCTTTTTGCCTTAAATACCACCATCGGCTCTGTTAATTCAGTTCAATTAACGTTTATTCAAAGCAGCTTCACAGAAAATTAAAGCTTCTACATTCTATTAGTGACACTTCATTAAAATGAAACCAAAAATGTTTGTATTTTAACTCATTTTACACTGGATATTATTTAGAATGACCATTGATGCAAATAAAACATTACAAATTGCATAGTTGCTATATTCGATATATAAAATTGCAGAACCCTATGCTTATGCATATTATATTGTAATTTGAATATTTATGTATATAAAACATATATAATATAATAAGTATATAATATTTATTTAGTGAAATTATTTCTTTAAATATACACTGAAAATGAAAAGTTGCGATTTTCCAGGTCGATATGGCTAGGAACTATACTCTCATTTTGGCGTAATAATCAAGGAACTTTGCTGCCGTGTCATGGGTGTAGCAGGCGTATTGATATTACGCAGCGCCTGAAAGTGACCGGCACTAAGTTTGTGTAGATGCCGAGTTGCAGCCAGCAGAGTTGACGACTGCGTAATATCATTGCGCCTGCTGCACTAATGGTACGGCAGCAAAGTTCCTTGATTATTACGCCGAAATGAGAATATAGTTCCTAGCCATATCGACCTAGAAAATTGCAACTTTTCATTTTTCGTCCATCTTTGTACACGATGTAACTACAGAAGAGTCAAGTTTTAAATAGGAAAATATCGAAGCTCTTTGGTCATTTTTGAGCGAGATACTAAAGGTCTAATCGGATTCAATGATCTATGCTAAGCTATGCTAAAAGTGCTACCGCCAGACCCGGAGATCGGCTGAATGGATTAGAAAACGGTAAAACTCAACTGTTTAACTCTAAGAAAATAAAATGTTAAAAAGAACAGTTTTCATTTAAAACAGAAATGTTATGTTAAAATACAAACTATTATTTGGGATCAATTAATTTTTTATTATTATTATTTATTTTTTTTTGAAGAAACAAATACTGTTCAGGAAGGATGTGTTAAATGGATTAAAAAAAGTGATAGCAACGACTTATATTGTTAGAAAATATTTCTGTTTTGAATAAATGTTCTTTTTAAGTTTTTATCCATCAAAGAATCACAGTTTCCAAAAGAAATATTAAGCAGAAGTTTCAACACTGATAATAAATCAGCATGTTATAATGATTTCTGAAGGATCATGTGACACTGAAGATTGGAGTAATGGCTGATGAAAATTCAGCGCTGCGTCACAAAAATAAATTCTATTTTAAAGTATATTAAAATAGGAAACCAATATTAGAATTTGCAATAATATTTCACAATATTACTCATTTTTTCTGTATTTGTGATCAAATAAATACAGCCTTGATGAGCATAAGAGAAAACATTAAAATCTTCGAACTTTTACACAGCGTGTATGTATTATTTAATTGTTTGATTTATTTTAATTTAATATTTTTGACTGTTCTAAAAATGTATTTTTTGAAGTTGTAAATAGATTATTGGAGTATGTTTTACAAGAAAATACTGAAATTCAAAATTTCACATTTTTGTCAACAATTGTTTGTCAAATGTACTAGCAATTTCTGAGTGCAAATTCTACACCAATTGTTTCCATTTATGTGTGTTAGTTCAATGTTTGTTCACTTTATAGTAATGTAGGATTTAATATTAAGATGACACATTAAACATTGTATTGTTTTGTTTATCATATACTAGTATTTTACTGTATTTGTGTCATCCTAGGGTAGCGGTCTTCTGTTAGAGTCTTGCTTTGAGGATTAAAGAGAGATCAAAGCAATCTTAGAGCATTATGTGGACTTTATTTTTAAGTTGCTCCGCAACTACAAGATTAACAGTTCTTGGCGTTGGGTGGAGAATAACACTCTACACAAAGGCTTGTAACATGAGACAACATAAGATTAAAATCATTCTGAATGTTGATACAGTAGGTACATGTGTTCTGTCATCAGTATGTGTTATGCTTAATAATTAAGTTAGTTAATAGCTGCTTATATAAGTATGTAAGTCTCTTCTGTAAATGATAGAAAAACAGGCTTGTGTGTTTGGCAGTGAGTTATGCTCCCAGTGAGCTAACATTGTCCCTTCAGATCAGTAAATCACACAAGCAATGCCAGGAACTTGTGACAGGAGTTGTGTTCTGACAGAAAGAAACAGAACGGACCCTCCATAAAGCATCAGCTCTTATCAAGTTATTGTGAGAAATGATCTTTAGAGGATAATTTAAGCCTTTTAAACATTAAGAATGCCCTCGCACTGTTTGAAGTCGGTCATCTTGGATGCCAGAGATGTCAAGTGAATTAAACTGCAGTTAAATTGTTTGGGCTTAAGCTAGTTGGAGCCGTATGATTTTCCCGGAAAGCTCTATTATGCAAACTCAGCACTGCGTCATTCATTGTTTTGCCGGTACCCGTTAAGCAGTTTCACTAGTTAATTGATCCAGACTGGACAGAGAGTTTTCATTGACTGGGTGACTGAGCAAACTGTGTGTTTTGTTAAGAATTAGAATGGTTTGCACACATTACAAAACTTGTATTTTTTTTTTATTTAAAACCCGGTGCAATTAAGGTGCAATATTTCTTTAAGAATAAGAGTGACATTTGTCTGTTACAGCTTGATGTGTTTATTTATATTTATCTTACATAATTTTACTTATTAAAATGTTTTTTTTTGTTTGTTTGTTTGTTTGTTTGTTTGTTTTGTGGAAACTTTTCAATTCCAATTAGAGAAATAATATCTATCTATATCAGAATAAATAGATATTATTTCTGTAATTGGAATTGTGAAAAGTTTCCACAAAAAAACAACAACAACATTTTAATAAGTGAAATTATGTAAGATAAATGTAAATAAACACATCTATATATATATATATATATATATACATTTTTATTGATTTTGTATGCATTTGGATGTATGTATATTTATTATATTTATTTACTTCATATTATTTTCTATTCATATATATATATATACACACACACAATATATGAAGTTTGTTGTACCGTATAAAAAGATTTTATATAAAAATATAAAATAAGTTTATTTGTTATATATTAATTTCGTATTATTTTGTTATATTTGGATGTATGTATATATTTATTGTATATATTAACTGTATTTGTTTACTTTTTTTTATATTTATATATAACTTTATTTTTGTGTGTATATATATATGGCCCCTCGATGACCTGGGTGTCAATAAAATATACATACAATATACAAAGTTTGTTGTACTATATAAAAATATTTTATAGAAAAATATAAAATGTAAAAGTTATTTAGAAAAATTAAATGGTGTAATTTCTATTTTTAGGCTATATACTTTTAATACGATAATGACCTGGGATTCAGCTACAGTGTATGAAGATTGTTGCACCTTATTAAAAATATTTAATCTAAAATTATAAAATGAAAGAATAAAATTAGTTATTTATATTTATATGTTGTTTATATGTTTTACATACTTTTTGTTAAACAGTTTGTTAAATAAATACATTTATGTATTTATTTATCAATGAAAGTGTTGATCTATAACTTGGCAAAGGTGTGTGAAGTTTGGTGACCAGTCAAAATGATTTTGTGTAATAATTATGCCATAAATGCTGTCAAATTGCTGGTTCACTCATGGACTCACTGAATCTCTTTTGGGTTGTTTTTGGGTTGTTCTTGGGTTTTGCAGAGCTGTGTTGGCAGCCTTTTGTTATTTGCAATTTCTCTGACTTCCTCCAACATTTTCTCCCTTCCTTACAGGACTTGACTACATCAAACAAAAGTTCAGTGAGCCAGTGGAGGAGATCAAGGAGGAAGCACCTAAAGAGGAGGAGGAGAAGGAGAAGCCTTCCGGCAGCCCTTTCTATCGGCGCGGCACGACTCCAAGCCACTCTCCTGCCCGGAGCCCAACCCCGTCACCTCCTCAATCCCCTCATAAGAGCCAGCCGCCCAACCCCAGCATCAGCCGCAAGATAAGCAAAGACAACAGCAGCGTAGCCCGAAAGATAAGCAAGGACAGTAGTAGTGTCACTCGCAAGATAAGCAAAGAAGAGAGAGCCTCGATTGTGGCAGAGATCACCAAAGTATCCGCCCCTCCTCCTGTACCGGCCATCAAGCTACAGGACGTGCCCCCACCAAAGCCCCCCAAGGTCCTTGAACCCCAGCCCAAACCTGCCAGCACAGGTAATGGGCAGCTTCACGCTGCTTATCACAGTTACTACGTCAAGCCGGTGGTGCAGTTGCCTCCACCAGAGGAACCAGAAGATGAAGAGCCTGAGATGACGCAGTCTAGCCTGGCCAGGATGCCTCCGCCACCCAAAATGGTCAGGACGCCCACTCCCAAACCAGAGCCCAAGATCAGGAAACAAGAGTCTATCAAACCAAAGAGCTTAGCTGAAACCAAGAAGGCCAGCATAGATATGGCCGACGAAACGGTAGCGGAAGAATCTGTAAGTGTCTTGTTTATACACACAGATGTGTGTTTTATAGATTGTTTGTGGAGTTGTTACATCATGTGTCTTTTTACCCAGGGTCCTAACTCAATTTTGGTTGCCATGGTGATGCTTTTGAATATTGGATTGGCAATCATTTTTGTCCATTTCCTTACATGAAACGCTACCATCTCAGGTAAGCTTTTTTTTAATCTTTATACAATATACTATTTCAGTTTTTCTAACTCAAAACGATAAGTTTAATTCCTGTTTCTTCCTGTTTGCAATTGGTTGCAAAATTCAAAAGCAGTTTCTGAGTGAAAATAGTTTCTACACCAAATTATTTTAATATAGGGTACAACGGGGCTAAAGGCGCACCGGGGTAAAAGGCGCCTATGATATTATTTTCCTCTAAACCACTAGATGGCAGAAAAATATTTCGTAGTGTTTTCCAAAACATCCACTTTTCAAGTTGCATGTGCAAATTTGTCTGATCCTTGACTGTGCTTACTTGATCTAATATTTGATGTTTTTAAAAATTATTTAAGTAGCAAATTAGAATCTCTAAAATCCTTGAATATATCTTGAGGCAAAGTCTTCTGAATGATTTTCAGTTTTGTTTAAAATAATTAAAACAGCAGTTTTTAAATAACAAAAGAATATGCAAAAATATGGTATTTGGGGTAAAAAGTGCCCCTGCTGTTGAGGCTGTAGGCAAAATAATTAACATGATAATTAATAGAAGGCTGACTTTTCCATTTGTTGACATGACATTGTTAGATTTAGATGGTAAATATCATATATTATGTTTTGTGTCAATATCTATCATATAATAAAATCTATATTAATTTACTATGGGATCTCCCCATACATTTGTAAGATTTGTAAACAAAATAAACAACTTGTATGATTTATTTTCACACAAAATCTGTTGTTCCATAAATGTTCAATACAAATGTATATATTTTTTTGCATTCATACAGTTTGGGCAGAGTGTAAATCATATTTTTTCTTAGGGTGTGCCTTTACCCCTGTTGTACCCTACTGTTTAAAGGTTTAAGTATTATACAGTTTTTTTTAATAATGTTAATGTTAAATGTTCATTTATAAATTTGTAATGTTACAAAAACGTTTGATTTTTCAAAAAAAAAAAGAATCCTGAAAAAAATTATTTTGCTTTCCACAAAAATCTAAAGCAGCACAACAATGATAGTAATAAAAAAAAATAAGCAGCAGATCAACATATTTATCAACATAATTAATTTCTCAGAATTGCAGGTTATATTATGTGTATCACACAATTCTGAGAAAAAAAGTCAGAATTGAGAGATATAAACTCATAATTCTGACTTTTTTTTTTTCCCAAAATTGCAATTGCAATCTCAATTTCGAGTTATAAAATCAACCTCACGTAACTCTGAGTCAGAATTATAAGAAGTTGAAAATACCTTTTTTTTTTTATAATTCAGTGGTGGCAATGGGCTACTATAGAAAACAGTGATTTTTAAATTGTAATAATATTTCACAATATTACTGTTTTTATTGCATTTTGTATTAAATAAATATTAAATATTATATGCTAAATTGATACTGAATTGTCATTGGCAACATATTTCAGCAAGTAAATGACTAAGTACTAGCATTCACACAAAACATACAATTATTGGATGAAATAATGTGTTTTTAGGTGGAATTGTTTGATTACTGACATAAATATACTCAATAACTCCCTTAATAATATCTGTGTGGATTTTTAATGACATTTTTTACTAAATACATTGCAGTTAATTCTGCCATTGCTTTATCATTGCAAGTTGCCTTTACTTTCAGCAAAATTATAAAATGAAAACTTAAGCCAAAAAATAATTCACAAATGAGCAAATTAGAGTTGATAGAGTTTACCTACAGAAATTAAATAGAATGTATAAAAGCAAAATAAAGAGATGATAATTTTACCCTGAAATACTCTTGTTCTACTTTGAGTTGAAATCTACCTACATTATATAGATTTTTTTTTTTTTCACTGTTTAACCAACAGTTATTCCCAATATATGGTGACTGGAAAATATATTGCACAAAAAAAAACTTTAATCAACTATAATTAAGGTTAATATATATCAACCAGAGGTCGCATTAACCGAAAACTCTCCGTCATTGACAGAATTTTTTTTTATCAGTGACGGAAAAATATGAAGGCCGTCAGTCATTTTTACAGATTAAACTGAGGGTGATTTATTGTACATTTTAGCTGTAATTCCCACCCCTGTCCAGTTGGTGGCGAGTGCGCCCCAGTGTGGCAGCAGAGCACGGGATACAGAACAAAAAACCCCAAACTATCACAAATTTTTTTTTATGCGTTTGATTACGCACAGGCGAGTACACAGAAGCTACAACAATCTATCACGCCACATTAAAGAGCGCCAAAACGGTATTTATTGCTTGAATTTCCCAAGGAAATTGCTATTTATTGGAAGGAAGACGCACTATGTACTGTCCATTCATCAACTGAAAACAGCACAAACCAAAAGATCAATTGTGATTTAAGAATCAATATTGATTCATTAAAATGAAAATCTATTAAAATCGAGAAATCGCCCTATAGTTTTTTTTTAAACACTGCGCTGTCGTCCTGTAGGTTCATGATTAAAAACAAAAATGTGAATAAAAATAAAATCTATTAAATGTGTTATTCTAATTAAAATATGAAAATTAAAATGACAGGTAATTATAGATTATGACAGAACTTTAACAACCCTCTCTGTCAAAATGATGCTAACTATATTTATAACTAAAACATCTACTAAAAGGATAGTTCTCCCAAAAATGAAATTGCCCCATGATTTACTCATCCTCAAGCCATCCTAGGTGTATATGACTTTCTTCTTTCAGACGAATCCGATCTGAGTTATATTAAAAATGCCCTGGCTCTTCCAAGCCTTATAATAGGAGTGAATGGGTGTTGAGATTTTGAAGTCCAATAAAATGCATCCATCCATCATAAACAGTACTCCACAGGACTCTGGGGGGTAAATAAAGGCCTTCTAAAGCAAATCAATACTTTTGTGTAAAAAATATATCTATATTTAAAACTTTATAAACCATAATCTCCACTTTCTCATGAACGCATGTACGAAATTTAGCGGAAGCTAGAGATTACGGTTTAAATATGGATATTTTTCTTATACAAACACATAGGTTTGCTTCAGAAGGCCTTTATTAACCCCCCAGAACCATGTGGAGTATGTCAAAATCTCAACAGCCATTCACTGGCATTATAAAGCTATACCCATCTGCATTGTTTATGGATGTACTGTAACTTTTAACCCTGTATTGCATTTATCCCTTTAGTGTTGGATGGCGACCCACACAGTGTCAATGACCTTTCTGAAATCCAAATGGCACCAGGCAGTCTCCAGAGGGCAGAGGGAGCTGAAGAATCAACATTTGGGGGTTTGAAACCCAAAGCATCATCCTTGAGAATGACGTGGCCTAATATCATGTGGCTCTGGCAAAAGAGATGAAAATATTCTGGGGGGAAAAAATCACCATTAAAATGGAAACCGAAGAAGAGAATGCAGTGTAACGCGACTCTTATCTGCTGACGGAAAGCCTTAATATCAGCCACTCCATAGGTCTCTGGCAGAGACTTAACTGGAAATGTTTGATGATGCACTTTTGCATGATGGGCAAGAGCAGCTGCCTTACTCATTTACCATCTGACGTGTAACTGGGAGATGTGCTCGCAGCGCCAGAGGAATGCGTTCAGGGGGCTTTGCTGCAGCGGGCGTACGTTCCAGCCAGCCTGGCCCGAGGAAATCGAACGCGCCCACCAGCGTCACTCATCCGTCTTACACCCTTTACCGACCCACTGCAGTTTCTTCTAGCATCTCCTACGTTCTTCTCGGAAGCTCTTGAGTCGATGCTCCCTACTGTACTCATCACGTTTCGCTTTTTGTTTTCATGTACCGTTCTTTCTTTCCTTTATGTTTGTTTGAATTTAATGCGAAGCAAAATCACTCCCACCTTTTTTGTGAGTCAAATCCAGACAAGAGAAAATATTATATTATTTATTAAAAATGTGCAATATGATTTATTTTTACACTGACAGAGTTTAATTG
The DNA here is from genome assembly GCA_012976165.1 of Labeo catla. Lineage (NCBI taxonomy): Eukaryota > Metazoa > Chordata > Actinopteri > Cypriniformes > Cyprinidae > Labeo > Labeo catla. The sequence goes on from VONZ01000849.1 coordinate 68,271, forward strand.
TTCACCAGTCGGGGCACTGTGGTTCTGTCCCAAGAAAAAATGTCAAAGAATTGAAAAGTTCAGGTACGAGATAAGGGACATGTGGTTTCTCGCTTTTCGATCACGTCCACTCAGATCATGTCAAAACCATCAAAAAGTCTTATAAAGTGTGTTATTTATTTAATTCTGGGAATCGACTGTTTGTCGTGTTATGTAAATTAAGCCTATGCCATTGTGCATGCGACGTTGTGCAAGAGTTATTGCGCTTCACATGTCACGTTTGTGACGTGTGACAGCAGTGAGATGTTTAAAAAAAAGATGATGTTGAGGGCTTGCTTGCATGTTTGTGACCTTGGATGCTTTGGATATCAAAAGTCAGGTGGTGCCACAGTCAGGTGGCGCTAGAGGAAGTAGGACGTTGCCTTTAAGAGTCTTTAACAGTACTTCAGTTTACCTCAAACAACAGAAAAGGAAATAAAAGCCTCGTATGAGATGAAGTCTTTGTCTTAAATCGAAGTATGCAAATTCTGAGTCATTGGGAATTTATTTTAAATGTGCCACTATACTGTAAAATTAGTTGTTGGCTTTTTTTTTTTGGTACATCCTGAAATTTAACTTTTATTTGTTACTCTTATATTTATGTGCAGTTTCCCTCCAGAAGGTTTATTAAGGATTTATTTATTATATATAGCATTCTAGATATCGTTTCTAGTGTTTGGTGAGTGTACAAGGGCTTGGAAAACTCAGTTTCTCTTCTTCAAACCCTGCTTTTAGTTTTCGTTTGCATGGGGTCTTTAAATGCATTACCGCCTGTATATTTGATTTAAAACAACTGAGGTAAAATGTGTTTAAGGCATACAAAATTTACTCTTGAAGGACGTGTTTCGTTTGGTTGGATTTCAGTTCTGTGCAACAATGCAGTGCAATGTGTACGGGCTCTTTTTATATGTTTTCTGAAGGAGAGGTGCGAGCTGTTACGCTAACAGGGCAGGACGTGGAATTATTTTTCTAAAAACAAATGTTGCACAAACAAAAAAAAAGACATTTATATACTATATAAGGTTTATTCTATTTATAAGCATTTTTACAGAGCACAGCCATTACAATATGAATTCTACGATATTTTTCTATAGAAATGCACAATTGTATTTTGTCAGAAGCAGTATAGCTAGTTTATATCAAGCATCTCACACATCATCAGAATTAAGACCCGAAACCTATGATTCAATGTGATTTGAAATGCTGAGGATGCAGGAATCCTTTTTGAACCCTTGAATGCAAAAAAAACTCATCTCTGTTTCATTTCAAGCCCATAGAGCCCCACGTATTTCTGTAATTTGAAAAGTTATGGTATTTATCTGTATAATAAAAAAAAAAAATGTTATGCCTTGTAAGTCTGATCTGATTTCTCCATGATTTTTTTTTTTTATTGTGCTATAACACATCTACAGTTGAGTTCGATAGTGTACATTTGAGCATTTTTGTGTATTTGAAACCTTTGCACAATGACTGTATGATTTTGAGATCCATCTTTTCACCCCTAGAAAAACTGAGCGACTCATATGCAACTATTACAGAAGGTTGAAATGCTCACAGATGCTCCAGAAGGAAAAACGATGCATTAAGAGCAGGGGGTGAAAACTTTTGAATGAAGATGTGTATATTTTTCTTATTTTGCCTAAATATCACATTTTCTTCATTTAGTACTGTCCTTCAAAAGATACAGAACATATCGACATGTTTCCCAGAAGACAAAATAAGTAACATTTACTCTGATCTTCAAATTCAAAAAGTTTTCACCCCCCGGCTCTTAATGCATTGTGTTTCCTTCTGGAGCATATGAGTCCCTCAGTTGTCCTCAGTGTAAATAAAGATGGATCTCAAAATTATGCAGTCATTGTTGGAAAGGGTTCAAATACACAAAAATGCTGAAAAACCAAAGAATCTGTGGGACTTGAAGGATTTTTCTGAAGAACAGCAGGCAGTTTAACTGCTCAGGACAAACAAGGGACTCATGAACAACTACCACTAAAGAAAAAAAGCACAGCTGTGGATCATTCAGGTAACAACACAGTATTAAGAATCAAGTGTATGTAAATGTTTAAACGGGGTCATTTTTAAAAATTCAACTATTGTTTTCTCTTGTGGACTATACAGTGGGGAAAATATATTATTTGAATCCCTTCTGATTAAATAAAAAAATTCATAATGAAACAGTTAACCGATAACCAATACGGTACCACACTATTTTACAATACATTTATTCGTTTTTGTTGGGTTATTTTGCACTAGAACGAAGTGCATTATAAACCAAACTCGGTGTTTGTATCCAGTGATGACGTGTTTGTGGGCGGAGCCTATCTGGTGACAGAAAACGACCGTTTTCAAGTAGCAGTCATGGAATAAAAGAATAAAAAGGTAAATTTGAGTTTATATTTTAAAATTCTCACTTTCTTATCCAAAATTAAATCCAAAATTAAATCTCACAATTCTGATCAGAAAAATCAACCTGTCATTCTTTTCCAGTCTTTTTCCTCGGCTCAGTATGATGAATTACACGTCTGGGTTTTTTTTCCCCTCAGAACTAACAAACTCGGTACTGTTCAGTAGATATAAACTTGCATTTGCGAGAAAAAGGTCTATTTTTATTTGTTTATTTATTTTAAATAGTATTTAATGCTATAATTGTAGGACTACATATGTCTCATATAAACTGCACATGTAAATATTATATAGACCTATCAAATTTATACTTTAAAAGTAGAATAATCATAGCAGGTTTCATGCATAGCCTGTCCGGTTAAAGGTGCAGTGTGCAAATTTTAGCGGCATCTAGCGGTGAGGTTGCGAATTGCACGTAGGGCCGACACAGGATAAAGATGTCGTCGTCTGAGACAGCAGAGAGTAGCCAGTGGTAAATTAAGGAATTATATTATTATAGTATTGTGAATACCACTGTTACTTGTTCATCGTTTTATTCACAAGAACAACATAGTAGCGAAACACACTCAGTAGAACAGTTTGTCCATTTAAGGCTGCTGTAGAAACATGGCAGCGCAAAAAAACGATTTCCATGTAAGGGGACCCGCGGTGTATGTAGACAGAAATCACTCATTCTGCTGTAATAAAACATAACGTTCATTATAAGGTCTTTATACACCTCTAAAAACATATTTGTGTATATTATGTTGCATTTCTGTCAGTAGATCCTCCTAAATATTACACATTGCACCTTTACCCTGCTGAAAAAACCCCCCAGCTAAAACCAGCCTAGGTTTAAGCTGGAAGTAGCTGGTTTGGTCTAGGCTGGTCTCCCAGCCTGACCAGCTAAGACCAGCCTGGAAGTGGTCAAAAACTCCTCTAAAACCAGCCTGGATGACGAGCTTAGGCTGGGTTTAGCTGTTTTTTTTTTCAGCAGGGTAAACGTCTGCGTTTAGCTTGGCGTCTTTGATGACATTATTCTATAAAAAATGATTTCCATATTTTTTTTTTCTCTTAGCCTATTCCATGGATTTTACCTGTTTCTCTCTACTTGTTGCCAGTGTTTTTCTGCTACCACAATGCGAGCGTACTTGCAAGTGACGTAACTGTGACGTCTACTCCAAATTGGACTTATATGTTATAATACAGAGCATGTTGCTCTGAACCCTCTGACCTTTTAAAATACTTTGAGCGTTTCACTTTTGCATGACTAAATGTAGACACGCATAGCATGAGCACTGTGCTCCACACTACAGAATCAGTTTCACATGTGTAATCTTAAACGTCTTCAGAGGCCAAAGCTCTACCAGCTTCTAAAAAGCGAATGTAAAGTGTTGCTGAAATTGGATTAAGACTAGTAAGCAGTGAAGGGATATAGCTGGTTATGTGTTTTCTTAAAACAGAGCCGCTAAGACGTTAACATAAGCAAAATTATATTTCTGTGTATAGCTGAGCCCCACTGGAATAACTGGTTTCTATTTAGTGGACCATATAATGGATTATATGTAGTGAATCACCCTTGTACCCTTAGTTGTAAGCACTCTAAGAAAACCAACGTCTGAGCGTAGCGTACGTGGCAAATGACTCACATACTGGTAGTCTAAACAAACCTGGGCTCTGCTTTCCTGACATAAACAGCTGTCAGAATGTAAATTACGTACATCTAGATTGTTTCATACAATAAACAGCATTCCACATTCAGCTTAGTTTACAAATTCAATTAGACCAAAGAAATTGTGATGTATGGATCTCAGACACTAGCATTTAGTGTTTATTTTGATTTTTGATTGGGTCTAATTAATTCTAGGAATTTGCCGTAAGCCATCATTAATTAAAACATGGAATTGCTGACTGTGGTTTTGTATTGTATTGTATTGTATATATTTTATGGCCCTGCCTTTACAGTATATTTACATTATCTCAATAAATCAATAAAATGGTTACATACACTCTTAAAAATAAAGGTGCTTTAAAAAGTTCTTCACAACGATGCCATATAATAACTATTTTTTGGTCCACAAAAAACCATTAAGACAAAATGTTCTTCTATAGCATCATGAAGCACCTAATAGTTAAGGTATACATGGGTGAATTATCAATTTATGACAAATGAATTATGGCTTAGTCTTTGCTTTACTGTTGATACGTAAGAATAAGAGACTTGAGAGCTGAAGTCCCTGGGTCACTGGTTCCTTTAGATATGCACACATGTGAAATGAGAAGTGACAGAACTGTTACAGGAGCTCAGATGTGGCTTTAGCCTCAGAGGAGTGTGATGATAAATCAAATATGACATGTTTTTTTTTTTTTTCTTTGGGAGAGAAAGAGAGAGAAATTATCTTCTATACACCTTATCTTCTATACTGTACCTATGACCTTAATTTATTTAAGTCCTAAACAGGTTCTAGACATCCTGAAAATCATAGATAGATAGATAGATGGATAGTGCTGTTTTTTCAGTGAGCCAACCATTAAACATCACCCATTGCAATGTACTGAAAAGTTCAACTGCTTCTGTATTTCTAATTTGAATCATCAATTTATTTATTTTTCTTGGGTGAGCCACAACAGCTGCATGTAAACATTTACTCATATGATTTCTTGACCTTGTATCATATTATCAAATGCATGAACTATTTCTGTCACACTAATTTACTCTAACAAAACTATTGCGCAACATGTCATGTCACAATGTCATACACTTCTAACCCTTAATAATTCAAAAACATACCTAAAGAAACTGTATGTAAAGTTTTTTTTGCTTCCCCACTATCAATATCAGTTTCAAAATCATTCTGACTACCAGAACGGCGTAGTACGTAATTAAATTCCAAAAGTACTTGTAAATAGATTAAATTTAGTACTGTCAATTGATTAATCGTGATGAATCGGATCCAAAATAAAAGTTTTTTTTTTACATAATATATGTGTTTGTGTACTATATTTATTATGTATATATAAATACATACATGCATGTACATATTTAAGAAATATGTTATGTTTTATATTATATCTATATATATATATATATATATATATGTAATATCAAATATATATTAATATAAATTCATACATGTAAATACATGCAAATATTTTTATAATATATACTGTGTGCGTGTGTGTGTATTTATATATACAATATACACAGTACAAACATATATTGTGTAAACAAAAACGTATTTTGAATGTGATTAATCACAATTAATCGTTTGACAGCACTAATTAAAATACTCATAATCAGACCACAGTTACTTTTTTATGTATTACATGGTTACATGTTATTTGCACAAAATAAAATATTCATAATTTATTGATTCTCCCTAATTCCTCATTTCATCTTTTAAAGTAGAAGTCCACTTCCAGAACAACAATTTACAAATAATTTACTCACCCCCTTGTCATCCAAGATGTTCATGTCTTTCTGTTCTCAGTCGTAAAGAAATTATGGTTTTTGAGTAAAACATTTCAATATTTTTCTCCATATAATGGATTTCATTGGTGCCCCGATTTTGAACTTTCATAATGTAGTTTAAATGCGGCTTCTGAGGGCTCTAAACGATCCCAGCCGAGGAAGAAGCATCTTATCTAGCGAAACAATTGGTAATTTTTTTCGAAAAATAAAAATTTGTATACTTTTTAAACACAAAAGCTCATGTAGCACAGGCTCTGGGATGTGCGTCCACGATGCTATGAATTAGTAATGGGTCATTCTTGAACGATTCTTTCATTTTGAACAAATCTTCAATGTGACTCGGGAAGAACGAGTCATCTCAGGGAGTGATTCGTTCAGTCGCGCATGTGCAAGATCCTATTAGGTTCTGTACTGGAATTAGTTCACCTGTTTCGAGTCTTAGGGTTTTTCGAGTCGTTCGTTCATCTTATGGGGCTGTCACGTGATGAATGAACGACTCAAACCCGAAAACTTGTCAGATAAGAGATGAGGTGAGCTAATCATAGACTAAAGACCCAGGTAAACAATTAATTAATCTTTTCTCTTTCTTTTAAAGCATTATTGTTTTGTCTTGTTTGTAGTGTGATCAATGTTTGTGTGAGCAGTAGATGTGTTAGGGAAGTAACACGTAACATTTTAATTATATTTTGCTAAAATTAACGAAATGGGCGAAATGACTCGAAAAAAGATTTGTTCATTTTGCTGAACAAGACTCAAAGATCCGAGTCGGTAAAATGATCCGAACTTCCCATCACTACTATAAATCACGTCTAAGTTAATCGTCTGTGTACTCCGGCTCAAAAAGGTAGAGTATGTCAAAAAACTCCATCTTATTTTCTCCTACAACTTCAGAATTGTCCAACATTGTTGTACCTTTTTGTTTGTAAACAGCGTTTGACTTACACTTTCTTAGTCTTTGCGCATTCGCTTTGTGAACACTGGGTCTGTAGTTCCGCGTGACATTTCGACGTGATTCAATAGTACATGAACGTGCATCACAGAACCTGTGCTACAGGAGCTTTTGTGCTTAAAAAGTATACAAATTTTTATTTTCTGAAAAAAATGACTGATCGTTCCGCTAGATAAGACCCTTTATTCCTCGGCTGGGATCGTTTAGAGCCCTTTGAAGCTGCATTTAAACTACATTTTGGAAGTTCAAAATCGGGGCACCAATGAAGTCCATTATATGGAGAAAAATCCTGAAATGTTTTTCACAAAAACCATAATTTCTTTACGACTGAAGACAGAAAGACATGGACATTTTGGATGACAAGGGGGTGAGTAAATTATTTGTGAATTGTTGTTCTGTAAGTGGACTTCTCCTTTAAATGTTCCTTTCTAAAATAGCCTGTGATGAGTAGAGATTGGGGAATGGTGTCTATCTTAAAAAGTTAAAGAGACAATGATGTAAAACAGTAAGGTCTGACTATCCCCTCTTGGTATAATAACACTGCTAGAAAAATGTGCTGGTCAGATGAAGTTAGTGAACACAGACAATGCTAAATTTTTGAGCAATGATGAAGAAGAGTCTGGTGAGACCTAATTCTAGATCTAGTGAACTGGACCTGAACCTAGGATCTGCATAATCAGATTTGAATCTATCATACCATAGAATGGGGAGAAATTAAAAAAAGGCAAAAAACTTGTAAGATCAGATCTATGTGTAAAGGTACAGTGGGAGGGATCGATTCTGTAATAAACAAGCTGCAGAAAGCTGATGTTTTGAATACAAACACTGAATATTATTCAGAGATATGGTCTCAGCTTTTCATAGATATCTTTAATGATGACACACCAAAAAGAAGGTCACTGGCTATGGGTGGTCTGAACCAAAAACTGCAAAGGCCTGAGAGAAAGAGTACAGGTGTGGGATGGGAATACCATCAAAATGGGACACAAGAAATGGAGTGTTAACAATAGAGTGTTTTCATGACGTGTCATCTATTGGCCATATTGGCGGCTGTGAATGTAAACAATACCACTAAATCGAACAAAACTTGCATATTTTGCTGATTAATTGCTTATGAAAATGGTCAGTTATTGTCATGTTTTGGGCTGTATTAATCGGTCGGATCGGGAAAAACATTTGGAGTACTATAGACTGCCAAAAGTTATAACAGTTAAGGAGAAGAGTGTAAAAAATCTGTCTGAGGAACAAAAGGTGTTTGTGTTAGGCCAAACTGAACCAGGATTTCCAGGGCAAGAATCTTGACAACATTTGTGTTTGTTCTTATCATTTCTGGTCAGGTAGGTGAAATATTAGGCTATTATTTTAATTAATACTGCTTGTACGTATCCTTACCACCTATTAACTTTAGTTTGTCAAAATATTGTGCCATTTCCTGCTTACTAAGTCCTTCTCTATATGATTTAGCAGCTTCCACACAATTGTTTTCTGTAGTTTAGACGGCATAAATTAACAGAACAACATATTCATTCATTCAGTGCATTAACCGTGCAATCCATGCTGTTGTTTACATCTGTGTATCTCCAATATGGCCGCACATCTGGGTAACTGACCAAACCGTGACATAAGTGATTTCTGATTTTTTTTTTCTTTCTCAGAACTGTGGGATACAAACTCACAGTTGTGAGATATAAAGTCAGAATTGTGAGATGTAAATTTGCAATTTTGACTTTTTTTTCATGCAATTATTTATTCTCAGAATTATATAAACTATATATATATTTCAGGAGGAAAAAAGACTGATATGTTCTCAGAATTGCCCCAGCAGGCGTCGAATGTCAATGCAACGTCATGTCAACGTTGGACCCCAACGTCAGACAGAATGAAAATCAGGTTGACGTCAATTTGACGTTGAATTAATGTTGGATTTTGATTACGTAACCTACAAACAACACAATATCAACATTAGCTGAAGTCAGTATTGGACATCAAATTGTTTGTCTCACAATTCTGACTTTATAACTCACAATTACGACTTTATATCACACAATTCTGAGTAAAAAAGTCCTATTTGTGAGTTTATATCAGAATTAAGAGTTTGTCTTACAATTCTGACTTTATAACTCACAATTACGGGTTTATATCATGCGATTCTGAGAAAAAAAGTCATAATTGTTAGTTTATATCTCAGAACTGAGAGTTTGTTTCACAATTCTGATTTTATAACTCACAATTACGAACTTATATCACATAATTCTGAGAAAAAATTAAGAATTGCACATTTGTATTTTACAATTCTGACTTTATAACATAAACTTTTTAACAGTTTATATATCAGAATTTAGTTTGTCTCACAATTCTGACTTTATAACTCACAATTACGAGCTTATATTTCACAATTCTGAGAAAAAAAGTCCTATTTGTTAGTTTATATCAGAATTAAGAGTTTGTCTCACAATTCTGACTTTATAACTCACAATTACGGGTTTATATCATGCGATTCTGAGAAAAAGTCATAACTGTTAGTTTATATCTCAGAACTGAGAGTTTGTTTCACAATTCTGACTTTATAACCGACAGTTATGAGTTTATATCTCACAATTCTGAGGAAAAAAATCATAATTGTGAGTTCATATCAGAATTAAGGGTTGTCTCACAATTCTGATTTTATAACAATTATGAGTTATATCGTAATTCTGATTTAAAAAGTAAAATTGCGAATTTATATCTTATAGTTATAGTATAGTTATAACATGCAATTCTGAGAAAATGTCAGAATTGAGAGTTTATATCTCAGAATTGAGTTTGTCTCACAATTCTGACTTTATAACTCCACAATTACAAGTTTGTATCTCACAATTCTGAGAAAAAGTACGAATTGTGAACTTATATCTCACAATTCTGACTTTATAACTCACAACTGAGTTTATATCACACAATTCTGAGAAAAAATCAAAATTGAGTTTTTATCTAAGAATTGAGTTTGTCTCTAATTCTGACTTCATAACTCACAATTACGATCCTTATATCACACAATTCTCAGAAAAATAGTAATATCATTACTATTAATAATTATATCGCACAATTCTGACTTTATAACTTCGCAATTAGTTTATATCTCACAATTCTGAGAAAAAGTCAAATTGCAGATGTAAACTGCAAAAGAAAAGTCATAACTGAGATAAAAGTTTTGTATTCAGTGGTGGAAGCGGGCATCGATAGTAGGGGCTTCAAAGTCCCTATATACAAACTACATACAGTTCCTTTGACATTGGAGCAGTTTTGAATGATACCTCACATGAGAACTTGTTAACATGCTTCAAAAGTCCTCTTTTATGTTAAGTAACATTGTACATGTACTGTATGTAATAATAACAGTAAATAATGCACAATAGCATGCAATAAATGAAACCCTAATCCTAACCCTACAGTAGAGTACATGTTGTTAATTAATGTAAAGTCAGTACTAAATGTAACAAGGGATACCATAAAACATGGTGTAACCATATGTTGCATTGTTTTGTTTTGGGCCTGAAAGATTCAGATATAAAGCTTTGAATAAACACAATTCATTTTGATTTTTAAAACATTTGATTGTTTGATATAGAATGAATAAATACATTTTGACATTTTCTTCACATTTTAGAAGATAAATCTCAGCAGAACAAAGGAATTTTAGATCTTTATCAGAACATATATGCTTTTTATTTGGCATACCTGACTCTTTGGCTTTTATGCTGTTTTATAATTGTGCTTTCTTCCAGTTACACAGTGCAGATGTGTTTACATAGATTTATTAGTCATTAGAGATGATTTAAACAAGATCTCTCTCTGTGTGTGTGTGTGTGTGTGTGTGTGTGTGTGTGTGTGAAGGGACTGTAGTCACAGGCTGTGCCAAAGCCAAACCAAAATAGTGTAAAGCAGCTGCTGTGGGAGTCAAATGTGAGAACTTTCAAAGCAACAACGCCATGTGGCTTCATTTGATCACCTGTGTAAGTGTTATAGATGACAGGAAGGTCACTGATTGTTTGGACGGAGAGAAAGGGGGCTTTTGTGAGACTGTGAGAACTTGAATGCGAATGGATGTGTGTGGGATCGTAAGCAGATAAACTAAAGCTTTTATTAGCAAAAATTACAAGGCAACCAAATGGTTTTGATGCGAAAAATACACCTCTGTCTCCCTCTGTCACCGGCTCCCATCTGAAGGTTCCTCTGAAATAATGGCACTTTAATTGTATCCTGTCAAAACTGTGAACAATGGCTTCTTTTCATTACTATAAAAATACAAAAACAAAGAAGAGAGTTGGTCTAAGAGAGTCATTTTCTCAGGGATATCAATATAAAATAAGAGAAATCTGAAAGGCCTTATGTTAGGGGGGAAGAAAGCTGGAGATACTTGCACTTTAAAGCGAGTACACAGCGTCATATTTCACCTCTCCTAATATTTCCTCATAAAAGCCTTCTCTCCACACTCAAGCCGAAGTCTCGGGCTGAAATAAATAGCTCTTGCATCCCTCAACCATACCAGCTCTCTTTTATTTCAGCCTTGCACGTGAGCTCGCAGCCTTCCTGACCTTCCCAGTCATCGTTTACCTTGAGTGGGTGCCATTTTGTTATTTTTTTGGTTGAAAAATATCTATTCTATACTTTATCCTTGATATATTAAAATCAGCGTTGCCAAATCCTCCATTTTCCTTCAGAATTTGGCTACTTTTACACTGTTGCTGCGGGTTGTTTTTTAGTCTGCAAGTTAAAGCGATTTCACCAGAGCGCAAAAACCACAGAAAAAAAAAATGCAGTTGGGCTTGTTTTGTTACGCAGACTTGGCAACCCTGATTAAAATCTGTTTTTTTTGTTGTTGTTGTTGTTGTTCTGAAATATACATATGTTTTGCAAATAAGAATTTGACACCAAATGAATTGTAGAATTAAATATTTAGAATTAAATGTAGAATTAAATATTTATGAATCACATATTTCATGGTAGCATTGAGAAATGCATTGAGAATAGCATAAGATATGATCTATTCCAGCTATTTCTGAATCAGTGTAATATATATAGATAATTGATGCATTATAAATCATTAGGATCATTTTAACCATTTCTAAATCTGTTCAGTATACCTTACCCAACCACCTGGTGTGAAAACAGATTTTAATGAACTTGTCAGTGGTTTTCCAGGAACATTGCGCCAACTGCTGGCGTGTTGAGCGAACAGCTCATAAGAAAGATAACAGCGCCCTCTACTGAGCAAACGTTGCATTTTACAACGATCTACCAATCTATTTAGGTCAAAGCAGAAAACTGCCAAATTACTATCAAAATAAAAGTATCTGCAATATTTAATGGTTTCATATTACTCATTATACTTATATACAAAGTACTTACTTATATACTTCTTATACATTCAAATTTATATAATAGATATAGAAACAGCAATTTAAAAAAAAAAAAAAATCACAGAGACTTTTATTAAGGTATTCATTTTTTTTAATCAGATATCTGATTAAATGACCCAAACTGCCATTATAGGCTATATAATCATTTTTTTATTCGGTACTGTATTTTCTGTATTAATCTTTACCTCACTTAAACACTTTAAGTTAATATTTGTTATTTATAATAATACACTATACATTATCAGTGCTTATTTTCTCATTAAAATATGAGCATTAAAGGTGAATCATAAATGAAAGAGAATTTTAAATCTACAAATAGAGATTTTTCATAAAATATGAATATATGAAACTTACAGTTGTTTGAATTAAATAATAATAATTCAAAAAGTACAGCTAACCAACAAAATAAACACAATAAAAACATGACAACACAATAAAAAAACATGATTTATGAAAATTAATAAAGTTATGTTTTTGCAAATCAATTCTTCATATCATAATCAAGTATATACTGTGTATGTTTGTATAGATAGATAGATAGATAGATAGATGTATAAAAGAAAGTGGAACAGCACTACAAATTGATTTTTTTTTTAATATATTCTTTTATCAAGACAAAAACCTAATTAATTTTAGTTCCCTGTTTAGGTAAAGTAAGTTGCTTTGGGTAAAAGTGTAGATAGATAGATAGATAGATAGTAATGGTTAGATGATAGATAGATAGATAGATAGATAGATAGATAGATAAAACATTACCATATACAAAACATTAAGAAGTGACTTAAAAATAAAATTATATATAGACTATATTTTCCAAGTCATAGCATAATATTCATACACTAAAAGTACTTTAGCATTTATTTCTGTATTAATGTGGCTAAATATCAAATTTGCATAAAGATTTTTGTATTTTTTCAGATCATACTGCATTTTCATTTTAATTATTAGATTACACTTGTTCACTTAGAACTATTTTATTTGGTTATTAGATGCCATTATAGGCTATATAATCATTTTTTTATTCGGTACTGTATTTTCTGTATTAATCTTTACCTCACTTAAACACTTTAAGTTAATATTTGTTATTTATAATAATACACTATACATTATCAGTACTTATTTTCTCATTAAAATATGAGCATTAAAGGTGAATCATAAATGAAAGAGAATTTTAAATCTACAAATAGAGATTTTTCATAAAATATAAGCACTAAGAAGCTTTGCATAGTGTTCAGGTCGATATCTTTGAAGGTAAACATGCATTTTCCCCTTTACTTTCTTCTCACAGCTTAAACCTGTGGAGAGAGACAACAAAAATACAATATTTATTATAAAGTGATGTGAAAAGATGTTTATGTGACATTATTGTTCTGTAATTTCTGTGATTCTTCAGGGTTTTATATATATATATATATATATATATATATACATACATACATACATACATATACACACACACACACAATTTCATTTTATTTCAGCTAGTTGCTAAGAAAAAAATCTAACCTTACATGTTATATTTATTTGATGTACTAAAATAACTAAATAAATAAAACTAAGTAAATAAAAAGTACATACACATAAAACCTAACAAAAATGAGTAAAACTTAAATATAAAATTATAGAAATTTAAAATTATTTATATATATATATATATATATTTTTTTTTTATTTCAAACCTGAATTCTCCAGTCACATGATCCTTCAGAAATCATAGTAACATTCTGATTTGCTTACAAAAATATATATATATATATTATTATTATTATGTTGACAACAGTTGAGTAGAATTTATTTTAGGTTTCTTTGATGAATGAAAAGAAAAACAGCATTTACCTGAAATAGAAATCTTTTGTAACATCATGAATGTCTTTATCATAACTTTTGATCAATTTAAAGCATCCTATTCTAGTCTACTATAATAATAATTATATAATTATAATTACATATATATATTAATGGTTTAGATAAATGCTTTGTATCCAAAGAATCCTGGAAAAAAATGTACTCAACTGTTTTAAATATCGATAATAATAATAATAATAATAATAATGTTTTAATAATGATTTAATAATAATGTTCCTTGAACAGCAAATCAGCATATTATAATGATTTCTGAAGGATCATGTGACACTGAAGACTGGAGTAATGATGCTGAAAATTCAGCTTTGATCACAGGAATAAATTACATTTTAAAACATATTCAAATAGAAATCAGTTATTTTAAATGGTAAAAATATATTTTACTGTTTTTGCTGTACTTAATAAATAAATGCAGGCTTGGTGAGCAGAAGAGACTTCTTTAAAAAAATTAAAAATTCAAAAACTTTTGTCTGGTAGTGTAATTCAAACTATTAATAAAACAACTACAACAGGATCTCATTCATACTAAAACAACACTGGTCTTAATATGATGTGGCAGCAAATTCACTCTGTACTGTATATATGACAGTGTCTCACCCAGTTCTGCAGCAATATTTGTAATCCTCTGCAGAGCTGCATTCATGTCACTTCCTTCAGGCACCAGAACCTCAATTTCTCCCACACAATATCCGAAATCAGCCTGGTCCAGATCCACCCGCACTGCACCGATCTCTCTCTCTAGCATGTAAGAGCAGCGCTCGGTCTTGAACTCAGCAAAACAGACGAGATTGAGGTCATTCAGCCACTTTGTGTCATCTGCTGAACAGACCTCTGCGTTCTCATTTTCTGCGACTTTGTCAATTTGTTCCTTTTGTGAGGAGTTTGATTCACTCCCTTCAGCCGTGTGTTCCCTGATAATCCTGCTGACTTCTGATTGAATCAGAGGGAAACTGGTTATCTCTCTGTATCGTGTACAAAGGGTCTCAGTGTCATTGTCAGGTGTAGTTCTTGAAACTGCCGGGCATTTCAACTCCCACAATCCTTCTCGGCATCTCAACCAGAAATCTTTTAACGTGAGGATGAAATCTGGGGAGTCAAAGTACAGGTCTCGAAACTGCTGCTGACCAATGCATTTAGCTGTACAGAGACATGAAAATACAAGAAAAAGACATAAAGTTAATATATATATATATATATGATTTATTTAAAGTTAATTTGGATGAGAAGATCTTGACACACCTCCAATATCATGTAGTTTCTTCATAATTTCTGCATCACAAACGAATTTTCTCTCAACCTCCACAGTCATTTTGTTCTATGAGACATAAAAATCAAAACAAGAAAGACGTGAATGATGGTATATTATTTGTATCAATCAAAGACTGCAGTAATTGTGCCAAATCAAATAAGATCAACTGTGTCTCAAAACCAAGTGAGCTGCCTAGTAAGACAGTAGTTTTCCGCTTACGTGACCGACTAAAAATACCGTCTAGTTAGGCAGCTCATTACGTTTTCAAACACAGCCAACAGCGAATACTGCCCGGACTAACAGGTTAATAAATTATTATTTCAGACAGTGGTAATTATACTGTAACTACTATTGCGGTTAAAATTCGGTTGAGATACAATCAAAACAAGAATGAAAACAACCTATCAAACAAAAAACACGGAAGCTTACTGATCAATCGGTAGTGTAATGAGGACAGACACGGAATTCGGGGTCCTGTGGAGCTTTTCCGTTCAGGCATATTTACGGACAGCCTAATATCTGCGCGTCATTAAGCGCTCCGCATAACCTACGCAACAGAATGATTTTAAGCATTACTTACTGACAAATATTGTATTTCTGTCAAGATTACACATTTCACATATGTGTTATTGCATAACACATATTGCTACATTATCCAGTTTGGTTTTGTATTAAATATTTACACAGCAAAATAAAATAAAAACTAACAACTTGTTCAATAGCATTGTTATTAATGGCCAAAAATATACATATAAGTGTAAATGTATACATAATATATGAAGAGTTCATAATTGTTCATAATATAACTGTAAGTAATATCAAACTTACAGTTGTTCGAATTAAATAATAATAATTCAAAAAATACAGCTAACTAACAAAATAAACAATAAAAACATGACAACACAATAAAAAACATGATTTATGAAAATTAATAAAGTTAAGTTTTTGCAAATCAATTCTTCATATCATAATCAAGTATATACTGTGTATGTTTGTATAGATAGATAGATAGATAGATGTATAAAAGAAAGTGGAACAGCACTACAAATTGATTTTTTTATATTCTTTTATCAAGACAAAAACCTAGTTAATTTTAGTTCCCTGTTAGTTTAGGTAAAGTAAGTTGCTTAGGGTAAAAGTGTAGATAGATAGATAGATAGATAGATAGATAGATAGATAAAAATACATAAAACATTACCATATACAGAACATTAAGTATGATTTAACAAAAATAAAATTATATATAGACTATATTTTCAAGTCATAGCATAATATTCATACACTAAAAGTACTTTAGCATTTATTTCTGTATTAATGTGGCTAAATATCAAATTTGCATAAAGATTTTTGTATTTTTTCAGATCATACTGCATTTTCATTTTAATTATTAGATTACACTTGTTCACTTAGAACTATTTTATTTGGTTATTAGATATCATATAATAATTACCACAACATTGCTAAATAAATATATTTATTATTTAAATACACAAACGCCTACATTTAAACACCTTCAAATTTTGGCATGTGTGTTTTTTAATACTTCGCCCTACAGGCGAATATGTTAAATAAAGTTAGAAATAATTGAATTAATGGCAGTATAACAACACTGTTCCGACATGCTTTTAGGTGTGTTAAATCATTTAATAAACCGTTAGTGGGAAGAGGAACATTCTTGGAGAGAGCGAGCAGTCAGCTTTTGGGGGAGCTGTCGTGTGTTTACTAGAGGAGAGCAATGCCAGAGTGAGCGAGAGAGAGGGAGGACGGACGGAGTGAGTGAGGGAGGGAGAGAGAGAGAGAGAGAAAACTTTTCAGTTTTAAAGAGCGAGAGGAAGCGTGTGCTGGAGTCCCAACCATGCAGGTAAAAGCCTTAGCTAATTGCTTTAGTGTTAATTAAACGATGTTGACGCCGAATTGATCAAGAAGTTGCGATCGAGGGGGCGATGCGGATCTCATCGCGTCCCGAGCACGACAAATAATTAGATGCATGCCATTTCACTGCGAATATTTAGTTGCAATTCGAGTGTTAAAATCCCAACTTTTCTGCCTCGGTCTCTCATTTTGGCCCCGCCACCCCCTTTCGCTGCTCGTTGTGTTGCACGTCGCTCTTTTCGAGCAGCAATGCGCTTCATCCATCGTTAATTACTGCGTTCTCCAATTATTAAAACACACTTATAATGCTAAATAACTACATTATATACACAATGGCGAACTTAGACCGCCAATTGCAAGGTATTGGCTTGGAGAAATGCTGAAACGCTTGTTTTTAACACATCTGTGTGAAGCAACCCAAATTCATTAATTAAATAGCTTAGTCGATGTAGGCCGCAATTTCCGCTGTGGAGCGGACGGCGGGCGGGGAATGCCTCAATGCCCGACCAACGGGCCACAATCAGGGGGGCGAGGAACTAATCAAGACCGAGGTTTTTCATCTGAGAGGCGAAAGCCTATTTACACAATTCAATTAGTGCGTTAAAGCAGACTTGTACTGCAGCATGTCGGGCGTTGCGATTGTTTTAGCGTTTAATTTATTCTCGCAGATGTAATTCGGCGTCTTTGAGAAGTTTGTGGGCGATTTGCGGCTTGATACGCGATACGTAATTAGTTGACCAATTTGTTGAGTGTGTTGTTAGCTGCGTTAGCCATGTGAAGTGCCACGAATGTTTAGGGGAAAACGGCTTCTTTTGTTTTAACAGCACCCTTCAAGTAAGGAATCGCTCAAATCAGTCGCTTTGCAGCGATTAAAGTTGGAAAAGGGGGTAATTAGGGCAGCAGACTGCAGTGCGATGCACTTTAATGGGGTATTTGTCATGATTACACTGGGGTGAGTGTGTGTGTGTATGTATGTATGTGTGTGTTAGCGAGCCAGGCTAAAGCTCTCCGTTTCCAATTGATTCAACAGCACACGGGTCTTGCTAATTAGGCTGTGGGTTAATTAACGAAATCATCAAGAGTTATGGCGGCCATATGAGCTCGCTGTCGAACGACAGTGTCCCGCGGCGTGTGGGTTCGTCTCTCTTTGACTTTTTAGAGAAGTTAATAGTACTTGTGTTGAGGATTCAGTGCATGTTTTCAGTCTAGCAGGGAAGCTAATTGGCGTGGCATTGTAGCACTGTTGGCATTTGATGTCTGTTCGTTCCTTGACAGTGGCATGTAAAAACGAAGACGGAAACTGTGTCATTTAAATGATTTTGCGTGCACACGCAAAATCAAGTCGTTTAGATGTCAATTAAGATGTTTTTGTGTCTCTATTCTGGAGGCGCGTGTTATTTATTTATTTGGGTTATTGTTTTAAAGAGACATTACTGCCATTACCATCCCAGGGGATTTGCACCCATTATCTGTTATTTACAGCCCATGTCACCTTATTCACAAGAGGCAACATGTTGACAGATCAACACTATGATTTCACTCACATCAGCATATTAGAAGACCAGTCAAGGTCAACATTTAGGCCTCCTCTGACGTTAAATAGCCTAGTTATTGCAGAACTGATAAATGCATGCATAATTCTGGGTGTTATATGAGGGATGCCTCATATAAAGTGATGTATGTTCAAATGCATGAATTATAAACAAGCCGCAAGGTATGGCTGGTACAGATTTGTTATGTTGTGTCTAACAGAAAGATCTGCATCTGTGAATCAAATTTGATGTCTTGCATAAGTACTGTTATAAGTGCATAACAGCCTGTATAATAAGTCAGAATGTTATACCTCATTGTAAAGATACTTTATAAATGGATGAAATGGTGGTTTGATAGATGTGTCCTTTTTATTATTGATTTGTAAGTATCACCTTACATCAAAGCCAATTAATCCAATTAATGAGCTTATTTGATCTGAACAACCATTTAGTGCTGACTGTACATTATACATATTTGCACTGTCAGAAGGAATTCTTTTACTTTAGACGCTGTCTATAAAGTGTTTTTATTTACTGTAGTCTTTTTTATGTTTATTAAGAGGGCTAATTCACCCAAAAATAATTATTCTGTCATCTTTACTCATTGTCATGTCATTCTATTCCATGTAATTTGTTTCTTCTGTCTCATCGGGGTCCAATGTTGTTTGGACACTAATGTTTTTCAAAATATCCTACTTTACATACTGGTTAGGAATGACATGAGGGTGAGTAAATGATGACAGAACTGAATTTTTAGGTGAACTAGCACATTAAGACTTTAGCTTAGTAAAGTGCTGCATTTATTTCATGTATTTGTTCATTTTAAATTTCCTTTAGATCACTGATGTGTTAAAAAATGGCCAGTTCAAAAACACTAAATACTAGTAAAATATAATCTAAAATTTCTAAAAAGAGTGAATTCTGAAAGTAAATGAGCCTTATTTTTTTCCCCCCTTATTTAAATATGATTGAATATTGTTACATATGACTTTAATTTCAGGAGGAGCCTGGAGAAACTCTGGGAGGTGCCAATAACAGGGGGTCAATGTGGTTATGCCCTCTATGTCAGGAAAGTCAACCAGACCGTGAGAATCTCTCTCATCACCTTTCGGACAAACACAGTGTCCTTCCTGCTTGCCTTGATAAGTTACTGGATATTGTGAGTATATTTACAAAGAGCACATTTTAAAAAAAAAAATGTAGAAATGTTTAATAATACTATTTTGATGGTGCAGGCTCTGTATGTATCAACAAAAGTAATGACATGGTTTCGTGTTGTCTGCTTACACAAGTGTTTTTAAGTAAATAATTTGTTTTCTCTTTTCATAAGGCTGCTCCTAAGCACCCTTCCATTGCTGAAGATGAAGAATCCAAAGCCCAAAATGATGCAGGTGAATTTTGATTGTTTTCAGATGTTTGTGTTTGTGCCACAGTGGTTCAGCGCTATCCCGGCACTGAGATCCTGGGTTCCAATGTTATTGATACCGGGCTTAGGTTATGCTCCACTGGACGCACAATTGGCTGTGTTGGTGACCACCTCGCTTCAGTAGTTTCCATGGCAATGAAGCACCTGTAGGTTATAGCCTACTGAGTTTGGGACCCCACAAGTATTCAGTTTTGTGCTGTGTCCTGGACGTGATGATTGAAAAAAAGGGGGAAAAAAATTAGATTAAGTTTTCTGGTTTTAAGTCATGAAAAGCTTTCTAAGGTCATAGATATTTGTTATTATTATTATAATTTTTTTAACCAACATTGTTTTCATACAGACATTTATGGATTCATATACTTACAACTTGTACTTTCTTACTTTTAGGATAAATTTGTTAACTTTAGCTTTGGTTAAATGTTACTAAATATATTTAGTATTTCTGATATACACTTTTCATTTTTATTAGAGATCGACCGGCCATGGACCAGAATTAGCCGATTTTCCATATGATCGGCCCAGACCGGTCAGTCTGCCGATTCCGAGCCGGTCCGTTTTGATGTCACGCTCACGGCAACTGATAATGTATCTATTTCATGCCAGATGAGGCTTATGCAGCCTAGTGAGTGTGTGAGAGAGACTTGTGCAGAAATTGAAAGAAATGAGCGCAACAGCACTCTCCGAAAGTTATAGATGCATACTGCGGTAGTAGTGTAAAAAAAGCAGCATTGCACAACCAAGATGCTTCTGTCAATATCAGCATGAGTTCAATAAACAAGAAGTTAAAATTAAGTGACTTACATTTTAGACACAGTATTGACTGTTGTGCAGTTTCGTTGACGAAAATAGTTCTAATTAAAGCCACAGCTAAACCGTTGTGTGTTTTCGAGCAACATAGCGGTGTATTTCGCTACTGAATGAATCCATGGTTTTGAACGAATCAAGTGAGTCAATGATTCAGTAACTTTCATAAAGACAATCACTTGCCTCGTTTCTGAACAAATCATTTATTAAGTGATTAGCTGCCACCTACTGGTGGATTGGTTATAGATTTAGAAGTATCGTTGCGTTTTTCCCAACATTTCTTATTTGTGTGTTAACATTAATCTTATGAAGTTATGTATTTGAAATTTTGCAGTGTAAATGTATTTATGGCACTTCAGCTTCATCAAACAGTGTGTAAATACATCTAATACCACTTCAGATGAAACTTCTGTATCCTCTGCAGTGGAAAGATAGAGTTTCTTGATACTAATTTCATTTGAATGGTAACAACTTTACAGTTTCTTATTATTTTAACTAAATTAATTTTAAACAATGTAAGAATTTGATCTCAAAATGACTGTTTTGTTATATACAGCAGCTTTTTTTTCAGTTAATTGTTATTTTTACCTCTTTCCAGTCACAGAGCACTTTATTTTTAGAGTTGTTTAAGTGAAAGAACATCTGTAACGTAGTCCCAATTGGGGCAATTGTAATGTTTAATATCTTTTTATGTAAACAATTTTTTGCATTGGGGAAAAAAAAAGTATAGACTTTTGTTTATATATGCTGTCAATAATAGTTCTTAGAAAATCGTAGTGTAATGGTAGAATCAGAATCGGCCAAGAAAATTGCAATCAGTGCATCTCTTATGTTTTTTGTAAAACAAAAAAGAGAAAATGATTAGTGGAAAATGAGTAAAAATGGTCCAAGACCTGTTTTACATATTCTACATAATGTTAGCCAGCTGTTTAGAGTTACAAAACTCCTTTTGGACTTTTTTTTTTTTTTTTAAAGGCTTACTAATATTAAATTTTCATTTAATTCATCAGATGACACATCTCAGCTGAAAAATTTAGAGAACACAAAGTCCCCCTCAATGGCTTCCCAAAATGAGAGCGAATCTACAGACGCAGGTGACAAGGGTGGTTCTCAGGAAAAAGAGCTGGATGAAGAGATGGAGGGAGGGAGAAATGAGGAAAGTGATGCAGTGGGCCTGGAGTCAGACCAGGACAATACGGAGCAAACTACAAAAACATCAGAGGCTTCTGTGAGCAATGGCAGATCTGTCTGTAAAAACAATGTATCCTCTGAAGGTGATAACCGTCCATTCAAGTGTAATGCGTGTTTGGAGTCATTTCCCACTAGAACGGCTTTGAGTGTTCATTATAATTCAACTACCCATATTCAGAGGATGAGAACCGGGTCAAAAGACAGTGACTCAACTCCTTTCCTGGCTCGACCTTACGTCTCCAACAAACCATACCAGTGTGCCGTCTGTCGTGTCTCCTACAATCATGCCATCACCCTGGAAAGTCATTTAAAATCTGTGTTGCACCAGAGTCGCAGCAGGAGTGCTGGGAATGCTACTCCTATTTCCACCGCAAATACAGGAACTGGATCCATGGTTACAAATTTGGCTGCGACCACTGTTGGAAGCACCACACAGTTAGTTAACGCCTCCACCAGCAATTGTGTCACCCAAGCAAACCTGACTGCATCAGCAGTAACGACCAAAGACGGAGAGCAGGTGCAGCCTCAGCTAGCTCCCTCATTACTTTCTTCTCCGGTGGCCTCTGCACAAGCCATGTCTGCTATTCTCACTCTTCTGACTTCCAGCCCAAATTCTCTCCCACACTCCATTCTTCCCTCTCTCTTCACAACCGGGACGTCTGCAACACCAGGAGCTGCTACCCCGCAGCTTATACCCCAGCCTCAGATGCTCATGCCCCTGGTTTTGAATGGGCTCCAAACCCCAATCCAGGGCCAGAATCCAGAGTCTCCAAACCAGCTTTTGCAGCAGGCAGTGCCAGTTCTTGGTCTCAGTGCTGCACAACAGGCTCTCCTGGCCCAAAGACTGAGTGGCTTACAAAGTCAGTGGGCTGCATTTGGCCTCCCAGCCACCACTCAAATGAAGGTAGAGGAGGCCAGCAAGACGCCAGACAAGGGTGCAGACATGAGAGTATGCAGTGAGATAAAAGTTGAGCCATGCGATCAGCAAATGTCAATAAAATCTGAAGAGGACTGGAAAATTGATGGGGTAAAAAAAGAGATGTGTATTAAGGGTGAGAATACACAGGAGCAAAGTGAGAAAATGGTGGGCAATGACACAACATGCGATGAAAAAGAGCAAGAAGAAAGTGAAATGGAAGTCGAAGGGGCCGGTGAAAAGGTGTGTGAGGAGGAAGATGCAAACTCCAAAGCAACGAAATCCACAGCAGCCCCAGTCCTTCAGGGTGATAGTCCTTTGTCATGTGTTTTGGATCCAAACCAAGGTCTCAGCCATACACTTACCGTTAACAGCTCTGCTGCTGCTAACTGTACCTTTCGTAACACTAATTTTGCCTTAAGATCTTCAGGCCACAGAAGTGCAAAAGATCAACCGCTCTTGTCTTCAGGACGGCCTGTGCTCACTGAGTTTCAGTCTCAGGTTCTTTGGGCCTTTTTAGAGTCACGAGATGATGCTGAAACATCCAGTCCTCAGCGGGAGGACTGCGAAGCCCTCGGCAGGGAGGTAGGACTAAGTGGAGAAGAAGTACGCAAGTGGTTCTTAGATGCCCGGCAATCCAAAGATAGGGAGAGATTAGACAGCTTTGATGAAAGAGACAGAAGTATGGAGGAAGAAGAAGGTAATTTAATGATAGATGAGGGTGAAGATGGACACAGTCCATCAGCGGCAGGTAGTCATGCCATTGACCTATCCAGTAGTGCAGAAAGACACAGGATTGGTAAGGGAAGCCCAAGAGAACTCCTGTTGACATCTGATTCTGAAAATGAAGAGTTCTACACGTCTGTTATTGTTACTGATGAAGAAAGTCAAAGCAGCTCTATGAGGGAGGAGTCAGGTAGCCCAATCAAACAGTCTTCACAGGTAGAGCTAACATCTGACAGGTCAAGTGGTGGTGGAAAGGTTCTTCGCTCTACCACAGTCTTCCTTTCGGATGCAGAGGATGAATATGATGATGAACAGAGTGTGAAGAGGAAAAAGAGAAAGAGCGAGATTGCGAAGGAAGAGGTGGAGATCAAGCGGGAGAAGCAAGACGTTGATCTCGATCTTCAGTTGGAGGCACAAGCAGACCCTCCTACTCCTCTTTCAGTTGCAGTCGATCATCAGGGCGTTCCAGCTGGAATCTTGCAGTCACTGCCCCTTTCCCTATCTCTGACTCAACTTTCCACCCAGTTATACAGTCCGTATGTACTCTCGCTTCCTTCGTCAGTTATCGGGGTTGGTGTTTCCGAAGGCGACCGGGGTAAAATGGCCTTTTCAAACACTCAAGCAGTTACTCGAAGTCCAGCAGCACTTTCGGACCCCCTTAATGCATCCGCAGCCGCCACTCTTACACACTCCTTTTTATCTAACGGTAATGATTGCGAGTCTGCTTTGGATCTAAGCATGGGGAAAAACCACAGCTCTACATTATCATCAACATCATCATCAGCTAACAAGCCCTCTATACAGAAAAGTCATTTGCTCGATGGTCTGGGATTGAGACCGGCAACTGTTGGAGTTCCTACAGATGGAAGTCTCATTGTAGTTCAGGTGAAGCCAGATTCTGCCATTGCTATCCCATCTTCCAATAACAGTACTTTAACTAATCGCAATAATTTGGCTAAGACTAGCACTGTGTACATGAGGGCAGCAGAAAAAGTTAGCACATCGCTCATGGAAAGGGAAAAAGAAAAGGAGCGAGAAAAAGAGCGGGAGCAAAAGCGGCCAAAAGTCAGACGGTTCAGGGACATGAGACGGTCCAGGACCATCATCCATGCTGACCAGCTTGATATTCTCTATGGATGTTATTTCAAAGATCCAAACCCTGGAAAGCATGAATTTGAGCAAATATCTGAGTGGGTGAACCTTCCAAAGAAAGTGGTTCAGATCTGGTTCCAGAATATGAGGGCTAGGGAGCGAAAGGGAGAGGTCCGTTTTATCAGCGATGGCACTTTGGCAGCTGTCGGTAAACCACTCATTAAGTTCACCTGGCCCCTCTCGAAGCCTATATTCTCAACCCCACCTAAACCTAACCCAAGTCCCTCTACTGGCTGGACCTCTGCGAAAACCCAAACTGGAAATGTTCCTCCAAAGACGGATAAGGTGAAGGAGGTCAAGGAGCCCCTGAAAACTCCCACTCAAGGTCCAAGTAGACCAAATCAGACACCCTCTTTCACTGTTGTGTCCACCAGTCCTTCATTAGTTCACAAGACCAAAGCAGAAGCAACTCCCATTACAATGGTTAAAATAGCTCCTAAGACAGTGGCCACACCGGTTGCAGTCCCACTGCTTGTCAGTGGGATTCCTACATCTCGATCTGCTCCGAAAAGAAAGGTCGAAGAGGTACGAGCCGAGTCAGACCACACCGATGAAGAGGATGACGATTATCAAGGAGGGGTCGAGTCTGGGACTACCAGCCATATGGTGCCAAAACTGTCCACTACGCCAATTAACAAGTCTTCTGCCTTGGCATCTCAGAAACACAACGGGCTCAAATACTGGTCTCAAAAAAGTCCATTCAAGATCAACACCCTGTCAAGAGAACAATTAGGCCTGAGCTCACAGCGACCTACGCCCACTACCACCACCACCCCTACCACGCCATCCCCTGTGACAGTTACAGCATCCTCTGGTCAAAGCCAAAAAGAAACAAGTTACATGCAGCAGAACTCCACCCCGAGACGACCTCGAACTCATCTGAACTGTCTTCAGCTCTCCATCCTACAGTCGTGCTATGAGACGTGTGCTCATCCTAATGCACTGGAGTGCGAGGCGGTGGGTACAGAGCTTGGGCTTCCACTAAAGGTCGTGCAAATCTGGTTCCAAAATACACGTGCCAAGGAGAAACGCTGGAGGCTTCAGCAGGAGAAAATGGTGAGGACATTTTAGTTAATATTGCAAAGCAGCTGGTTTTGTGTCAATTTTAGCATTTAGCTACGATGTCATTGGCCTTCAAGGTCTTCAGATGTATTCTCTTGTCATACCAATACAAGATATGTGACAGATGCAGCACTGATGAAGAGTCATCATAGTCATAGGGGTGTAAAATGATTAAAGGCATAGTTCACTCCAAAAATGAAAGTCATTAATTACTCATCCTCGTGTTGTGCAAAATTCATAAGACCTTCGTTCATCTTTGGAGCTTAAATTAAAGAAGTTCATTTTGAGAACAAAAATTTACAGATAATTTACTTACCCCCCTTGTCATCCAAGATGTTCGTGTCTTTTTCTTCAGTCGTAAAGAAATGATGCTGCTTGAGGAAAACATTTTAGGAATTATTTCCATATAATGGACTGCTATGGTGCCCCCAAGTTTGAACTTCCAAAATGCAGTTTAAATGCCGCTTCAAATGGCTCTAAACAATCTCCGCAAAGGAAGAAGAGTCTTATCTAGTGAAACGATCTGTCATTTTCAAAACAAATTGACAATTTCTATACTTTTTAATCTCAAATGCTCGTCTTGTCTCATCTCTGCGATGTGTAGTCTGTATAATCTGGGTCAATACAGTTAGGGTAGGTCAAAAAACTCCAACTTCAAAATAGTCCTACATCGACTTTTTTTTTCTTTTTCTTATTTTCATGTTCACTTTGTAAACACAGGGTCGGTACTTCTGCAGTGATGTAGTTGCGATTTTGAAGTTAGGGAAGAAAATGAGATGGGAGTTTTCGACATACCCTAACTGTCTTGAACTGGAAAAAAAACGTTCATACAGACCTAAACAAGCGTTTGAGGTTAAAAAGTATATAAATTAATTTGTTTTGAAAATGACCAATAATTTAGAGCCTTTTGAAGCTGCATTTAAACTGCATTTTGGAAGTTCAAACTTGGGGGCACCATTGAAGTCCATTATATGGAGATAATTCCTGAAACATTTTCTCAAATATCATTTCTTATCTATTGAAGAAAGAAAGACATAAACATCTTGAATGACAACAGGGTGAGTAAATTATCAGAAAATCTTAGTTCTGGTAGTTAACTCCTTTAAGATATTTTTGATGAAATCTGAGAGCTTTCTGACCCTGCATAGACAGCAACGCAACTGACACATTCCTGGAAGGCAAGACCGTAACGACATCGTTAAAATAGTCCATGTGACATCATTGGTTCAACCTCAATTTTATGAAGCTACGAGAATACATTTTGTGTGCAAAGAAAACACAAATAAGCTTATTCAACAATTTCTTCTCTTCCATGTCAGTCTTCAACATGCTTCACGAGAGTACCATGACCCATACGTGTGGCGCTGCTGATGCAGGAGCCGGCGTTTTAACATAGAGCATCCATCTCTCTTAGTTCATTGTCTGTATATTCTAGTTCAAATAAGTGAGGCTGGACAAAAATTGCAAGTCATCTTCTCTGTCGAAATCTACATACATACGAAGACTGCATCCGGGTTCCACATCAGACAATTAGTACTCTTGTGAACGCACAGAGAGTTATTTTTGTTTTCTTTGCACACCAAAAGTATTCTTGCCGCTTCATAACGTTACGGATGTCACATGGACTATTTTAATAATGTCCTAACTAATTTTCCGGGCTTTGAACGGGTCAGTTGCGTTGCTGTCTATGCAGAATCAGAAAGCTTGGATTTCATCAAAAATATCTTAATTTGTGTTTCGAAGATGAACGAAGGTCTTACGGGTTTGGAACGACATGAGATTGAGTAATTTAATGACATCAGGTAAATAAATGACCAAGTTTTTAATTCTTTACTGAACTTTTCTTTTAAGAGAGGGATTCTCAATGAATTTTACAGTTTTCTTTATTAATTTTGATATTGCTTAGCATTATTTTTTATTTTAATGAAACTAACATAATTTTTTTACGTTTTTACACAGTCTCCTAACCCCAATGACCCTTCTAAGAAGGTAGACGTCAGCTCGGGTAGCTACCTACAATATAACGCTCTCCGAGCCAACCGTCCCATCCTGCCCAAACCTGTGCAACTGACAGTTGTGGATCCAACTCCATCATATACCATCGGCCAGACAACAGGCCGCGAGACTCTGAGAGGCAAGTGCGACGCCTGTGGGGTTGAATTCGAATCCAGGGCTGCGGCACGTGACCACGTCTTCTCGGCTCGACATCTTGCCACTCTGAGAACCACTAACTTTGGTCAGCAAGCGTCGTTGGTCAGCAACGGATCTGGTACGGGGTCTACTGGCGTTGCCAGCCAGTCTTCTACCCCATCACCAGCTAGCAGCTCCAGCTAAACAATGAATTGAAGCTGGTTTTGTCTGCGGACCTACTAGACTTGTTGGCTTTCAATAGACAGAAGATGGGTGCTGGTCTTTTAAGCTAATGTTCTTTTGAGGCTCTAAAATTGGAGTGGGCCCAGTTGACTCTGGCCATCTTCGCTCTCTCTCTCCTTGGATATCAGCGAGACATTATTATTGTTATTATATAGAGTCTTTGCTTACAGGGCTCCTTTTAATGACCTATTGCCACAGCATCATTTTACTATAAATAATCTACTGAAATGGTAATCATGGACATGCTAATGCTTATGTGATTATGGTCCGTCTTCACAACTTCATCTCGGTTTAAACTCCTATTACGTTGGGTAATATTCTACTCACATTTACACAAAACACTTTGTTTGATTGGGAGAATCTATGGTAATGAAGCACCCAAAAACTCAACCAAAGTGCTCTGGGTTCTCAATTATGTTTGTGGTACTGCTTTTGCTTGAGCCAGGGTGGTCTTTAGCCTGTTTTAAAGCCTATATAGAAGAGTCGTTTCTAAGCTGATTTATCTCCAATCGTCTTGTTAACTCGAAGAAATTTATTGACTAGGCTATGCTAACAGCAGATGGCAATGAAATGACAAGTAAGACTGAGAATATGCGCAGTCTGGAGATTTTTGGGAGAGTGTTCTGAATCCAGATGCATTAAAATGAGGACTTTGTTAATACGATATACGCTATTTTTGAACAACCATCATGACAATCGTGTAGTCATCAGCAGAGCTCTCGTTGAAAGATGTCAGATGGTCATCATACAGCACTTTGACCCTTTTAAAAGTCTCAGACATGTTTTTTAAGGTTTCGTGTTCCGCAAAATAAACCTAATTTTGTTGTATGGTGAACTGTATGTCAAACTATAATGAAGTATTAATCAGCTTTTAATGTTATTTTTAAAGGGTTTGCATTGCACATAGTTAAACACAGACAACAAAAAAAAAAAAAAATGGATCAGACCTAGCCGCTGTGCACGAAGCCAAAGTCAAGTCTGTACACGATTTTATATGGATTTGTGGAACATCGAAATGACATACCTTGTACCCTCTGATAAACCTTTCGGTTTGAATTTTTAGGGAGTAACCCCAGCTTGTGGATATTAATTAAACACAAAAGTCATTTATTTATGGTAAAAGCAAAAGCCTTTTAGAATTATGGGAGAGAGTTGTCATCTTTTTTTCTTGTTCTTTCATTAAGCATCATTTTGTGTTGTTGAGTGCTCATACTGAGTAGATTCAAGTATTTTTTTCGTAAAACCCACCAGGAGAGAAGACAGGGTGCTTTAGTGGACCTGGAAACTACTCATCAGGGCAGCAGGAGGTGTGATTTGAAGGACATGAAATACTAAAGACGATTTTCCTTTTTGGTTTATTTTGTATAATATTATTGATACTATTAATACTTTAACAAAATGCAAAACTAAAAAAGATTTTTTTAATGAACTATATTAAGAAAAATGATATTCCAAAGTTATTCTACTTCTTGCTTTGTCTCATTAAAGAAACCAAAAAGCAATCTTGATTGGAAGTGTTCGCAATGCAAACCGCAAATGGAGCTCCCATGCCTTGACACTTTGAACTAGTCCAGGGTTTAAGCATGAGCTACGGATAAATGCTTTTCAGACAACTCGGCTCGGAACACTTGAACGTTTTGTTTTCGAAATATATATCCCAGCAAATACAAGTTGTTTTTCTTCAACTTAGTGTCAAGTTGTAGCTCTCAAGAAATGAACATGGACTGGGTTGTAGTGCAGTGCTACAGGACGTGGGATCGCACGGTGTTGCACTGTTCAGAGTATATAGGTAGACTATGGAGAAATGCTTTTATATTATCTTTTCACTTTTTCATTGACACTTGATTATCACTTGTTATAACTGTACTACTTACTATTTTTCAGTACTTTCATCACTTTTGATTATTATTGATTCATAACGGTTTTAATGGCATCTCAGACTTAGAGATGTCGTTGATATGAATATTGAACGATAATGGTGGCAGTCTTGTTATCAAAAAATAGAATATTGATTAAGCTTGTTTTCCCCTCACTTGTACCTTCATTTTGTGTTGGTTCTCCTTTTTTCTTATGCAGAAAACAAATAAACTGAAGTTCATGTATTGATGTTTCTCTTCATTATGTAAATTACCCTTATCATTTATGTAGACATATTAATATTTTAGTTTATCATATATTTTTTAGCATATATCTTGTGTCATCCAACACTGCGTGAGCTTTATATGTTGCTTAATGTGGCAGGCAAAATTAAAAAATACTGAAAAAGTAGGCCTACTTGTTGAAGATATCAATATTCGTGTTACATTGTGGTTAAGACAAATATGGGCAAATTTAATTGCCTCAGGGTAAAGTTAGATTAAAGATTTAGGAATTCCACCATGCGTAGGATTGTTGCCAGATCTCACTTGAAAAACCAGCTCTAATTAAGTGACTCTTGCATTAATCATGCATTAAACCAAGAGTACATTGCATTATAAAAATGTACTTTAAATATGTGTACTATCAGTCGAAAGTTTTTTTAAATGTTTTTTAAGAAGTCTCTTCTGCTTACCAAGCCTGCATTTATTTGATACAAAATACAGTAACATTTTGAAATACTTAACTATTTAAAATAACTGCTTTCCATTTGAATATATTTTAAAAGTATTCATTTCTAAAAATGTATATAATTAAATATATATAAATAAAATAATATTATACTGACTCCAAGCTTTTGAATGGTATAGTGTAAAATGTAACAAAAAAACTTTTTATATCAGATAATGCTGATCTTCAGATCTGTTCATCAAAGAATCCTGAAAAAATCTACGCAACTGTTTTAAATATTGATAATAATAATAATGAATGTTTCTTGAGCAGCAAATCAGCATATTAGAATGATTTCTGAAGGATCACGTGAGACTAAAGACGAGAAATGATGCTGAAAATTTAGCTTTGATAACAGAAATAAATTACATTTTAAAATATATTCAAATAGAAAGCGGTTATTTAAATAGTAAAAATATTTCACAATATTACGTTTGCTTTATTTTTGATCAAAAAATGCATGCTTGAGCAAAAGAGACTTCTTTAAAAACATTAGGAACACTTTTGACTGATAGTGTACATTAAAATAAATATATATTAAAATATCTCACATATAGACCATCTACAGCTACTGATCATCTAAATTAAAGATTAAAATGGTCTTTTCTGTTCACACACACACACACATGTAAGAAATTTTACATGTAAGAAATTTTATAGTATGTAACATTTAACAATAGCCATTTTAGTGGCCATATTTTATTCTACTTTATTAATTTATTCCTGATATTTGACAACTGAACTGCTTTCAGTGGTTGGTCATACTTTATTGTGCTATTTAGGCCAAGTAACGTTACTAGGAAACTTAAGTATGGGTCTGTATTCTGGAAGTAAGTTTAAATATAAAACTTTATGTATAACACAAGTCCACGTGGATTACATTGTGCGGACATGGCAACATTGCATAGTAGCTATAATCCCATACAAATACTGTTCAATCTAAAGGTGGTCTGCGAGCCGTGATTGACGCTGCTTTCATCCAATCACAATCGCTGTTGTAAAGTCGAAGCAGTGAGCGCAGAGAAATATCCCCAGCGAACACCAATACCCGTTGTCGATACGTTAAAAGGGCGTGTCCAAAGTGGGCAATTGTCCAATCACCCGTCGATGGTGCGCCTGCAGTGCTCAGAATCCCCGCCTACGGCTTCCATTTCTGTTCTGGAACACACGAGCCCTCGCGAAGAATACACATTTGCTTTTCTGAATTTGTCTTCTAATGTAAATAGTAGTAAGTGCGACATATTGACGAAGTGAAACCTATTTATATTTGGGTAAACAGTGTAGTTTTTTTTTTTCCGCTGAAGGACACGTTTGAGCTCCAGAAGAAGCGAGGCGGGCTTTTATTCCCCATTTTAACTTTAGTGAGCGGCGTTTTCCGCCGTTTTTTTATTCCCTCCCCTACCCCTCTCTCTCGCTCCCCCCTGTGAGAGTCGCGGCCTGTAGTGCAGCCACGAGGCGCGTCGGACCACCGGGAATCAGGCGATGGCGGAGTTTGGTAACGGACTGGCAGAGGAATCTCTGCTGGACTCAGATCCGGGACATTCAGAACTTGAAGACCCAGGCGTCGGCGATGAAGAACCGGGATTAGACGAGGGAGAGGCCGCTATTGAAGACCCGGTGAGTGAAGGACGCATTATACTCGCTTTAACAACTAGTTTCATTTTTTAGTATAGGCTTTCACCTCCAACGTCACAATTTAAAAGAAATACGCGAATTTCATAAGAAAACCCAACACTTGTGTTTACGCGAAATCGGTTTTGCCAGGTCGGTTTGTCCGCCATTGTGGCTCACGCAGTGCAGTAGAATTAGTGAGTGACATGCGTGCTGCTGGCCGCCATGTTGGCGCAACATCGGTCTGGGTTCCTCTGCGCCAGATCTGTCGACCTAGCGGGGGAAAAAAATCTTCATCGCAAAAAATGCGAGACGGGAGATGTAAGAGACAGGGGCGAGGGTAGGACAGGCCGCCATTAGCCGCAGCAGTGTGGGTCCATCCGCAAAGAAGCAGACGGCTCACGGTAAACACGCCTCTTTTCTGATCAGTAATATTTGTGGCGTGCAAAAGTAAGTCGCGTTGGTAACTGCGCGGGATTGTCGTTGGCCTCTGCAATGGAATAAATCTTCATGCGACGTGTTTGACATGTTAAAAGAGACGTGAGATGCGTTTATTTTCCGATTTTGCATCGATTTAAGGAAAACTACAGAGTTGTCGGTGGGCGAAGCGCACTGTATGTAATGCACATCTGTTTCGCCGAGATCATTTTACTCGATGTGCGTTGATGAAATGCCGCTTGTGATGTATTGCATCATTTGTTTGTGATTTTTGTGATGGAGATGGTGCATTAGGGCTGGGCTGGTGCGTTTCTCTCCATGCACGTTAACGTTGTTGCAGCTAGAGTAGGTCATGCATTTGCATGCTGAATGCATGTCTGCTTTATTTCATCGTGCAGTGATCATCTGTAGTGTTTAAACAATTAGCCACTGTTGGTTGCGGATCTGATCGTTTGTAAATGCATGCTAAAGCTTGTTTTGACTGCGTGAAAGAGGCCATCACATGCATGCTGTGTTACTTTACTCGCGATCCAGTGCGACTCCCACTGCCCTGCAATGCAGCACTGCTGAAACTTGTGTGCGTGCGTGTGAACACACACCAAAAGTGTGTTCGTTCGCGCACAACAATGCGTGCACGGATGGCATCATGCTTAGGGCGTCTTGCTGACTGGACAATAATAAATGGTGCTTTGAAAGAGCTCAGTGCACAATCACGTGTGAAAGTGCATGTGCATGCTGTGTCCAGGATCACTGGTGAGAAGAATGAATGAGCATGCATTCTGGGAAAGAAATCGGCTGTGCTTTTTAAAATGGGTTTAGCAGCGACACATGATATTGATGTAATATAGATCCAGTGTGGCTGTCCATGAGGGACACCACAATCAATTATGTAGTTATGCAAAATACTCATTTTTGTGGTGGGTGAAGTAAATACATGTGCATCACTTTGCCTTTTCAGGAGCTGGAGGCAATTAAAGCCCGGGTGCGAGAGATGGAGGAGGAGGCAGAGAAACTGAAGGAGCTACAGAACGAGGTGGAGAAACAGATGAATCTCAGTCCTCCACCTGGTAAGTGAGACTAAATGAATGAATGAGGGAGGGCGAACGGGCAAGTCTGAGCTCAAAGGAGAGCACTGCAGAACAGACAGTGCTGATGAATAGGACTGCATCAGAGGGAGAAGAATAACTAGCACTGGACCATTTGAGGTCAATCGAGATGTGACTAGAAACAGAACGCAACCTAGATTTCAGCTGTGAAGCTATGCAGTAAGCTTGCAGACAATGGTTTCTGTGCTAAATCACATGCTTGCATATGGTGATTGATGAGAGTGTCGGACTTGCATGGGAATACTGTGTTTTCTCTTTGCAGCTGGCCCTGTCATTATGTCCATTGAAGAGAAGATGGAAGCTGATGGGAGATCTATTTACGTTGGAAATGTACGGGCAATTTTTTTATACCTACTTTTAAATGTCGCATGTAATATTTAATGACGTTAGAAGTGGTGCTGATTCGATTTTGACTTTTGCAGGTTGATTATGGTGCGACGGCAGAGGAGTTGGAGGCGCATTTCCATGGCTGTGGTTCCGTAAACAGAGTCACCATCTTGTGTGACAAGTTTACAGGACACCCCAAAGGGTAATTCATGCATTCCTCTATTTGTTTTTCTCTCTTAACCTACAATATTCATCTTTTTTTGGGGTGTTTTATTTTCTTTGCCATTGTGCAGCATCTGTAGGGCCTTATTATTTCCGTGATGTGGAAAATGCAAAATCCAGTCATAAAAACGGAATTGACTGTATAGTGTCGAATGTTAGGAATTTTCCAAATTTTGAATGAGTAGATCAAAAGTAGGTCAATCCACTTTAATCAAAGATGTGATCAGGACTAGTGTCTGAATATAAACCACGGAATGACTTTTTGAAGTCAATCCTGCATGTTTTGCGTGTGAATGAATGGCGCAGATGTGTAGTTTCGCTTACTACACGCATACTGAAGTGTGTGTTACGCTCGTGATGTTTTCAGCATCTGCCGCTCCAATATATAAGTATATAATAATATATATTATGTAATCTATAAACAATCTCTGGAACTGCTTTGAGAGTCACTTCATGAGTTTTTGTGAGCCTGGACCACAAAACTAGGCGTAAGTACGACTTTGTAAGCAATAGTCAACAATACATTGTATGGGCCAATATAATCAATTTTTCTTTTATGCCAAAAAGTCAAAGGGTATTCAGTAAGTATCACACATTTCCTACAGTAGCTATATCAAAACTTAATTTTTGATTAGTAATATGCATTGCTAAGAATTTTATTTGGACAACTTTAAAGGTGAATTTCTCAAACTTTTTATTTTTTTATTTTTTTTTTTGCATCCTCTGATTCCAGATTTTCAAACAGTTGTATCTCGGCCAAATATAGGCCTATCCTAACAAACCATACATCAGTGGAAAGCTTATTTATTCAACCTTCTGGTGATATTTAAAAAGAATTTACACTTTGACTGGTTTTGTGGTCCAGGCTTACATTTTACCATTTCTTTGGAGAAAAACTATCGTCATATTATATACAAACAGAAACTTTAAGATTTTTACAGTAACCCATCAAAATAAAAGTCTGGGTTAACTTAAAGATATATTAATTGATGTAATGATAGTACTACTAGTAGTGGTAAGAATTATTAAAGCATAATTTGTAAGGAACATTTACCAGAAAAATTTAAATACACACCACAGTACTTCTGGGGGAAAAAAATCAGTTAGAGATGCTTTTGATTATTAAGATAAAAAGAAACCATTAAAATGGGATTCAGAAAATTTTTGGAAAGCACACAATTTGGTAAAAATTAAACCGAATTGAAGGGAAAAAAAACAAAACATTTAATAGGGCTGTACATTATTTTATTTGTATTTTTTTATGTTTTAACTTTTAATAAATTGCTGTTGTGTAAGTTTCAGTATTTCATTTTTTTTATTTAGCCATTAAAGGAGAACTCGACTTCCAAAACAAAGATTCACATATAATGTACTCGCCCCCCTTGTCATCCAAGATGTTTGTCTTTCTTCATTTGTAAAGAAATTGGTTTTTGAGGAAAACACTTCTGCATTTTTCTCCATATAATGGACTGATATGGTGCCCCGATTTTGAACTTCCAAAATGCAGTTTAAATGCGGCTTCAAACGATCCCAAATGCAGTTGTAAATGATCCCAGCCGAGAAAGAAGGGTCTTATCGAGCATAACGATCGGTTATTTTAATAAAAATAATACAATTTATATACTTTTTAATGTCAAACGCTCGTCTTGTCTTACTCTGTCTGGAATGTTTTTGTTCTGGTTCATGACAGTTAGGGTATGTCGAAAAACTCCCATCTCATGTTCTCCCTCAACTTCGAAATCGTCTTATATCGCAGTTTTGCCTTTTTTGTTAAGGGTGTTTGATCTTCTTTGCATGTTCACTTTGCAAAGACTGGGTCGGTACTTGTATGCGATGTAGGATGATTTTGAAATGATTTAAGTTGAGGGAGAAAATACGATTGGAGTTTTTCGACATACGCTAACTGTCTTGAACCAAAATACTCAGGGAGAGAAAGGAAAGATGAGCATTTGAGAATAAAAAGTATTTAAATTGTATATATATATATATTTTTTTTATGAAAATAACCGATCATTTTGCTAGATAAGACCATTCTTCCTCGGCTAGGATCGTTTACAACCGTATTTGAGATAGTTTGAAGCCGCATTTAAACTGTCTTCTGGAAGTTCAAAATCAGGGCACCATATCAGTCCATTATATGGAGAAAAATGCGGAAATGTTTTCCTCAAAAAAACTCAAATTTCTTTACAACTGAAGGAAGAAAGACATGAACATCTTGGATGACAAGGGGGTGATTCTTTGTTTTGGAAGTGCACTTCTCCTTTAAAACAGTACGTAGAAAAACAAAAAAATGGAATCTAGAAAATTTAAATGGAATTTGGGAAAAAATAAAACTGATTTCACAGGGCACCGTATAGACGGTGTAGGTTTAGAGTAGGCATTGATCACCTCAAACCACAAAATGAACAGTAGCCATCAAAACATTGAACGCATGTTTTGAAATTTGCGTCAAATTGGGCTGACACTAGTAAAGAAGGTTTGTATAAAGCAAGATATTAATCACAAATAATTTTACCTTAAAGGAGTAGTTCACTTCCAGAGCAAAAATTTACAGATAATTTACTCACCCCCTTGTCATAAAAGATGTTCATGTCCTACTTTCTTTAGTCAATAAGAAATTATGTTTCTTGAGGAAAAATATTTCAGGATTTCTCTCCATATGGTGGTCTTCAATGGTGCACCCAGGTTTGAACTTCCAAAACGCAGTTTAAATGCAACTTTAAAGGGCTCTAAACAATCCCAGAAAAAGGGTCTTATCTAGTGAAACGATCAATCATTTTTTTTAAATAATTTGACAATTTATGTACTTTTTATCCTCATTTATGCTCATCTTGACTAGGTCTGCGTGAACTTTTTTTTTTTCCGGGTCAAGACAGTTAGGGTATGTCATCTAATTTTCTTGCCCAACTTCAAAATCGTCCTACTTCACTGCAGAAGTACTGACCCAGTGTTTACAAAGTGAACATGCAAAGAAGATCAAACGCCCTTTACAAAAAAAAAAGGCAAAACAGCGATGTAGGAAGATTTTGTAGTTGAAGAAGAAAACAAGATAGGAGTTTTTCGACATACCCTAACTGTACTGACCTGGATTACACAGACTGTGCATGTGCATTGCATCGCAGAGACAAGACAAGCATTTGAGGTTAAAAAGTATAAAATTGTCAGTTTGTTTTGAAAATAACCGAAAATAACTGATCTTTTTGAATGGATACTGAGTGGCCATAGGCACATTTCCGTTATTAGTATGGCCGTTAGTTATGTGGCATGATTTTACACTATTTATATGTGCACTTGAGACTGAGGTGTGAGATTGTTCTTCAGCTTTTGTGCTATTCTGGTGCACAGTATTTTCAAGCTGCTCCCATTAATAATTTGCCACATTGCATGGGGTAACTTCTGATGCAGTGCTTTAATCACAACTTTGAACAGTGTTCTGTTCATATCTTAATGCATTTTTAATAATGTGAATATTTAGTTTTTTGATGCATGCATCTGTGTATATATTTGCTTACAACAATAAATAATTCATAGCGGTTTGAGTGTATGATGCCTTCCTGTTCTTTTTAATTGACCTCACCTACCCTCATTTGATCAATTGCCTTCTTCACGTTTCAGGTTTGCATATATAGAGTTCGCAGACAAGGAGTCTGTTAGGACAGCCATGGCATTGGATGAGTCTTTATTCAGAGGAAGGCAGATTAAGGTGAGATGAGGCATTACAAGCTTGCTAACTATATTTTAAATATCAAATAAGTTTTAATATATCAAAGCTAATTTTTCAGCATCATTGGTATTTCTGAAGGATCATGTGACTGTGGAGTAACGATGCTAAAAATTCACCTTTAAATTACATTTTAAATTATATTCAGTCATGGAAAGCAATTATTTTAAACAGTAATAACATTTAAAATGTGTTTTTTTTTTTGTTTTTTGTTGTTTTTTTTTGCTGTACTTTGGATCAAATAAATGCAGGCTTGGTGGGTTGAGGAGAAAAAAAACAAAACAAAAAAAAAAATAAATTAATACTGTTCAAAAACTTTTGACTGGTAGAGTGTTTGATTCTTTTTGGAGTCTTTTAAAATTTAATCACAAATTCCCGTTTATACAGGTTGGGGCCAAGAGAACAAATCGTCCTGGCATTAGCACCACAGACCGCGGTTTCCCTCGGGCCCGCTTCCGTTCACGGGGAGGAAACTTCTCATCCCGGGCGCGCTACTACAGTGGCTACACACCCCCCAGAGGCAGAGGACGGGCCTTCAGGTGAGCTCAGTGCCAACCTTGCACGTTTGATAGTGACAGACACACAGGCTCCATCCTGACAGAGAGTGCCGCTGTGAAAGTGTGTGCACGCATTGGGGTGGGGGGACGGGGGACAGTCTAAAATAAGTGTTTGTAAATGTCAGTGCTTATTTTCTTTCCCTTTTTTTGTTCAGATAAGTTTTACTTGTTACCTTTTTCTGTTCTGATCTGTAATTGTGTAACAGTCTGCCTCTGTATGTATGCATGCTTCTGGGTGTGAGGAGAGAAGGAACTGCACCACCCTTACTTGTAGTCTGCACTCTCTGTACAAACCCCTGTGTGTTGTCATGTTAAAAGGAAAACTGAGGAAGAATTACAAACCATTAAACACACATGCACAGCCATCGTCATCATCGCTGTCCATTTCCCTCCTGCAGTGTAAGATTCTGAGCATGGAATGAGCCTTCGCACTCACCAGAGGTGTGGAAGTCAATCTGCTTCCCAATATGAAGATTATTTCAGCATTGTGTCTCAAAACAAAGTGAATCTTTAAACAGGCCTGTGGTTCTCTTCTTGTTTTGGGACACAATCCAAATCCTGTTAAGCCCTCTGGATAAATTTAGCACTCAATTTCTGTCGGCTTTAATAGTTTTGGTGATGATTTGAATATTTCCTGTTCTTTATATGTGACCCTGGACCACAAAACCAGTCTTAAGTATATTTGTAGCAATAGCCAACAATACATTGTATGGGTCAACATGACCAGTTTTTCTTTTATGACAAAAATCATTAGGATATTAAGTAAAGATCATGTTCCATGAAGATATTTTGTACGTTTCCTACCACAAATATTCATTTGGACAACTTTAAAGGTGTGTTGTGTGTTTTTTTTTGTTTGTTTGATTGTTTTTTTTTTGGCAACCTCAGATTCTAGATTTTATCATCAATTTAACATCAATTTATTATTGAACAAAAATTACATAGCGCCCTATGAAATGTTTTGTTTTATTCTCACCTTCAGTTTTATTGTTACCAAATTTTGTTTAAGCATGTCTAATTATTTGAATGCATAAAAACAATGTAATATTTTTATAATATTAACATTTTTCTGGTTATCAGATGAAGACAAAATATTCATTTAATTTAGTTTTCAATCAAATGTAAATTAAACTTTATTTTTTGGCAAACAAAGTTGCTAGTAAAATTAAAACATAAAATAAAAATTGTGATTATTCCTTAATAAAATAAAGTTTTAACAATTTTAGTAATAGTAGTTCGTAGCATTGCGTACATTCGACTAAACTGTAGTAATATGTCTTCAAGTTAAACCAAACTTTTATTTTGACGGGTTGCAGTGAATACCTTTACATTTGTGTGTGTATGACGGTAGTTTTTCTTAAAAGAAACTATAAAATACTCATGAAGAAACGTCAGAGCAGTTCTGGAAATGTTGTTCATATATTTATGTCCTCATTTGGTGAGACGGCAGATGCTGAAATCACGCACACTTCAGTATGTGTGTAGTAAACAAAACCGCACGTCTGCGCCATTCAAACACAATTCCGCGTTGTACAGTAAACTCTATTTTTATGACTAGATTCCACGATTCCATCAATGGAAAAATTCAGCTTTCAGATGATGTATAAATCTCAATTTCAGAAAATGAACCCTTATCACTGGTTTTGTGGTCCAAGTTCACATATTGAAAGATCTGGTAGGGTGAAAGCATTTTATGAATCAGAATCTTGCGCTGCCACACTTTGACTTTTTTGTTGGAGTGGAGCTTGGATTAATTCACTGTAAAAGTTTATTAAGTAGGTCATTATAGATTCCATTTTATTAGACTGTAAAACAAAATCTAGGTTGAGTTTGTAGCTGATATCAAGCTCAGCTCTGATTAACTGAAGGCAAGTGTGTGTTTGACCCCAGGCAAGTTTGGTTCAGAAAAGCCCATTATGGTTCATCTTCACCCCCTCGCATGATTAACAATATGTTCACTTCCAGAATGGAGGGTTCATTCCTGCAGCCTGATATTGACTTAGTATTCAACTGATTACACAGAGGATTCTGTGCCATACAGCCTGTTCCTGGAGGGGGTTTGTGTGAATGAAGAGCGTCTCTGGCTGCCTGAATGGATGCCCCTGCATTTATCGATGTGTATATGAGTGTGTGTGTGTGTGTGTGTGTGTGTGGCCCAGTCCATACGTGGAGAGCTGTGTGTCGTTATCGACTGTAACTGTGTGTGCATGGAGGGTTCATGTCCCAAGGATCTCTCCTTTACAGAGACCACAGGAGCCGCCCCGTTCAGAGAGAGAGAAAGAGGGAGAGCGTGCTTTCACTGTCCCCTACACTGGACACTACACCATTTCTAAAGCTTGAACATAACACA
The DNA here is from genome assembly GCA_012976165.1 of Labeo catla. NCBI lineage: Eukaryota > Metazoa > Chordata > Actinopteri > Cypriniformes > Cyprinidae > Labeo > Labeo catla. Next base: position 109,572 of record VONZ01000849.1, read on the forward strand.
CACATACACACATTCTGCTGTTGGAGAATCTTCCTCAGCTTCCCTTTATATTTCTACATGGTTGCATTAATCACTACTTATCAGAAGAAGAGGGGTATACATTGCATTTCATATTATTATGTGTATACCTGAGTGCATAAGGCCCTATTACTGACACACTCACACCCCCCAAAAATTGAATTGGTGTCCGTCTTCTTAAACCAACCACAAAAAAGAACTCACCCTCTTTTTCTCTCTCTTTTCCAGGGGCCGAGGGCGAACAACATCGTGGTACTCCCCTTACTAATACCTCCCCACCCCCCTATGAAATCCCCCCTTACTATCATCCCGTATCCCTATAGAAAAGAAAAAAAGACCCCTCTCAAAAAAGGAAGAAAAAAAGAAGAAAAAAAAAAGACAAAAAAAAAGGAAAAAAAAAAAAAAAGAGAAAAGCATCTCCTGGAAAGACAGACTGACTGGCCGCAGTGTGCGATTGTGTGTGCGCGTGCGTGTGAGGAGGTGTTGCGATCGCCCTGGTAAGGTACAATATGGCCGTCGGGGAGATTTGGTGGCATTTGTTTAAATTTGAGAAGATGATGATGTAATCTCAGGCTGCAGATGTGTGTCCTTTTGTCTGGCTGTGATTTTTCTCTCAGCAAACAGCCCCTCTTATATGTTTGCGCTCAAAGGCAAACAGAAAAAAAATGTTAACTTTTTTGTTTTTATTTTAAATGATTGTAACGTGAACATGTGAACAATTTAATAGCAAGAATGTTGTTGTTTTCACCAAGTTGTGCTATTTGAGATCATATTATCTCTATTATTTTGTCTGTGCTCTCTGGAATCCCTTTTCCCCCCCAGCGCTGGTTTCTTTCCCGTTCATCCCTCACTCGGATTACTTCCTCCACCTGTTATTCCGACAGCGGTTTAGAGTTGGGCGTTGTTGTTTTTTACGTTTTACTGTTCTCGAATCATCTTCCACACCATGCAACTATTGTAAGATGGCATGTGCTCTGAGATCTTTCTTTTGTGTTTTAAAAGTTGTTTTTCGTCTCACGCTGCCATATGCCATTCCCGACCATCTTTTCCTGTTCCTGTGCTGCTTCTCCTGCCCCATCCCCCCTCTCCCCCCCTTCTGTCTCTCTTGCTCTCTCTCTCTTTGTATATTAGACCACTTCTTGTCGTTTCAGGTTTCAGGACCAGTGGAGGCTGACTACCCCTCCTCCGGTGGCCGCGGCGCCCCCTACCGTCTCGGCGGCGTCTCTGTCTCTTTCTGCTCCCGCTATGCACACTCACCCCATCCTCTCCGTGTGGGGGGGCGGGGGAGGGGGACAGGGCGAGCACCGGCCCACAGCGGGAGGCATTTATTACAATAACAAGCGCTGAGCTTTCCCAACATGAATATACTGAGACGCACCAGGCCCATGTTAACACAGACATACAGACACGGCATACACGGCACACATCCACCACACAAGTTTATATATCGTGAAGGCAGAGCCACGATAGAGCAATGGCTGCTTAAATTGCGAGTGAGTGAGAGAGGCAGGACCGGAAAGAGCTTGAAGGGGAGGGTTCTTCTAGGGCCTTGTCTTTCTCAGTGCACAGTGCAGTTAGGGCACGAAGGAGCACTAACGCGTGGGCTACAGGTATCGGTTACTTGAGGGCTTCGGAGCTTTTATTTCGGGGGGAGGGAGGGGGATTTGTGTGGAGAGGGGTTTCTCGTTTCTGTTCGTTTTCCTTTTTCAGATGGGGGAGTGGGTATGGACGAAAAGAGAAAAGATGTTTTCCTTTTTTTATTTTATTTTTAACCCATGAGTCTGTAATTAGAAAAAAAATAAAAGACATTGTGTAAAAAGTACACAAAGTGTTCCTTTGGTCTTTTTAGTCGGTCATTTGTCACTTCCATGAAAGGATCCCATGGTTGTGGGAAAAATAGGAGTACCAAACCAAAAAAATGTAAATTAAAATGTAAATTCTTAGGCCAAGGTATCATTCTTATGCCATGAATGATACAAAAAAAACTATTTAAAACACAAATTATGCATACCCCCTTTAAAAAAAAAATTAACATTTTGTGCTGTGACAACTAATTTAGCAAATATCTATTTCTCTAAACCAAGGGTTCTCAACTCTAGAGTTTAGCTCTAACCTTGATCAAACTCACCTGTCTGTAACTTTCCAGTGATCCTAAAGACCTTGATGAACTTCAGGTGTGTTTGATTAGGGTTGGAGATGAACTCTGCCAGAAAATGGATCTTGCGGGCCAGCGTTGAGAACCCCTGCTCTAAACGCATACGGTGCCCTCTAGTAATATTGGCCCCCTTGGTAAATATGAACAAAGGTGGCTGTGGAAATAAATCTGCATCGTTTATCTTTTTGGTCTTTCATTCAAAAAAATCACTAAATTCTATTACATTGAAGTGAAACAATTGAAGCTGGGGGGAAAATCTTATGAAATAAATGTTGTTCTCCAATGCATGTTGGACTCAAATATTGGCACCCCTAGAAGTTCTTACGAGTAAAATATCTCTGAAGTATGGAAGCCTGTTTCCACCACTGAATATAAAATAAAAGTAATTGCAACTTCGTGTCTCACAATTCTGACTTTCTTTTTCCTCAGAATTGCGTGATATAAACAATTTCGAGCAATAAAGTCAGAAACTCTGACTTTTTTTTTTTCCTCAGGTGTGGGTTTGTATGTTGCAATTCTGACCTTTCTTAGAAATGTGAGATAAACTCACTCAGAATTGCAAGTTTATATCTCAAAATTGCCTGTTATAAAGTCGCAATTCTATGAAAAAAGTCACAATTGCGAGATATAAACTTACACTTTATTTCTTAAAATTGAGTTTGTCTTGCAGTTTTGACTTTATAACTTGCAATTGCCAATTTATATCATGTAATTCTTAGAAAAAAGTCAGTGTGAGTTTTATCTTGCAATTCTGACTTTATAATTCACAATTGTGAGTTTCTATCATAATTCTGAGGAAAAAAAGGTTAGAATTGCGAGTTTATATAACACAATTCTGAGAAAAAGTCTCAATTACCTTTTTTTTTTTTAAACGTTTTATTTAGTGATGGAAACGGGCTTCCATAATGATGTAATATTCCCATTTATATTTACTTTTTTTTTTTTAGCACACCAGGATGACTTGAGCATGGAATTCACCAGCTATGACTTCCTGTTCCACAGGATTGTACAGTAGTCAACATTTGAAGTGGAACAAAACCTTTCATCAAAGTTGTCCTAAAACCAAAACAAAACCCGTTTTGCTTGTCTTAGAGCAACTTTGATGAATTTTATTGATCCACTTCAAATGTTGACTAATGTAAATATGAGGAACACAAAGACCGAATTCCCTTAATCTTCCATCAAAGAATATAGTTTTGATGTGCAGAACAAGATTTTTTGAGCTTCACAAAATAGAAATATAGCAACAAAAAAAGCTAAAACATTTAAAACTCCCCATTTCCACCATCAGGGCAATAATTAAAGAAGCTCCATTCATGTAGTTACAAATGTGTTTGGAAGAGGACATTTGTCTATATTGTCCTAATGCACGGTGAGGAGGAGAAGAGTTTGACTAGCCAAAGACTCTCCGAGCAGCTGGAGAATTGCAGAGATTAGTTGAGACTTGGGGTCAGAAATCCTAAAATACAATACCAGACAGCCCCTACGTCATCATGTTGTTCGAGAGAGTTTCAAGAGAAATCCTCCTTCCTCATCCAAAAATAAACTCCAGCATATTCAGTTGTCAGAAATGACCAGAAATTCAAACGGGATTGGCTTCTATGGTCAGATCAAACGAAAAAAGCTTTTTGGCAGCAAAGCCATCAGATGGGATGCACCAGATGGGTTTGGTGCAAACGGGGATAAAGAGTACCATGTCCACGGTTAAATATACTGTTGTATCTTTAATGTTGGAGGCCAATTTTTCTGCCAGAGGTCCTGGAAATCTTGTTTAGATACATGGCATCATAGATTTATTAAATACCAACAGAGAAAAATCTAAACCTGACTGCCTCTGTAAGAAATTTTATAATGGATCGTGGTTGGAATGATCCTAAACAAAAATCAAAATCAACACAAAAATGTCTCCCTATGCACAAAATGAAGCTTCTGCCATGGCCGTCCCAGTTCCCTCATCTGACGCCTGTAGAAAATGAGTAGGGTGAACTGAAGAGAAGAAGCACCAACATTGAGCTGGAAATCTGAAGGATCTGGAGAGATTCTTTATGAGGCAATGGTCTCTGATCTCTTGTCAGGTGTTCTCATAAGGCATTATAGGAGAAAAACATATCTTGGGAAAAGACATTTACTTCATAATGATATTTCCCCCCACCTTCTATTTTACTTCAGTGAAAGGTTAGAGTTTTGTGATTTTTTTTTGTAATGAAAGATCAAAAGGATAAACAATGCAAATTTATTTTCACAGCTGCCTTTGCTCATATTTACCAAGGGTGCCAATATTAATATAAGGCATTGTATGGCTTGACAATATGTTCCTTTTTCTCAAAATCACATCTGTAAGCTTTGAAGTGTTAGACTTAGACTGAGACACTGTCCGTTATCAATAAACATCAAACTTTGAACAAATCCTATGCAAAAAAAAAGTTCTGTGATCTTCTGATTTTGAGGTCAATCCCTCAACTTTACTTTAAAACCTGTATACTGGAGTTTTAACATATAAATCGATTTGTATTTTTTCTGGCTTGCCACAGGTAACCATGCTTCATCTTAAAAGGAATATACTTAAAAGAAAAGAAAAATTACATGAAATCCATGGGTTGATTAGGTTTGCCACATTTAGTATAGCAACCTTATGACCCAAATGGGACAAAAAACATAAAAAAAAACCACCAAATATAATCAAAATGGATATAACGGATGCAGACTGTGCACGGGAAAAAATAATAATATTTTAATCTGACTAAATCATGATCATTTTATTTTGTCAATGTATTTCAACATTAATAATCTAGAATTTAAGTATTTGAAGCATGAGCAAAATAGATCCAATTAAATGATTAATATTAAATGACTGAAATGAGTGAACCCATATTAAAGGGATAGTTCACCCAAAAATGAAAATTCTGTTATTAATTACTCACCCTCATGTTGTTCCAAACCCATAAGACCTTTGTTCATCTTTGGAACATTGGAACAGCTTTGCGTGCAAAGAAAACAAAAATAGCAACTTTATTCAATTTCAGACATTAAGGTTGAACCACTGATGTCACATTTTAACAATGTCTTTACTACCTTTCAGGGCCTTAAACATGGTTCGTTGCTGTCTATGCAGGGTCAGAAAGCTCTCAGATTTCATCAAAAATCTTAATTTGTGTTGAGAAGATAAACTCAGTGTTTGGAACAACATGAAGTTGAGTAATTAATGACAGAATTTTCATTTTTGGGTGAACTATCCCTTTAAAATCCTCATGACTACCACTTTTACAACAATGTTTTACCACTAAATACACTTTAGTGAAAAATTAGGCATGCCACTCAGTCACCTTTTTTTATTAGAAACCTAATGCATATGCAAATCAAGATTGGCACTGCAATTAACCTTTTTAGATAAGGCTCCACATTTTTGTTCATGAAAGCAAAAATGTCCCAAGGAAAGATTAATTTCAAGGAAAGAAATGCATCTTAAACTCTCCTTGGCATCAGTGGTTTACTTGCGCTTCCTGAAAACTGAAAAGATAAAACATCCGTTAATACACAACACTGGGCACTTGTATTTTTGAAAGCACTCACATAACATAAAACAAATGCTTACTTTTCTTTTTGCCTTTCTTGATAATTTTCTTCTTTTTCTTGGGTTTTGAATGATCAATACCCTATTAAAAGAGAAAATGCACTCAAATAAAATGAAAAAAAAAAATTCATTTTTTTTGGTAGATTTTTTTTTTCTATTACAGGAATACATACACAAAAGCTGTCACTACAATGGTAACGGGAACTTCTTAAACATACATAATACCCATGATGCCATGGGCCAGCTCACCTGTGCTTCTCCCCCTGTTAGAGCGGTGATGTCACTGAATCGTGTGATGTTACCAAGCTGTGATGTCATTCCCACTATTCCTCTTTTCCTCTTCGCACGTGGCGTACTGAGACGCACCATCATGGACTCCTCATACTTTTTCCTTTTATGAAAAAATTTCCATAAATTATTAGGGGAAAAATTACCAAGTGCTTATGTACTGAATAATCTACTGCATTTACTGTAATCTACAACTTCAAACTAGAATATCTAGAATAAAGCAATTCCATAAACTTCCATATTATGTACCTGTTCAGCTCCTCTCTGCTTTCCCGTTCAGTCTGGAAGTCTCTGCGGTCTCTGATCTCTTCAGGAGCGTCGCTGTATTGCTGCTGGAGCTCCTGGATCAGAGAGCTGCGGAGTGCCGCTTTCTTCTGTTTATCAATCCGCTCCTTCTGCCGATCTGCATCTGTCATGTCTCCATCTATATATGGACAGGGAGGGTTTGGGATGAGTATTAACTATTAATACAATTATATATTTCAACATCCAAATACTAAAGTGAAATAACCAAAGTTAACTGCTACAAAATCAGAAGACTTACCATAATGCATTGGAGCAATTCGAGGAGGTACATATTTTCTGCCGGTTGAGGGCTCTTTTACCCCCTTTGATTTTCCTTCTTCATTCTCATCATCTGAATTCTCAGATTCACTCAGCTATGTGTGAAAGAAATGCAGCATTTTTTAGGTAAATTGTATATACTTTAAGAATGAAAACTAGAATGTATTAAAAATACAGTTGAGGTCAAAAGTTTATATACACCTTGCAGAACTTGCTAAATGTTAATTATTTTACCAAAATAAGAGGGATCATAGAAAATGAATGCTATTTTTTATTTAGTACTGACCTGAATAAGATATTTCACTAAAAAGATGTTGAATAGTTGAATTCAAAAGTTTATTCAATAGTTGCATTCAAAAGTTTACATACGCTTTATTCTTAATACTGTGTTGTTACCGGAGTAATCTACAGCTGTGTTTTTTTGTTTAGTGATAGTTGTTCATGAGTCCCTTGTTTGTCCTGAACAGTTAAACTGCCTGCTGTTGTTCATAAAAACCCTTTAGGTCCCACAGATTCTTTGGTTTTTCAGCATTTTTGTGTATTTTAACCCTTTCCAACAATGACTATGATTTTGAGATCCATCTTTTCACAATGAGGACAACTGAGTGACTCATATGCAACTATTACAGAACGTTCAAACGCTCACTGATGCTCCAGAAGAAAAAACAATGCATTAACAACCAGGGGGTGAAAACTTTTGAACAGAATGAAGATGTGTACATTTTTCTTATTTTGCCTAAATATCATATATGTTTTTAATTTACTGCTGCCCTTCAAAAGCTACAGAAGATACTTACGTGTTTCCCAAAAGACAAAATAAGTTAAATTTAGCCTGATCTTCAAATCCCAAAAGTTTTAACCCCCCAGTTCTTAATGCATCTTGTTTTTTCCTCCTGGAGCATCAGTGAGCGTTTGAACCTTCTGTAATAGTTGCATATGAGTCCCCTCAGTTGTCCTCAGTGTGAAAAAATGGATCTCAAAATCATACAGTCATTGTTGGAAAGGGTTCAAATACACAAAAATGCTGAAAAACCAAAGTAGTTGTGGGACCTGAAGGATTTTTCTGAAGAACAGCAGGCAGTTTAACTGTTCGGGACAAAAAGGGACTCAAGAACAACTCATGATCATTCAGATGAGAACACAGTATTAAGAATCAAGCATATGTAACTTTTGAACTGGGTCATTTTTATAAATTCAACTATTATTTTTTCATGTGGACTGTGTAAACATCTTTTATGTGAAATATCTTATTCAGGTCAGTGCTACATTAAAAATAACATGCATTTTGTACGATCCCTATTTTTTTTGTAAAATAATTAACATTTTGCAGATTCTGTAAGGTTTATGTAAACTTTTGACTTTTGCTTTACACATACAGACATATACATACACTATTAATGTGTGTTATATTACATAAGGACATTACCTTGCTGACCAGATTCTGAGGGTTAGGGCGAAAGTGTAGAGGGTCATTCTCAGCTGGAAGAAACACCAACAATCAAGTCAGTAAACATGTTAATGAGTGTTTTGAATATGTGCAATCGATTGACAAAAAGCGTAATAATGAAATACTTACCAAGGCTGCCTGTTACTGCCGTCCGCACTAATTTATCAATCTGATATTTCAGCTTTTGATCTAGTGGACGCATCTTCTCCAAAACCTATACAACAAAACAATCTCTTTAAAGGAACCTGCTGTGACAAGGTGTATACTGATTTATAACTGATGCAACCTGATTCGTACATTTAATCAAATATACATAATGTATGAAAGTCAGAAATAACAATGGCAAGGTTTATTTCTAAAATACTGTAGCTAAAATAAAGTTAAAGAGATAGTTCACCTAAAAATGAAAATTCTGTCTTTAATTACTCACCCTCATGTTGTTCCAAATCCGTAAGACCTCTGTTCATCTTCGGAACACAAATTAAGATATTTTTGATTAAATCCGAGAGCTTTCTGACCCTGCATAGACAGCAACGCAACTGACACGTTCAAGGCTGAGAAAGGTAGTAAGGACATCATTAAAACAGTCCAGTGAACGTGTGACGAAGTTCACATTCTTGCAGCTTTATAAAATTACGGTTGAACCACTGATGTCACATGGACTATTTTAACAATGTCCTTACTACCTTTCTGGGCCTTGAATGTGTCAGTTGCATTGCTGTCTATGCAGGGTCAGAAAGCTCTCTGATTTAATCAAAAATATCTTAATTTGTGTTCCGAAGATGAACTAAGGTCTTACCGGTTTGGAACAGCATGTTTTTGGTGAACTATCCCTTTAAATTTACTTAAACATGTTATATTGTATTATGGTACTAATACATTTGATACCAGAATAGCCAGTATTGTAAAGAGTGAGAACTTGTTTACTTAAAGAATAAACTGATTAAACTGAGGAATGAATTACGGGAATAATACCCCCAAAAATCTATGCCAAAATTAATTTCTGAATGTGTTTTCTGCCTTGAAGTTTCCGTCGTACCGTCCTGATGGTGACCAGCCTGTGGATGGCGCTGTTGTCCTTCAGACTTTCTCCTTCTGTCTTTAAACTGATCAAATGAGTGATGTCTTGAAGGTAAAACAATAACAGATGATATCTCAAGTCGAGAAAAGACAAACCCTACAGCCAAAAGAAAGAGAAATATCATACATTTGTTTGATTTTTAAGACTATATTTATTATATATATTATGTAAGCGATATCATGAAAGTAGTTTTACCTTAGAAGTCTGATAGGCTTTCTCTCTGACTTTCTTTATTAGGTCCCGGATATGACTTGTTACTGAAGCAACCTAAAAACAAGACCAAAAACAAGAATCACCATCACTTCTTGTCGTATCTTTGTATTATACATATGTTATGATGTGCTAAATCATCTAAAGCAAAATATTCAGGTTCTGTGACACTACAAACCTGTTCTGTGAGACTGTTGAGTAGACGCACGGCAGTAGGGAGGTCATTGTGTATAATATTCTGCAAAAGACAACTACATCAGTTTAGTATTTGGCAAAGAATACAAATCATAAAGGCTATCAGGATAGCCAATGTACACCTTCACCATATCTGGTCATTTACCCGCGAAATAATACATAATTCCACGTCAACGTGTTAATAACACTATAATATATCAATTCCATCGCGACACATCTATGTTTAGGTTATATTAAGGACAAATTTATTTAGTTAAAGAACAACTCACGTTTCCAACTGTGGTGGCCGCCATCTTGAATTAACCAACTTGATACGGATGCCACGTAGGTTCAAAACTCACAGGACGCAATTTAAAAAAAAAAAAAGATGTCTTTAGGCAAAAGCCAACATGTTTGACAGGACTATGTAGACTATTCTATTATTATATAGTGTATTACATACACAAAGGTAACTTAAAAGGACCGAAAACGCCTATGTTTGAGACATTAAAAGTCCAATCAAAAGATATATAAAGTATGTAAGTACGACATACATCAAAATATAGTGAAAATTTTGAAAATGAACACTATTTTTGTTTACCATTCCTACTAGAATTCTTAACCCTGCCTACGGTGTTTCACTTTTCTTGTTGGTTTTAGGCTGACTATGTTAGCTGGTTTTAAAGGGTTTTGGGGGCATTTTCAGCTGGTAACTAACCAAACAACCTTAAATATAAATACAGCTGGGTTTAATTAAACATATCTATTTGTCTGCTGTTATTTCACAATTCTAAATTTGTGAATTTTCTTAAACTTTCTGCAGTTTTGCCATTCACCAGAAGATGGCGGATGACTCCATATTACATCTCCCATCATCCGCGCGTCCGCGGGTAAAGAGTGAATTACACCAGTGATGAATGCGAGTACAAAAAGGTCTAGACTAGTCTTAAAACTTAGTCATCTATTTTTTTTTTCTTTAAAACTGGTCATATTTTTTAAATGTAGTTACATGAAAACATGGATTAGTCTCAGCTGAATCAGCAAAAAGTAAGACTGGTTACCCATTGGCTAACTGCAAGCTGGTCAGGCTAGTTTTTTAAGACAAGGTCTTAACACAGAGACTAGTTTATGCATGCCCAGATAGTTATTTAGCTCAAATAACTATAACTGCATTAAAATATGCAGATAAAGATAATGGGGTTGTTTGTTCTTAAAGGAGAAGTCCACTTGCAAAGCAAAGATTCACATATAATGTGCTCACCCCCTTGTCATCCAAGATGTTCATGTCTTTCTTGCTTCAGTCGTAAAGAAATTATGTTTTTTGAGAAAAACATTTCAGCATTTTCTTCATATAATGGACTGCTATGGTGCCCCGATTTTGAACTTCCAAAATGCAGTTTAAATGTGGCTTCAAACGATCCCAAATGCGGTTGTAAACGATCCCAGCCAAGGAAGAAGGGTCTTATCTAGCATAACGATCGGTTATTTACATTAAAAAAATACAATTTAAATACTTTTTAATCACAAACGCTTGTCTGGTCTTACTATCCCTGAACTCTGTGTATTTTGGTTCAAGACAGTTATGGTATGTCGAAAAACTCCAAACGTATTTTCTCACTCAACTTCAAAAATCACTTCAAAATCATCCTACATCACTGCAGCAGTACTGACCCCAGTCTTTGCAAAGTGAACATGCAAAGAAGATCAAATACCTTTAACAAAAACAGCGATATTGGACGGTTTTGAAGTTGAGAGAGAACATGAGATGGGAGTTTTTTGACATACCCTAACTATCATGAACCGGAACAAAAACAGTCCAGGCAGAGTAAGACAAGACGAGCATTTGATATTAAAAGTATATAAATTGTATTATTTTTATGAAAATAACCGAATGTTGCGCTAGATAAGACCCTTCTTTCTCGGCTGGGTTCATTTACAACTCCATTTGGGATCGTTTGAAGCTGCATTTAAATTGCATTTTGGAAGTTCAAAATCGATGCCCCATATCAGTCCATTATATTAAGAAAAATGCTGAAATGTTTTCCTCAAAAAACATAATTTCTTTACGACTGAAGAAAGAAAGACATGAACATCTCGGATGACAAGGGGGTGAGCACATTTTCACACTGAGGACAACTGAGGGACTCATATGCAACTATTACAGAAAGTTCAAACACTTACTGATGCTCCAGAAGTAAAAACGATGCATTAAGAACCGGGGGTGAAAACTTTTGAACAGAATTTTGTTCTGGAAGTCGACTTCTTCTTTAAATTCTCAAATAATTACTTGAAACAAAGGTACACTCATGATGTAGATATTTTAAAATGAATTACATTTCTTGTCTTCAAATTGTCATTCTGTCTGTCTGTCAGATATATCATTTTAATATATGTAATTTATTATTCATTTTATTTTTTTTAATAATTAAAGAGAGAGAAGCACATTGAATGATGAATGTATGTATAATGTGAGTATATAATAATAATATGTGTGTGTATAGATGTAGATAGGCCCCTTCATTTTGAGGTATATGTGTTCAATAGTATGAACAATCTGTGTGTAACTTTAAGGAACGTCACTACCAAACACCATTTTTCTAAACACTTAGTTACTCCATAATATTTAGTTTTTATATTGTGTACATCTGTTTAGAACAGTGCTAGCTAACCATGTGCTGATTAGCATCTTTGAGCTAGGTTCAAAAGTATCTAAAATTATCACTACCGAAACTGTCATGACCAAAACATTTGGTGAAGTTTCAGTAATGATATCTGTGTTTTTTTTTTTGGGGTGTTATCCCATAAAATTGTAAGTACCATAACAGCCACAAGTGAAACATGTCATCATTGTTTCGGTGGTGACAAAAGGGAACACAATCATTTATTTGAGGGAAATAATAAAAACATATTAAAGCATTTTAGTATGTGGGTTAAAATTGTGTAATGTGATGCGGTCACTGCCAAAGCATTACTGTCACTATCAAAAATGTGCAGTCACTGCTGAAACACGGGATGTTGTGTCAAAAATAAAATATACTGAAGATATTATAATAGTGTTTGGTTCAGTGTATATTCAAACTAATGAATCCATAAATTTGAAATCAGTATGATCAACTATTTGCCTTTGGAAAGAAAATTTGGATTTAACATACAACAAATCTTATAAATCACACTTGAAATATTGTTAAAATTGTAGCTGTTGATTTACCTCTGAAAATTTCCTAATAAAATCTAAAAAAAATATACACCGTTTTGAAACACCCCTGGCAAAGTGTGGTTTTGGACGATATCAGCATAAATCCTTATCATTTTTTGGTGTAAATACATTAAAGTAACTTGACATTATCATTGAAGACCAGCGATAATAATTTTTATTTTGATTACATAATAATGGCAATATATACATGTCAAAGTTAAACATGCCCCTTTGCCAGCTGCGATGCCTGGTTACTGGTTTAAACTTGGCCCAAGTTTTTAAAAGATTTTTGGGTCAGCACACCTTAATATCTTCAACAATTGATTGCCAATTAAGTTTAGATTATGAAGATTATGCAGAGCTGTAATAGCTGCTAATGGTGGATATTTTAATGAATCGAAAATGTAAGTTTTTTCTATGTATAAACTATTTATGTAATAAAATATGTTTTCGTAGTTTGTGTTGTCCCTTATCAGTGCAAAATTATCACAAATTAAAAAAGATTCATGTCAATATTGTCCAAAACCCCACTTTTCTAGGGCGTTTCCAAACTTTTGGAGGGCAGTGTAGACTTACAAGGAAAATGTAAGCAAAATCTTAATAGGTCAATGTAACCTTTCTTATTAAATTATATATAACTGTGTTTCAGAAGTGACAAATTTGGGAAGAGGACAAATATTCCAAAACTTTCTGAAAATACAATATGAGAATTAACTGCACAGTTACTAGAAATGTGTACCTTGCATATTATACATACAAAATTTGTGGAAAAAGAAATTTTTTTCAAGACATTTCCAACTCTAACTTTGAACCAGTTCTGTAGAATGGCCTATATGGAGTATACAGTGGACAATGGACAGTGGAAAATGACAATTTTTCCAAATTTTAAACCATTGTCTAGTCAGTATAAAGGAAAAATTTTAATGTCTGGCTTGATAACAAGGCCAAAATAAGGTAATTCTGAAAATGTAAGTGTAATAAACATGTTTGAAGATATTATAATCCACTTTATTCAAAATAAAATGGTTATTTCTTTACAAATTCTTTCTCCTAATAGAAGAATCTGTAACATTTTAGATTGGGGAGCACATATTTACTGTCACCTAAAAGTTTTCCCTCAGTGAACTTCTAATTTGCTGCTTATTTTTAGTAAGTAAAGTAGTTGTTGTAGTAGTTATGTTTAGGTATTGGTTAGGGTTAAGGGATCTATATGGCCATGTAGAAAAAGGTATTAATAATTGCTTAATAATAGTAATTGCTAATAAAGTAATATGCATACCAATAAGCAACGTACCAAAGTAGCAAAGTTATAGAAGAATCATGTATGTATATGCACGTTTCAGACAGTATGATAAATGTTGTGAGTGTGTACTTGAAAGAATTACATCCATAATGAAAGAAGAGAGAGGCTCAACTACATTCAAGAAGGTGTTAATAATAATATGAGATGTGAATCAGGCTGAAAGAGGTGCAAAGTGAGAACAGATAGAGACAGATGTGTGTCAGTGTGAGAAAAACAGCGTGTCCTTGAGCAGCCGCTGCTGTACCTAAGGGCCGATGCTCTTCCTGTTAACCCTCCTGACATGATGGACCTTACAGGAATCACTAATGAATCTGTGTCTGGCCCTCTGTAACTATTAAAGGAAATCATATGTGTTTCAGACAAAGCCTTTCCCGAACATACACTCGTACACTGTTGCGTCTATGTTTGTGGCTGCTGTAAGAACACTTGTAAAATGTAATTATTATCTGTCTCTTAAACAGCTGTCATGTTTGTTCCCATTCTTATGGATTAGAAGGAAAAAAGCAATAAAAAGTTCGCTCATTCTCCCTCTCTCATCAGTAAATGGCCTTCGAGTCATTCTGAGGCTTTCGAGTCTCTTTCTGCAATCTGATTGGATGTTTTTTAGTGCCGTCTAAGTAAGTCTTAAATTAGTCTTGGGTGGTAATATCATTAGCTAGATGAAACTCTTAGAGATGTGGTCTAATTAGTCTAACTCTTAATAAAATAACATCACACCTTCAGCTCTCCTCGACACACTAACACCGAGTACAAAGATAAGCAGGGAGTATAACAGTTGAAAGTGAGTGAAATACAGACCTCATTGAAAACCTATAGGCCCCTTACCAAGCGCAGCAATCCAAGCAGATTGGCCTCATGGACATGCAAAAAACTCAGGGCCCATTACAAAGAATCCAATGGTAACACAGTGTGAGCTGCTGCTCAATGACAATGGAGCACTGCGCACCCCCACACCGTCTATCAGGGGAGTTTTAACAGTTATGCGTCCTGCCACATAAAGGATTACCAGGGCTGTTTCTGTTACTCAGATAACATACAACTGCTTTCGACAAAGACACCATGCAGGCAAAGCAAAATCCTGCGGAGATGTGGGAATTGAGCTCTCTCTTTTCGACAAGAGGCTTTTGATTTAAGGCTTGAAATTCATGCATAATTCTGTCTTTTTAACCATTTCCCCATATAAATGATAAAGAACAGAGAGTTAATATTTGTTTGTTATTTTGTCCCTTTTCAAGCTATTTTATCACAAATAAATCTCTTTGTTTTTCTTTTTTCTCCACACATTTTAGAGGTTTTACTTATATTTGTTTATCTATATATGAACAAATTTTCAATTATATATTAAATTCTTTCTTCATTTTTAGTTATATATTAATAATTAGTTTTTAAGTGTCTAAGATACTTTAAATTGGATTTAATTAAAGTTCCTTTAATGTCATTTTACAAGTAGTCTATAGTGAATTTTGACTCCAAAATCAAATGACTCAAATAAATAGATAGATAGATAGACAGATAGATAGATAGATAGATAGATAGATAAATAAATACATAAATACATACATACATACATACATAAATGGGAGAAAAGATCAATGGATACATGAGTTGGAGAAATAGATGACAGATGAATGAATGAATAAATTAATGAATGAATGAATGAGTGGATGGATGGATGGATGGATACATATATTGCAAAAAAAGGGATGATGGATGAATGAATAAGTAAATGGATGGATGGATGGATACATGCATGAATGGATGGATGAATGAAGGAATAAATAAGTGGATGGATGGACGAATGAATGAATAAATAATTGGATGGTTGGATACATGAATGGGTAATGGATTAATAAATGAATAAATACATGAGTGGATGGATGGATAAATAGATGGTTGGATAGACGAATGAAGGAATAAATAAGTGGATGGATAGATGAGTTAATTAAAAAGTAAGTGGATGGTTGGATACATGAATGGATGATGGATGAATAAATAAATACATAAGCGGATGGATGGATAAATAAGTGGTTGGATTGATGATAGATAATTGAATAAATAAGTGGATGGATGGATAGATGAATAAGTGCATGGATGGATGCATGGATGGATGGATGAATACATGAATGAATAAGTGAATGGATGGATGGATGATGAATTAATTAATAAGTGGATGATAGAAGAATGATGGATAAATTAATGAATAATTAAATTCATAAATTAATAAATGGATGAATGAATGAATAAGTGGATGGAGGATACATATATTGGATAAATGGATGATGAATGAATATGTAAATGGATACATAGATGGATGGATAAATAAGTGGATGGATAAATGAAACATGAATGGATTGATGGATAGATAAATTAATGAGTAAGCAGATGGATGGATACGTGAATAAGTGGATGGATGAATGATACATGAACGGATAGATGGATGATAGATGCAAGAATGAATGAAAAAATAATGGATGGATGAATGAATGAACAAATAAGTGGATGGATGGATAAATGATGGATGAATGAATAAATAAACGGATGGATGGATGGATGCATGAATGGATGAATGATGGATGAATAAATAAATGGATGGATGGATGGATATATGAATGATGATGAATGAATAAGTGGATGGATGGATAAATGATGGATGAATGAATAAATAAATAAATGGATGACTGGATGGATGGATGCATGAATGGATGAATGATGGATGAATAAATAAATGGATGGATGGATGGATACATGAATGATGATGAATGAATAAGTGAATAGATGGATACACGAATGGATGAATGATGGATGAATAAATAAATGGATGGATAGATGGATACAAGAATAGATGATGGATGATGAATAAGTGGATGGAGAGATGGGTACATGAATGGAAGATGGATGGATGGATGGATACATGAATGCGTGGATTATGGATGAATGAATAAATAAATAAATGGATTAATGAATGAATGAATAAGTGAACTGATGGATACATGAACAGATAATGGATGAATAAATAAGTGGATGGATGGATGAATGAATAAATAAATAAATAAGTGGATGTATACATGAACAGAAGATAGATGGATGGATGAATGAATAAGTAAGTAGATGGATAGATGAATACATGAATGGATGATGGATGAATGAATAAATACATAAGTGGATAGATAAATGGATACATGAATGGATGAATGAATGAATGAAGAAAGAAAGAAAGATAAGTGGATGGATGGTTAATCAAATGAAAAAAATGGGTTCATGCATAAAGAAAATATAACAAATTGGAATTAATAAAAAATGTAATACAGTGGTCTTCTGTGGTGGATTACCTCGATGGTCTGCGTCTGCATTTCTTTCACGTGATTTCTCCTCCAGAACTTACAGTAATGTCAGGGGAACGAAATGCCCAGCAGAACATTGCATATCAGACTGTTACAATCTTGTCTCGGCGTATGATTGACACTCTTGCATCTGCTTGTTTAATTAAGACTCCAGCTATTGATGGCTGGCAGGGAGATGGGGGTGGGAGACACTAATAAGTGGGTGAAGAGCAGTTCAGTAGCACTCAGCATTTTTCCCTAAAGTTTACTGTAAACACAGGGCTGTTTCAACCTCTTCCCAGCACTCTAAATAGATGGAAATGGGGTAACACCTCCAGGCTTTGTCTGACAAGGGCGACATCCAAAGATCCTAACAGTGTTTAAGGGCCCACCAAACATTTCATATTCGTGGATGCCAATTACGCGCACATGAATGCATAATTGCTCTAGAGGAGCTTAAAGTAGCGAGTCTTAAAGGCCTAGTTATTTCAATGGAGCCTTCAGGCCATGGTGATCAGGATCAGGTGGGGAAGGCTGGGCTTTAAGTCCATCTCCTGAGGAACTTTGGACAATGTGAGAGAGGGTGTGGGCTGATCTGATCGTCAAACCCAAAGTTGAGCTTAATGAAAATGAATGAGGGACTTCCCTTGTCACTCTATAAGGAAACAACACAAAATTTAACAAACACGCTGATGACTGTTTAGATGATAGAGTTGCTTTTAATGTCAGTTGCTTGGCTATTCCTAATAAATCATTAATAGCAATTGTTTAATCCCAAGTTAGGGGCATATTTACAGTTAAACAATCAAATTTGTTATTATTATTATTATTATTATTTTTTTTTTTTTTCCAGTTAAAAAAATAGTGAAATATTTGTCATTAATCTTGTAATTATCCAAATAAGATGTTAATATTAAACAATGTAGTGCTAAATGTGGAAATGTTGAAATAAATAGATAGTTTGTTATTTTACAAGTAGACTATAATGAATTTTGACTCCACAAATGAATAATGACTGAAAAAAGAATGAAAAAAAATCGATGAGAATAAAATAAATTAGATAGATAGATAGATAAATATAGACACATTTTTAAATATTTATGCATACAGTATTTTATTTTTTCAATAAAAAATTTATTTATTTATTTGTATCTAATATAATATTAGATACACACAGATTTAAATAAGTAGCTTTATGTTATGTATTTGAGTTATAATACTGTAAATATGTGTATATGTAGCACTTAGCTGGTGGAAAATAAATAAATAAAACAAAATAAAACAAAATTATTAAAAAATTACATTTATTTATGTATTATTAATTTTATTTAATATAATATTTATGTCTTTATTTATTTTCATATTGATTATAAGCACAATAAATAGATATATGTAATATAAATTTATGTCAAATGTTTACAGATATATATGGATAGATAGATACATGCAGTATTTTAGTTTTTCTACAAAATATTTTTTTTTTCATCTAATATAATATCAGATACTCACATTAAAATAAATAGCTTGTTTTATGTCATGTATTTGTATTATAATCGTGTAAATATATGTATGTGTAGCACTTAGCTGGTGGAAATAAAATAAAAAAATATTAATTTAATTTAATATAATTTTTATTGATTAATTTTCATGTTTATTATAAAATAAATTACACACAGATGTATCTATTATATATGCACACATAGATATATATGCAATATAAATGTATGTCAAAATGTTTACTAATATATATAGATACATACAGTATTTAGTTTTTCTACAAAATATGTATTTATTTATTTATTTGCATCTAATATAATATCAGATACACACATTACAATAAATAGCTTGTTTTATGCCGTGTATTTGTGTTGTAATAGTGTAAATATGTAGAACTTAGCTGGTGGAAATAAAATAAAATAAAAAATAAAATAATATGAATTTTATTTAATATAATATTTATTGATTTATTAATGTTCATAATTATTATATTATTATATTATCTATTATATATGCTCAAATAGATAGGTATGTAATATGAATTTATGTCAAAATGTTTACTAATAAACTAACTGAGTTTTTCTACAAAATATTAATGAATTTATTTATTTATTTATTTATTTATTTGCATACAATATAATATCAGATACACACATTAAAATAAATACCTTGTTTTATGTCATGTATTAGTGTTATAATAGTGTAAATATGTGTATATGTAGAACTTAGCTGGTGGAAATAAATAAAATAAAAAATAAAATAATATTAATTTTATTTAATATAATATTTATTAATTTATTAATGTTCATAATTATATATATTATATAATTCAATTATATAATTAAATATAAAATAAATTAAAATAAATAAAATAAAATGAAAAAGTAAATACAAAATAAAATAAAACAATAAAAAAGGTGTTTATTAATTTTCATATTTATTAAAAAATAAATTACACACACGTCTGTCTTTTGTATATGTATAATAAATAGACATGTAATGTAAATTCATGTCAAAATGTTTACTAATGTTTATAATTCTTTTTATAAATAGTCTCCATAGCCAAATAAAATGCGATTTTCAACATTTAGGCAGATTAAAAATTAAAATACTATTTTAATCTCCTCACATGCTAAAATCCTCTTTACAGGCTTTGTGTTTGATTTTCTCCCAGACTGATGTTGTCACTTCAGTTAATGGCTGCTCATTTGGTTTATAGTTTTTGCAGCCTGCGTAGAGAAACCCACATTACCAATCTACCTAAATGACACCGTCATGTGTCCACAGTTTTATTTGCCCCATACTGACTTACTGTGAGCCCTAAAACCCCTGTTTCTGCTTACAGGCTCCATCTCTCTAATTGCTCCACCTGTACTGTAAATTGGACCCTACTGTTAATTAGCCTCGGCCAGTCGTGCTGCATTTCAATAGCTCCCCTAGTGTGCTTCAGTGCCGTCTAACCAACATGCTGCCTCATCTCTAGTCTTTAACCTCTCTGCAACTTTAGCCCTTATTTCACCAGCTTAAGCAGATTCTAGTGCTGCCTTAAGACCCTCTGCAAATTAGCACTGAGTAGGAAATATTAGGCCATCATTAGTCACACCTATTAAAACCGGAGGCTTACAGTCTGTTACAGAAAGCTGTCACTGATCACATTATGCTTTCACAGACTAACGTATGAATTTCTTGCACAGCAGGAAAAATGTAATTGACATTTTGTAGTTCACAGTTGGTTAAATACTGCTCTGTAGATACTGCAAGTATAAAAGCCCATGTCATGCTCTATTTTGCATCATGTTCATATGCAAGCATTAAGTTTTTAAGCATTTATGATGACTTTATGGTTTCATGCGTTTTGCAAATGATTTGTTTTTAAATGTAGTTATGTGGTATGCATAAAAAAGCTATACAGTAGAAACCAAAAGTCTTTATTTATTTGAACCTGTAAATAAATTATATGTTTTAGGATTTAAAAGGAAAAATTTGTAAAGAAAAAGATAAATCAATCAGAATGAAGAAGGAAAATAAGATATACATTTAAAAAAAAACGGATGAATGTTTTAAGAAATAAATAAATAAATAAATATTAAGTAAGTAAATGCCAGAAGTCTCTATTTATTTGAAACTGTAAATTTAAAAGGAAAAATCTTTATAGAAAAAGATAAATGAAGCAATATGAAGGGGGAAAATAAGATATAGAATAAAAAAAAATAGATTAATGTTTTAGTAAATAAATAAAAACTAATATAATGTTTTATGATTTAAGAGAAATATAAAGAAAAATAGAAATAACAAATATAAGATATATACAAATATTAACATAAGTTATTAAAAATATTTTAAAACTACATTAATAAAATATTTTAGGATGTACAAGAATATATATAAAATGTTTTATGATTTAAGAGAAATATAGAGAAAAAGAGAAATAAATCTATAAGATATATACAAATATTTAAAAATATAGTGTATTATTTAATATATTTATATTATATTATATTTTAGGTTTTACAAGAATTTATTAATTTTACAGAAAAGAAATAAAGAAAGAAAAAGAAAGGGCAGAAACGATATATGAAAATATAAAAATATACAAATATAATGTATTACGGTTTAAGAAATATAGAGAAAAAATATATATAAGATATATACAAATATTTTAAAAGTAGAGTATATTATTTATTATGTTTATAGTATATTTTAGGATGTACGAGAAAAAATATATTAGGGATATATGTGTATATATATTAAGGAAATAAATAAATAAATAAATATGCAAAAATAAATAAATGGCAAACAAGACATGAAAACATAAAAATATACTAATTAATATATTTTAGGATGTACCAGAAAGAATATATATACATGTGTATATATGTATATATATGTATATATATATAATATTTTAGGTTTACAAGAATTTATTTATTTTACAGAAAATAAATAAATAATATATTAAGTATATACATTAAGGAAATAAATAAATAAATGGCAAAAAAAACCACAGAATTATAAAAATATACTAATGTAAGGTTTTATGATGTAAGAGAAATATAGAGTTTATATATAACATAATTATAATTTAATTTATATATAATTAAGGATTTAAATAAATAAGTAAGGGGAAAAGGGAAAACACGAAACTATAAAAATATACTAAAATATTATTTTATTATTTAAGAAAAATATAGAGAAAAAGAGAAATAAAAACTTAAAAATATATATATTTACAAATCTTTAAAAATAATATATTTAATGATGTACAAGGAATTAAAAAAAAATACATTTAAACATGTAAACAAACTAAAAGATTAGGATTTTGAATATTTTTCATTTCTTTATTTTACATTTAGACAATTTTAAATTTGTGACACTGATCATGTGAATTTTTGTACAGACAGTAAGATGTTCTTGCTTCCACTGAAGCTCAAGATGCTCTTCATATCATCACATCATGCAGGGGAACATGATCATTCAGGTTTTATTCAAATATACAAACTTCATGCAGCGCTACAGAGGGACAAACCAACAACTAAGACATTCTGAAGTCCACTTTACACTTAAAAATATTGCACTAAATGCTAAAATAATACAAACCGGAAGCATTTCTGAGCCGTTTGGAGCCTGTTCACTGTACTTGTTTATGAGGCTGAGTGTGTTTGTGTTTGTGTTTGTGCAGGGGGAGGGGAGGCATATGGAGCGGGCAGTTCTCATCGGCGTGTGTCCACTCCACCTCCTCTCCTCCCCTGCTTACAGTAAGTGGCTGCTTGAAGCACAGCTGCCAATGGAGCAGTGTCAGTCCCCCCATTCACCCTCAGAGCTGTTTGCTGTGTAATTACAGTTCACCCGGCTTTTGTTCAGCCCCTAATCTGGAGGCTGCATTGTGGAGCGCACGTGCCCGACCCTCGTTCGGGGGGCCAGAGTTTACCCGATCCGGGTCCCCCTCGCCCCCCCCTTCTTCTTTTCACACTGGCCTCCAGAAGTGTGCTGATCCACAAAGCCCTGAAAGGGACACAATTAGCAGGCTGACAGCCAGTGTGAGGAGAAACAGAGGAAACCCGAGCACAATGGCTTGGACTTGTATACGGCACTCGGAAAACCCACAGCCATGTGCCGCCCGTTTGCGGCCATTGTCGCGGGTGGCTATTGTGATTCGTGTTTTGGAGGGCACACTTTGCCAATGTTGTGAGCGGCACAAGTATTATGAGCTGGAAATGCTGCTTAACAAATGGATGTGGAGAAGTTAAACTGTCATTCAGCTGCAGTTCCTGATTGAGCACTCCAAGCTCCCTGTCAATGATTGTATGAGGATCAATGGAAAGGCACAGTTGGCTGACAAATGAATAACGGGCCACAGCAAAGTTAGACTAACAAATAAACCGGGTCCTCACTGGACAAATCCATCAAACCTAAAGAAGACTTTTGTTTCAAGTTTGTAAATGAATTAAGGGATAAATGATTTAAAATTGCAGTGGATTTTCAACAGATTTCAACTTTTTCTGTTATGTGAAGGACACATTAAAAATAATTTTATTTATAATTATTTATAGTTTTTGTATTACCTGTGTCTCAGACCAAGACATTTAATCTAAATCTAAATTTTGAAACCATATATATAATAAAAATATGTATATATATATATAAAATATATATTTATATTACATTTTTCAAACTACAAAACTATGATAATATAAACAAGGGGTAAGAGTGTAAAATAATTTAAATATTTTAAATTATCTCTTTTTGTGTGTGTAAATAGTCTTATCTTTTATTATAATAATAATAATTAAAACAAAAAATATTATTCATATATTTTTATTTCCTTTATTATTTCTATTACTTTTTTCTTTATATACTGTTGTATTATGTTCTTTTTTGTTATATCGCAATAAACATAAAATACAAAATATATAAATTTTATATATATATATATATATCAGCAATATATTATCAACCATATATATAATTTTTTTAAACTACAAAACTATGATAATCTAAATAAGGAGTAAGATGCTACAAAGCGTAAAAGAATTTAAATTATTTTAATTATTGAAATTATTTCTTTGTGTGTGTGTGTGTGTGTGTGTGTATGAAATGGCCTTTTCTTTTATAATAATAATAATAATAATAACAGTAATAATAATAATAATAAAAAATAACAATAATAATTATTATTATTACTATTATGATTGTTATATTTTTTTCCTTTATTTACTATTATTAGTTTTTCCTCTATATACTGTTATATTATGTTGTTCTTTTTTGTGACATCTCAGTAAACATAAAATACGAAATATTTTTTTAAAAATGTCAATATATATAATTAACAAATATCAACAATATATTGTCAATGATATATATAATTTTAAAGAATTATTACATTTTTAAAACTACAAAACTACGATAATCTAAACAAGCAGTAAAATATTACAAAGTGTAAAATAATTTAATGAATTAATTAATTTGAAATATATATATATATATATATAAAATCAACAGTTGATATAGAGATTTTGTACAAATTGTTGTATAAATTCCACTAAGGGCAACATTTTTCTCCAAATAAATAAATAAATTAATAAAGTTACTGTACTTTTACAGTGAAAAAAATTACATTTTTTAAATAATCAAATTGCTAATCAATTTCACAAATAACTACAAAGAAATGGAAAGTGACACTGAATTAAACATGAAATTCATAATAAAAGACTAAAATAGTATTTTCTTGTAACTCCAATAATCTTTACAAGCTCGAAAAAATCATATTTACAGTACACCAAGGGGACAAAAGTGACTGTGAGTATTTTTATTGATCAAATGATACAAATTATTTTCAAATTGTGCAAAAAGATTTATGACAATATATGTATTTAGGATAACAAAAGCTATGATTGACCTTAATGTCTTTTCATGCCACTACAGAATGCCTTTAAATGCATTCAAAAGTTTTTTTTAATACAAAAAAAAACAAAAACAAATGAAAATAAAATAATTTACATAATACCCTCATGTCATTTTAAACCTGTATGACTTAATTTTCTTCTGTGAGACATAAAAGAAGATATTTTCAGAAAACGGCTTTTTGGGGGGTCAAGGGTCACTGTTTGGTTCCCAACGTTTTTAAAAATGTCCTCTTGTATGCTCTGTGGAAAGAGAGTCATACAAATTTGAACCAAGATGCATTTTTACACTGAAACGGGACGCTGCCATGTAGTAGAAGCAGCTAATTTAGTTGAACTCATTGAGATCACCACAAAGCGTGAAGCTCAGTTAGTTTTTGTTTTTTCTTGCCTACACACTATTAACAGCTTCTAATGGTCTCATTCATCTTTTGAGTGTGACAACTCAACTCAATGTGTTATTGATATCTCATCATGTATAAGGCTATATTTACAGTGCTGTAGTATCTGTTTTCCAAACAGTGGAAGAATTCAATGAAGTCAAGATGTGTGTGTGTGTGTCTGTGCGAGAGAGAGATGAGCGAGCCAAAGAAGAGGCATGGTAAGCACTGCCGAGGATCTTATTGATCTGACCTGATGTCTGGGTTTGGTCGTGTAAAAGGCCCATGTGGGGATTCTGCTGCGGCCCAATGGGCCGATGATTAGCTGGCCATGCATCTGTTCCTGATCCCTAATAAAACAAATCAACACGTTTCTTTTTGCTCTGTGTTTATATTACTAATACCAGAAGAGCATACCTAAATAAAACATCTGAGGTTATGTGGTATTGATCAAGTGATCAGGCCATCAGACAAACTAACAGATCTATGAGAGGTAATGGATCGAGGGCGTACCTGAGCCCCGTCCCAGTCTGATCAGCCTCTCTGGTTATGCATGAACATCCACGCTCTTCTCAGTTGCATGTATGCATACGCATACAGGGCTGGATAATCTGACAGATTAAGACTAATCTAACGCAAAATGGAGAAAATGTCTTTTAAATCAGAATTATTTAGACTAAATACTCACCATGGTAGCACATAAAATTGTTCCAGAGAGGTACAAAATCAAATATTTCTTCTGGTTATTAGTGGCGATACTGTAACAAGGTATAATACAAGTTGAGCCATAAAGGGTTATAAAGAATAAAATGTCACCGGTCTCAGTAAATAAAGATGTAGTGCTGGACCAGACCCTTCCATGATTCACGCCTTAATGACGTGGATTGGGAGGAATGGCAGGATTGCGGGACCTTGGTGGCCTCTCAGGGGAGAGGGGATTGAATCCAATGGGTCAGCTCATGATTAGTGGGAGGTACAGTTTAGCTTTAGCCCTCATCCTAATCAATAGCTGATCATCACCAGGGCCACAATGCTATAAAATGAAGACATGCTAATGCGCTGTAGGACAAAGCTGTCGAAAATTAGACAACTTCTAAAAAGGAAAATCCAATAAGGATACTTCCTAAACTCAAAAAGTAGTTTTCTCAACTACCTCTGTAACGACATACTTGCCTGGATGTCTTTCTTTCTTTTTTTTCTTTCTTTTTTAAAAAAAATGCACAATACAGTTTTGCTTTGTTTTAAACATATTTTACTTAAAATACAATGTCAATATTTCAGAGAAAATATTATATTATATTATATTATATTAATTATTATATTATATTATATTATATTATATTATTATATATCTATTTAAAAAATGATAAAACAAAACATACAAATCAGTGTTTAATTCTATTATAATCTGGATTATTATATTACATATTATATTAATTATAGCATATTATATTGTGTTATATTATAGCATATTATATTATTATATATCTATTTAAAAAATGATAACGCATAACATACAAATCAGTGTTTAATGCTATTATAATCTGGATTATTATATTATATTATATTATATTATTATAGCATATTATATTATAGCATAGCATATTATAGCATATTATAATATAGCACATTATATTATTATATATCTATGTAAAAAATGATAAAACATAACATACAAATCAGTGTTTAATGCTATTATAATCTGGATTATTATATTATATTATATTATATTATTATAGCATATTATATTATAGCATATTATAGCATATTCATATTTCTGATAATACATGTTGATAGAAGACATTCTGATATGATAATTCTAAAATGTTAATAGAAGGTTTAAAAAATGAAAAAAAAATAATACAAATCAGTGTTTTTATTAATTTGTATTATATTATATTATATTATATTATTACACTTCTAAATTAATATATATCTGTATTTCTTAATACTTATTTAAATAAACCAATCGACTAATATTTTTCCAACTAATTCTGATAATAACTGTTGATAAATAAGTCTATTTTTAATAACTAAAATAAAGTACAACATTAAACTTTGTCCATTAATTCTGATGATAAATGTTGATAAAACAAATCTATTTTTAGAAAATTTAATTAAATACAACATTAAACTTTGTGTCCGCTAATTCTGATAATAAATGTTGATAAAATAAGTATATTTTTAGAAAATTATATAAAATACAGTTGAGGTCAAAGTTTTACATACACCTTGCAGAATCTGCAAAATGTTGATTATTTTACCAAAATAAGAGGGATCATACAAAATGCATGTTATTTTTCATTTAGTACTGACCTGAATACAATATTTCATATAAAAGATGATTACATATAGTCCACAAGAGAAAATAATAGCTGAATTTATAAAAATGCCCTGGTTCAAAAGTTTACATACACTTGATTCTTAATACTGTGTTGTTACCTGAATGAACCACAGCTGTTTTTTTTTTTTTTGTTTTGTTTTGTTTTTTTGGTTTAGTGATAGCTGTTCATGAGTCTCTTGTTTGTTCTGAACAGTTAAACTGCCCGCTGTTCTTCAGAAAAATCTTTCAGGTCACACAAATTCTTTGGTTTTTCAGCATTTTTGTGTATTTGAACCCTTTCCAACAATGACTGTATCCATCTTTTCACACTGAGGACAACTGAGGGGACTCATATGCAACTATTACAGAAGGTTCAAATACTGACTGATGCTTCAGAATAAGAAAAATGTACACATCTTCATTCTGTTCAAAAGTTTTCACCCCCCGGCTTTTAATGCATTGTGTTTCCCTCTGAAGCATCAGTGAGCGTTTGAAACGTCTGTAATAGCTGCATATGAGTCCCTCAGTTGTCCTCAGTATGAAAAGATGGATCTCAAAATCACACAATCATTGTTGGAAAGGGTACAACTACACAAAAATGCTGAAAAAACA
This sequence comes from Labeo catla, assembly GCA_012976165.1. Lineage (NCBI taxonomy): Eukaryota > Metazoa > Chordata > Actinopteri > Cypriniformes > Cyprinidae > Labeo > Labeo catla. The sequence goes on from VONZ01000849.1 coordinate 137,611, forward strand.
AAGAATTTGTGGGACCTGAAGGATTTTTCTGAAGAACAGCAGACAGTTTAACTGTTCAGGACAAACAAAAGACTCATAAACAACTACCACTAAACAAACAAAAATAGTATGCATGATTGTGTCTGAGCTGGAAAGTGTGTATATACTGTAATATGTGTCTGTGTGTTTTGTAGTTGTGTATTTGATCCTATATTTGAATTGGCTGTCCTAAAGTGGTTAGGTTAACTCTTTCACACCTACTGACCACTGCTGATGATAATGTCCCCTGTCAGTCTTCCCCGCCGCTAAGGGCTAAAGGCTCACAGTAGCGCTAACTAACCCTGAAGTGCAACCTCATTTGGCTACTTGTGTCACACCTGCAGAAAGGCTTCAAGGGCAACAACAGGAGCAATTACCCATCAGGCTTCCTTCATTAGGGTGTTATTGAGGTGAGGGCTGTGAACAGGTACTTCACCGGACAGTACATCATCTAATAGGTCACTGGGGTATATGGCCTGCGTGAGAGGACGGCCATCACGGACAGTTCACATGGACCCGCTGGTCACAAAGGTTCAAAAGCAACAGACAAAGACATCTTAATAATGTCTCAACTGTCTTTTGTTGGACATGGACTCACCTGGGGAGCTTATTATTGTTGGTTAAAGGCCATGAATTGGAGACAGATACACTGCAATTATGACACAATGACTGATGAAAACACAAATTACAATGAGGTGATGTGAATGTTGGGAAAGAGCTGAAAGTTTTAGAGAGCAAATGGATTCTGCGGTACAGGTTCATAACCGCAGAATTCCTGCTCAAGTTGCATAAAGTGACTTTCATAGTCAGATATTACGAAAAATATATTTTTTTCTTTCTTTTTTTTTTTTTTTTACTACATATCACCTGCTGATTATTAATTAGATTTACCATAGAAAACATCTTTTATATGTTAAATATGTTAAATGTTAAATATATATACATATAATTTGTAAACAATAAAGTTAAAAAATAATAAAAAAAAATGAATAAGAAAACGTATAAACTCTTTTTTTATTTTATATATATATATATATATATAGTTTTTAATAATTTTATTATTATGTATTTTATGTTTTAATAAATATGAAAATAAACACCTTTATTTTATTTTTATTTTATTTTATTTTATTTTATTTTATTTTATTTTCCAAGTGCTTTTTATGGTTTGTTAGCATATTCTCACTAAACAGTTTATATTATTGTATATATTACATATATTACATATTTATTTATTTATTGGACATATATATTAGACATGTGTGTAATTTATTTTTTAATAAATCTGAAAATAAATAAACAATTCATTTTATTTTATTTTATTTTATTTTATTTTATTTTTTACAAATGCTTTTTATGGTTTGTTAGCATATTCTCACTAAACAGTTTATATTATTGTATATATTACATATATTACATATTTATTTATTTATTGGACATATATATTAGACATGTGTGTAATTTATTTTTTAATAAATCTGAAAATAAATAAACAATTCATTTTATTTTATTTTATTTTATTTTATTTTATTTTATTGTTTTACAAATGCTTTTTATGGTTTGTTAGCATATTCTCACTAAACAGTACATATAAACAGTTTATATTATTGTATATATAACATATCTATTTATTTATTGGACATATATATTAGACGTGTGTGTAATTTATTTTTTATTAAATATGAAAATAAATAAACAATTTATTTTATTTTATTTTATTTTATTTTGTTGTTAGCATATTCTCACTACATGGTACATATAAACTATATTACTGAATATATTTCATATCTACCTATTTATTGTACATATATAGATAGACGTGTGTGTAGTGTATTTTTAATAAATATAAAAAAAATAATAAACACCTTTTATTTTATTTTATTTTATTCACCAGCCAAGTGCTTTTTATGGTTTGTTAACATATTCTTATGACACGGTACATATGAACTGTTGTCAACACTTTACAATAATGTTCTATTAGTTAACATTAACTAACAATGAGCAGCATATTTGTTACAGTATTTATTATTTTTTGTTAACATTATTTAATAACAATAAAATAAAAGATCATGTTAGCTCAGGTTCCATTAAATAATCTTAACAGATACTTTTTATTTAACTATTTTAATAATGCACTGAAATGTTAATTTAACTAATGTTGCAAAACTAATGTTAACAAATGGAAACTTACTGTAAAGTGTTCCTAAAGTATGTTTTTGCACTCAGTTGTGTCTTCCGATGTATGATCTTACTTCTTGTGACCCCCATGTGACTTAACAGTTTGAACAGTGAATCTGGCGAATAATCAGCGAGATGTTTCTGAGGAGCGATCGTCTGTCTCTCCTCAGTTAGAAGTTGATGCAGTTCTGCCTAATGACAGATAGGGCCTGGGAAAATCACCAATAATTACTACCATCATCATCTGCAATATTTCACTCTACCCTGCAGAGCGGCTATTGAGAGCTGCACACACAGAGAGCGATGACCTCATTTGGACAAGAACACAAATAGTTCATGGATTCTAGATTTACTGCATGACGCTCAACTAATGGCTGCTTTCCCAGTACAATAACTTCTCTCCTAACAGGCAAGTAGAAGAGAAGTGAAAAAATTTAATGAGCTTTGGACCTGGTTCACAACATTGTGAGATATGTTTTCATTAATGTGAGAGAAAAAAAAACATGTAGTGAGAATGTGCTAACAAACCATTAAAAAGCACTTGGGTGGTGGAAATAAAATAATAAAATAAAATAAAATAAAAATGTAATATTAATGTATGTCAAAATATTTACTAATTCATTTTAGTGAGAATTTGCTAACAAACTTTAAAAGCACTTGGCTGGTAATAAAATAAAAATAATAAAAGGTGTTTATTAATGTTCATATTTATTAAAAAAATTAATTACACACACGTCTATCTATTATATATATATATATATATATATATATATGATAGATGGATATGTAATGTTAATGTATATCAAAATATTTACTGATTTATTTATTTTAGTGAGAATTTGCTAACAAAAAGCACAAGGCTTGTGATAAAATAAAATAAAATAAAATAATAAAAAATAAATAAATAAAGGTGTTTATTAATGTTCATATTTATATTTTAAAAAAATTACACACACGTCTATCTATTATATATATACAATAAATAGATGGATATGTAATGTCAATGTATGTCAAAATATTTACTGATTTATTTCTTTTAGTTACAATTTACTAAGAAAACAAAAGCACTTGGCTGGTAATACAATAAAATAAAATAATAAAATAAAAAGGTGTTATTAATTTTATTAATGTTCATATTTATTTTAAAAAATGACACACACCAGCTATTATATATATATATATATATATATACACAATAAATAGATGGATATGTAATGTTAATTTATGTCAAAATATTTACTGATTTTTTTTTATTTTAGTTAGAATTTGCTAAAATAAAATAATAATAAATTTTAAAAATATATTTATTAATTTTCATATTTAATAAAAATAAATTACACACACAAACGTCTACCCATATATTTTTTAGATTTGGCAATGCATATAGAAACAGTTGTTTGCAATTTCTTCTCTATACTTTCAGAAATTATTTTCTAATTTCTAATAGACATTTTCTAATTGATCAATTGACAATACTCTTTAAATAAAATAAACTTTATAAAATAAAAAAAAAAACACTTAATAAAATAAAATAAAAAAGACAATAAAATAAAGTAATTAATCTTATTTTATTTCACCAATTAAGACAACAGTTCTCATTTTCATTAAGTTTAACTTGATGAACTAAAATACCTAAAACTCAAATAATTCATTTTAAGCAAGAAATGTAATAATTTTTAAGAAATAGTAATAGTAAATAGTTAGTAAATAGTTAAAACATTTAACCCAGCATCTTTTTCAAGTTTAGTATCTTATAACCATTGATCATTTATTCAGGTTTTGAATATGTAATTAAAAAAGGAATATATATACATAGTTAATTAAGTCCAATATATATATACTGAGACTATATCAGTATTAGGTTAAATCAGAAAATAGTACCAGCAAAATATACATCTTATGTTGCAAATGAAGCTGTACTGTTCTGGCATTTTCACCATTATCCATTTGGAGTTTATAATCATCCAAAAGACCTTGTTTGGGCAGCGTTCAGCGGGCCGAAACAGATTTACACACACTGAACAGGGCAAAGAGAATGAAAGTTCTCTATCTTAGTCTTGCTGGGGCCTAGACCCCTGTTACTATCTATCTAACACACATTCCGCTTTGCCTTTAATTACCGTCTTCATGCGCGGAGAGCTTTGATGAGTTGATTAAGCTAGGCTTTGCTGTTCCAGTCTCTAGCCCCGTGATGAATTAGTCTCAAGCTTATTAACTGACTTATTCCGATCAATAAGCCGCCGGTGCTGAACATTGCCAGAACAAAAGGAAAAAATGCTTTCTACTACACACTGGGAAAAGGTAATCAAAGCAGCACAATTATTAGGCTAACTAAGAACAGGAGGTATTGATAGGCTGATTTTTCACTGGTGGAATACACAGAGACCAATATCAATTTGATGAGTACTAATTAAAAAAAATTGGAAGCCAAGAATTAGTAGCACTACAATAAGGTGTCATTTGTTAACATTAGTTAATGCTTTAACTAACATAAATAACAACCAATATATTTTTATGCCATTTATTAAGTTTTTGGTAACACTTTACCATAAGTTATCATTTATTAACATTAGTTAATGTATTAACGAACATGAACAAAATATGTATAACACTATTTATTAATCTTTGTTCATGTTAGTTCACAGTGCATTAACTAATGTTAACAAACACAACTTGTGATTTTAATAATGTATTGGTAAATGCTAAAATTAACTTTAACCAAGGTTAGTAAATGCTGTAGAAGTATTGTTCATTCTTAGTTCATGTTAACTAATGTAGTTAACTAATGTTAACTAATGAACGCTCAGTTAATAAAACACTCATGTTCATGTTAGTTCACAGTGTATTAACTAATGTTACCAGATACAACTGTCTTAAAATCTTATAAAAATGTATTAGTAAATGTTAAAGTAACACTAATTATAATTAAATATTAGTATTAAATATTGTTCAAACATTTGGTTATACTTTACATACAATAAGGTTTCATTTGTTAACAGTAGTTAATGAGTTAACTACAAAAAACTAACAATGATGTTAATCTCAACATTGTTTTAGGATCTGTTTACATGAACTAACATGAACATAAAGTAACAATTAATTGTTTATTAATTGTTGTGTATTAATCTCAACATATGCTAATATGTTTTTTAGGATCAAAAGTTGCATCTGTTAACATTAGTTAATGCACTGTGAATTAACATGAATATTTTTATTAAGTAAAAATAACAAAGGTTAATAAAAATATACGGCTCTAATAATATATTACTTATTGTTAGTGTTGTTAACAAATGAGACCAAAAGTTTGGTAATATTTCACAACAGGGTTTCATTTGCTAACATTAACTACATTAGTTTACAAAAATGTTCATGTTTATGTTAGTTCACAGTGCATTAACTAATGTTAACAAATACAACTTTTGATGCTAAATATGTTGAGATTAATATATAGCGATTAACAAATACTGTAGAAGTATTATACTGTATAATATTGTGTTAGTTCACATTAACTAATGTAGATAACTAATGTAAACAAATAAAAAGTTGTTGTAAATTGTACAGAATTATGTATAAATTACTTTTTGGGGTAACACTTTACAATATGATGTCATTTGTTAACATTAGTTAATGTATTAACTAACATGAACGAACAACACATTTATTATGCTATTTATTAATCTTTGTTAATGTTAATTAATAAAAAACAGTTGTTCATTATTGGTTCGTGTTAGTTCACAGTGCAATAACTAATATTAACAAACACAACTTGTGATTTTAATAATGCATTACTAAATGTTGAAATTAACATTAACTAAGATTAATAAATGCTGTAGAAGTGTTGTTCATTCTTAGTTCATGTTAACTAATGTAGTTAACTAATGTTAACTAATGAACCTCATTGTAAAGTTATCACAGTTAATAAAAATGCTCATGTTCATGTTAGTTAACAGTGTTAACTAAGGTGAATAAATGCTGTATTGCATTAAATATTAGTATTAAGTATTGTTCATTGTTCATGTAAACTAATGTAGTTAACTAAAACATTTGGTAACACTTTACAATATGGTTAATCTCAATGTTGTTTTAGGATCTGTTAACATGAACTAACATGAACATGAACTTTTTTATTAAGTAACAACAGAGTTTAATAAATTAAAACATTTTGCTTATTGTTAATTTAGTTAATGAATTAACTAGTGTTAGCAAATGAGACCAACACCGCAAAGTGTTACCAAAAAGTTCACAGTGCATTAACTAATGTTAACAAACACAACTTTTGATTTTAATAACGCATTAGTAAATGCTGAATATAATATTAACCAAGTTTAATAAACACTGTAGAAGTATTGTTCATTAGTTCATGTTAACTAATGTAGTTAACTAATTTTAGCTAATAAATTAGCTAATAAAATTTTACCAACTTTTTTAAAAGTCAGTTAATATAAACACTCATGTTCATGTTAGATTACCGTGTATCAGCTTATGTTAACAGATACAACTTTCTTAAAATCTTATAAAAATGTACTAAATATTAAGTAAGTATTGTTCATTGTACAACTAATGTAGTTAACTAATGTTAACAACTGAAATCTTATTGTAAAATCTTACCGAATATGTTTAAATATTGAACTTTTGATAACACTTTATAATAAGGTTTCATTTGTTAACACCAGTTAAAGAATAACTAACTCTTATAACTCTTATAACTAACTAATAGTGAATACTGCATTTTACAGCATTTATTAACCTACTGTTACTTCACAAAAATGTTCATGTTCATGTTAGTTCACAATTTATGAACTAATGTTAACAGATACAACTTTTGATCCTAAATATGTTGAGATTAATATATAGCAATTAGCCTAATAAATGCTGCAGAAGTATTGTTCATTGCTAGTTAATGTTCATATTAGTTCATGTTAACAGATACTAAAACAATGCTGAAATTAAGTTTATCCAAGATTAATAAACACTATAGAACTATTATTCATTGCTAGTACATTTTAACTAATGTAGTTAACTAATAACAACAAATGAAGCCTTATTGCAACTTTTTGACTCACAATATGAGTGTAATTACTCCTTTCTGACTGGAACACACACACACATACTGTGCCATCAGTCTGGGTGGGCTCAAAATGGTCTCCCCATGTATGACCTCCCTGTGTGAAACATCTATTGTCCCATGAGAGGTTCCTCTAAAGCCGATCTGAGCTGACCAAATGTCCCTCATCACCTTTCCTCCAGCAAGAGAATATTGCAGCCTTCCTTTAACCACAACATCCAGCAATGGAGAGCAAACACATGTTTTAGGGGATTAAATATGTTTTTCTCCACATTGATCACTCACACTAGCTGATATCAACCAGACAGGATATTTTGTGTCAGGAAGTGGCAACACGGATGTAGAAAAGGGCCGGTTATCTCACACGAGGGACTTGAAGGATATTACGGGGTGTATTTTTACGTAAAAAACAGCTTTCTGGATGCAGATGCTGTATCGTATGAGACCACTCTCAAAGGCGCTTTACTATGCTCTTGTATTCAACATGCTACTAATGAAGATTGCGTGTAATGGACACCACAAGCTTCCTCACGACCGGCCGTATTGACCTCTGTGTCTCCTTCCCCCTGAGTGTATGTGTGTGCGTGTGTGTGTGTTATGACTGTGCAGTGCTGATGGGATGCCTTTGGATGATGTTCTGAACCATTAGCTTGACTACTGTGAATGAAAAGCATTCTCTGTTGCAGCTGCATTGATCCAGAAAAACAAGCTCATTCCAGCCAAAAGACATTCTGAAGACCTTACCTTTCTGTCTTATTCATAGTTTGTTTTTAATTTAGTATGTTACTGATATGAACTTTTACTACAATAATTCACAAATGAATACTAATTAATTTCAGGAATAATACTAATTAGCGCATTTAAAATCACAAATGGCCAAGTTTCAAAACGTGGTGGTTTTAAACCAGTTGTTTTTAAACTGAGGTGATATTCTATTTTCCATTTAAACATATAAAATGTTATTTTAATTTAGAATATTTGAATTTTTGAATTATTAGCATCATTGCTTCAGTCTTCAGTGTCACATGATTCTTCAGAAATCATTCTAATATGCTGATTTGCTGCTCAAGTTGTTTAGCAATGTTGAAAACAGTTTCTGCTGTTTAATATTTATGGAAACCATGATAAATTCACAATTTTGTGAATCTTGTAAAAGATCTAAGACTTTTTCTATGTACACAAAAGGCCTATTTCTCTCAAATATTGTTCACAAATTGTCTAAATCTGTGTTAGTGAGCACTTCTCCTTTGCCGAGATAATCCATCCACCTCACAGGTGTGGCATATCAAGATACTGATTAGACAGCATGATTATTGCACAGGTGTGCCTTAGGCTGGCCACAATAAAAGGCCACTCTAAAATGTGCAGTTTTACTGTATTGGGGGGGGCTGAAAACCAGTCAGTATCTGACGTGACCACCATTTGCCTCATGCAGTGCAACACATCTCCTTCGCATAGAGTTGATCAGGTTGTTGATTGTGGCCTGTGGAATGTTGGTCCACTCCTCTTCAATGGCTGTGTAAAGTTGCTGGATATTGGCAGGAACTGGAACACGCTGTCGTAAACACAGATCCAGAGCATCCCAAACATGCTCAATGGGTGACATGTCCGGTAAGTATGCTGGCCATGCAAGAACTGGGATGTTTTTAGCTTCCAGGAATTGTGTACAGATCCTTGCAACATGGGGTGATGGTCGTGGATGAATGGCACAACAATGGGCCTCAGGATCTCGTCATGGTATCTCTGTGCATTCAAAATGCCATCAGTAAAAAGCCATTAATAAAATGCACTTGTGTTCCTTGTCCATAACATACACCTGCCCATACCATAACCCCACCGCCACCATGGGCCACTCGATCCACAACATTGACATCAGCAAACCGCTTACCCACACGGCGCCATACACGCTGTCTGCCATCTGCCCTGTACAGTGAAAACCGGGATTCATCCGTGAAGAGAACACCTCTCCAAAGTACCAGACGCCATCGAATGTGAGCATTTGCCCACTCAAGTCGGTTACGAAGACGAACTGCAGTCAGGTCGAGACCCCGATGAGTTTGTGCAGAAAACGAAAGTTTGTGCAGAAATTTTTGGTTATGCAAACCAATTGTTGCAGCAGCCGTCCAGGTGGCTGGTCTCAAATGATCATGGACGTGAAGATGCTGGATGTGGAGGTCCTGCACTGGCGTGGTTACACATGGTCTGTGGTTGTGAGGTCGGTTGGATGTACTGCCAAATTCTCTGAAATGCCTTTGGAGATGGCTTATGGTAGAGAAATGAACATTCAATTTACGGGCAACAGCTCTGGTGGACATTCCTGCAGTAGGCATGCCTATTGCACACTCCCTCAAAATGTGCGACATCTGTAGCATTGTGCTGTGTGATAAAACTGCACATTTTAGAGTGGCCTTTTATTGTGGCCAAGGCACACCTGTGCAATAATCATGCTGTCTAATCAGCATCTTGATATGCCACACCTGTGAGGTGGATGGATTATCTTGGCAAAGGAGAAGTGCTCACTAACACAGATTTAGACAGATTTGTGAACAATATTTGAGAAATAGGCCTTTTGTGTACATAGAAAAAGTCTTAGATCTTTGAGTTCAGCTCATGAAAAATGGGAGCAAAAACAAAAGTGTTGCGTTTATAATTTTGGTCAGTGTAGAGATAGATAGATAGATGCATTATTTTATTTTTATTATTATTATTATTATTTTTTTTTTTTTCAATTAAACTGGCTCTTTTTTGTGGCTGTGGGTTACTTCTTTCTTTAGACAAAAAGACATCACAATGTCATAAAATGCTCATGAGAACTCTCAGGTGTAAAGTTCTTTATCAATAACCCCAACAGCTCAATATCACTTTGCTTTAAATGGGAACTGCTCTCTGATAACTCCTCATTTAGCTAGGAGTGTGGAAGAGCAGCTAAAGGAAATCTGAGCAGTAATACTAGCCATTTAAGCATATGGCATTCTCAACATGTAAACATCAGCACAGGGCAGAGGCTGCAGTAAAACAGCCTCCTGGGATCAGGTCCCCAAAGACCCCATTTTTAACACACACAGAGCACACACTCACACACATGCAGTAATGGAGGCTTCCTGATGTCCAGTCAGAGCCCTTATAGCACAATGACAAGCTGAGGTCACATCACTTTGTCCACACAGACCTTTTGCCCTCAAACACTTGCCCACCCACCCAGACTCTGAATCAGTTATGTTATTTCACTATATTTCACTGTCATTATATAAAGTTGTACATATGTATTCAGATTAATAATGAATATGTATATTTTTTAAACTATTATTTATTTTATGTTATATATTGTTGTTATTATTTAGTCTTTATTGTTGTTACTGTTGTTGTTGTTTTCTTACTAAAACAATTAAAAAGAAGAAGAATGAAAAAATACACATCATATATTATGTGGAAAAATCATATAAAATATTGTTATAAAATATGCAACACTATATATATATATATATATATATATATATATATATGACAAATAATATAAATGTAATTCCCAAATATGTCAAAAAATGTATTAATAAATACAGATATATTACTTTAATTTTATATTTATATATCATAATACATACAGTATATGTCTTCACATATCAATTATGAATATTATGTGAGAAAAAATACACATTTCATATATTATGTGGGAAAGAAAATATGTTCTAAAATAAATGTAATAAATATGTAATATGTAATAAAAATAAACACACAAGTTACATATTATTTAAAAATATATATATATATATATATATATATAAATAAATGTAATTAATAAATAACAAATAAATACCAGATAACGTAATATGTAATAAAAATAAACACACAAGTTACATATTATTTAAAAAAAATAAAAATTAAAATATATATATATATATATATATAAATGTAATTAATAAATAACAAATAAATACCAAATAACAAATAAATAATATAAATGTAATTCCTGAATATGTAAAAAACTTATTAATAAATTCCAAAATATTACTTTTAAATATATTTATATATCATATAATATATATCATATAAATTATATATTATATAGAACTTAATAATAAAATATGTAATAAAACTATGTAACACACACACATTACATATTATTTGAACACTATATATATATAAATATAAATGTAATAAAATAACATAAACATGTAAAATAAATAAATAAATAAATAAATACAAATATATTACTTTAAAAATATTTATATATCATTATACACACAGTATATTTCAAATTATGAATTATGAGTATTATGTGAGAAAGAGTACACAGATCATATATTATGTGGGAAAGAATTATATAAAACTAAATAAAAATATGTAACACACACATTACATATCTGAAAAAAATATATAAATGTAATAAATAAAAATAAATAAATTACAAACAAATAATGTAAATGTAATTTCTGAATATGTACAAAATGTATTAATAATAATACATATATTACTTTAAAATATATTTATATATCATAATACAAACAGTATATGTCTTCACATTTGAATTATGAAGAGAAAATTGTGTGAGAAAATACACAAATCATATTATGTGGAAAATAATCATATAAAACTTAATCAAATTCAAAGAAAATCCAAAAATATATATCTGTGTGTGTGTGTGTGTGTGTGAGAGAGAGAGTGTAAATGTGTGTTTGTGTGTATATATATATAAAAATACATATATATACATAACGTAACATATATACGTACGTAAATTCTTCCTACATAGTATACATTATACATAGATAGTATGTTTTGAATCTGTTCAGATGCTCATCTCTTGCTGACTATGCTGTAAGTTTTAAAAATGCAAAAACCACGTAAAAGCGTTGAAAGTAGGGTGTTAAAGGGGTTAGATGCCGGGAACACTAGAGCAGGGCTAGAGAGGCAGTAAAGGCTTGTTAGGGTACATTAGTCAGAGAGGGGATTATAAGGCTTCATAAATGTTTCAGAGATACTCAGGGACGATGTCCTGTGGCGGCTCTCCATGGGAGAGATCTGTGGCTTTGCAAGCAGTCGCTGTCTCCATAGAGCAGTGTGTGTGTGTGTGTGTGTGTGTGTGTTCCTGTGTTAAAAGAAAGCACATTCTTATTTCACCTTTGTCATGTATGCATGGGTTTAATGGGGCAATAAAACATACCTATTCCATTAGTACTCAGGCTTCTGTGATTGTTTATGTTTTAAAGGATCCTCGGCTGGTTAAAGTCTGATTTGATTTCTAATAAATGGGTAAAAATTCAGCTGGTCTCATCTGAAAAAATTCTACAAAGTTACCAAAATAATCAAATTTTATACTTGCCCGTGAAGCCGACAGCTTACCGTTCTCTCTTCCTCTTTAGAGGCTCATTTAAACAGACAGAACAGCCCTCGGCAAGCCGTCACGTCCCACTCCAGCCTGTGTTTGTGAGTGTGTATTTATCTTTGCAGATACTCCTCCTGACCTCTGAGTACCTTTGGGAGCTGGAAGGGGTCACTGCCAATTGTCCTAATCACAAAAGAGAGGGCAGAACATTGCTTTCGAGAGACAGAGCGAAAGAAAGACTGTCACAGATTCTTCAATCATCCCACTCATTAAACAGATTAATAGACTATCCTGGGAAAGACAAGGTCATCATCATATACACACACACATGGTTATTGGTAAAGGAATTTCATTTTGGTGTGCAGCTTCATGCACTGATATAAATTAGTGCTGTCAAACGATTAATCGCGATTAATCGTATCCAAAATAAAACATTTTGTTTACATAATATGTGTACTGTGTATATATATTATGTATATATAAAACACACACATACAGTACATATTTTGAAAATATTTACATGTATTCACATGCATATATTTGTATTCATATAATTTATATTATCTATAAATATATTTATTATGTAAACATAATATATAAATGCATGTGTGTGTATTTATATATACAGTAAACAAAAACTTTTATTTTGGATGCAATTAATCACAATTAATCATTTGACAGCACTAAAATAAATGAAATACATACATGTATTTTTTTTTTTTCAAATTTGTAAATAAAAAAGATTATTATATTAGAGTTTAAGAAAATATGATTTCAGTTTTTCTACTTGAAAATTTTAGGTTTAATTCAATGTGTTGCTTGGCATTTCTTTGTAATTAGTTAGGTGAAATTGTTTCTACACCAGTATTTGTATCATTTTTTCAATGTTTTCAACATACACATGATTTAAAAAAACAAAGAAAGTATTTAGAAAGACTAACAAGTAATAAAGATCATTCAGTAATGTGGTATTCATGAGTACAAAAACCATTTGGCATAATCTTTTAATATAATTTAGGGCTGTCAAACGATTAATCGCGATTAATCGCATACAAAAAAGTGAGTTTGCCTAATATATGTGTGTGTACTGTGTGTAATTATTATGTATATATAAATACAAACACATTCATGTATATATTTAAGAAAGATTTACACGTATATGTATTTATTATAATTTTTATAGAATTTATATGATATATAAATAAAAACATTTTGTACATAAATAACATATTTCTCTTAAATATATACATTAATTTGTGTGTATTTATATATGCATAATAATTACACACAGTACACACACATACATTAGGCTCATATATTAACTCAAACTTTTATTTTGTATGCGATTAATCGTGATTAATCATTTGACAGCCCTAAATTGATTACTATTTAAAAAAAATTTTATTTCAAAATATTGATATTATATTGTAAAAAATGTGTCACCTGAAAGAAATCTATGTCATTATATGATGTCAAATAAAACAAAAAAGTAACAAATATTTACTATGACAAATATTATCTACCTCCAAAAGTTTGGAAACACCCCTGGCAAAGTGTGATTTTTGGATGATATCAGCATAAATCCTTATAATTTTTTGGTGCAAATACATTAAAGTAACTTGACATTATCATTAAAGACCAGCAATAATAATTTTCATTGTGATTACATAATAATGGCAATACATACATGTCAAAGTCAGACATGCCACTTTGCCAGCTGTGATGCCTGGTTACTGGTTTAAACTTGGCCCAGGTTTTTAAAAGATTTTTGGGTCAGCACACCTTAATAGCTTCAACAACTGATTGCCAATTAAGTTCAGAATACAATGAATTTAGGCCCAGATTATGCAGAGCTGTAATAGTTGCTAATGGTGGATATTTTGATGAATCGAAAATTTTATTTTTTTCTATGTATAAACTGTTTATGTAATAAAATATGTTTTCGTAGTTTGTGTTGTCCCTTATCAGTGTAAAATTATCACAAATTAAAAGGATTCATGCCAAAATTGTCCAAAACCCCACTTTTCTACACTGTAAAAAACAATTTGTTGAGTCAACTTTAAATAATTTGTAACCTGGCTGCCTTAAAATTTTAAGTTCAGTCAACTAAAAAAAAGTTTATTCAACTTGAAATGTTAAATTATACTAAGTGACAACTTAAATATTTGAGTTGAATAAACTTAAAATTTTAAGGCAGCTGGGTTACTTACCCATCTGTTAAGTTTAGCAAACACAAATATCTAAGTTGTTACTTAGTACAACTTAACATTTCAAGTTGACTAAACTTATTTTAGTTGACTGAACTTAAAATTCTAAGGAAGCAGGGTAACAAATTATTTTAAGCTGACTCAACAAATTGTGTGGTTTTTTTTATTTTTTACAGTGTAGGGCGTTTCCAAACTTTTGGAAGGCAGCGTATATGTCTTATATATGTGACCCTAGACCACAAAACCAGTCATAAGTAGGTGTATTTGTAGAAATAGCCAACAATACATTGTATGGGTCAAAATGATCAATTTTTCTTTTATGCCAAAAATCATTAGTAAAGTAAAGATCATGTTCCATTAACGTATTTTGTAAATTTTCTACCATAAATATATTAAAACTAAATTTTTAAATAGTAATATGCATTGCTAAGAACTTAATTTGGACAACTTTACAGGCGATTCTCTCAATATTTTGCACCTTCAGAATGCAGATTTTCAAATAATTGTTTCTCAGCCAAATATTGTCCTACATCAATGGAAAGCTTATTTATTCATCTTTCAAAAAAGTGCTTTCAAAGAGACCTTTGCCTCCCAAAGAGAGGTTTTTAGAGATTTTGTCAATTTTAGCTCACTTTTGGGTACACATTTGTCCCCAAAATATGGTATAGCACACACACACATACATATACATGTGCACACACTGTATCCTGAGGAGTGCTAGTGTTATACTGAGACAAAGGAGATTAGGAAGGATGACAGTAAACACTGAGATGTAGGACTAACAGAGAGCGCAAGGATGTAGGACATGCATACACAGATCCTTTGTGCAAACAGTTTACCCAGCCCAAAACACAACAGAAGGATAGAACCGACTTTTTCTGCCTTTTTACTTCTTTAAATATCTGCAGTATAATGATTTGCTACCATTTAATTAACTTAAAAAACTTGTTATAGTTTAATTAACTAAAAATAAATAAATAAAATTACTATTGTAAAAGGCAAGCATAAATAAAATAATAAAATCAAATAAAATAAAATACCTATCATTAGTAAGGTTCACGTAAACCCTGAAAGGTCATCTCCCACTACAAAGCTCCAGCACGCCAGGAGCACCTCAAATGTGTCTCTGTCCCTAACTATTTCACTCTCTCTTTCTCTTTCGTACTCTCTTTCAATCATTCAGCCATTCGCTGGCTCTTTTTCTTGCTCCCCTCCTGCTGCTCTGTTAAAGTCAGGAGGAATAACTGCGAAAAAGAGACAAAAGCACATCAAACACACACACACACACACATTCACACATATGCATACACACACTCCTCTCGGGCCATTGTTTAACATGATGCATGGTGAGAGAAAGCTCAACACTCGCAAATGTGAATGACAATGTCTGATTCAGGCCTGCTGGTCTAAACATACCACATTTATTTGAGGACTTCATAAATTATTCATGATTACATGTCATAATTTCATATAGTAGTTTCATCACAATAAATTCTGAAATATAAAAGTAACGGTAGCACTTTACAATAAGGTTCATTAGTTAACATGAACTAAGAATGAACAATACTTCTATAGCATTTTTGTATAACTAACGCATTATTAAAATCACAAGTTTTGTTTGTTCACATTAGTTAATGCATTGTGAACTAACATAAACAATAAACGACTGTATTTTTAACTAACTTTAACAAAGATTAATAAATAATGTAATAAATATATTGTTCAATATTAAACATTAACTTAATGTTTAGTAACTTAGTTAAAACATTAACTAATGTTAAATGACACCTTATTGTAAAGTGTTACCAAAGTAACAATAACAAGCCTATTATAATTCAAAATTTAGGCATTTATAATTATTTTTGTCAAATAAATGAAGCATCAAAATATGAGTAATCAAATTGGTGGACTGAAACGAACTGTTGTATAACTATGATATATAACACTTTTACAATATTTCATTATTCATATTTACCATAACGGCACTGTAAAGTTTCAAAGTTGGAATAACTCCATTGTGTAATTCTAAATATATATTTCACATCATTGTAACAAAGAAAAAAAAACTTAAATTATAAACATCTACCTATTCTAAACATAATTTTGTTATTATATTTAAATCTTTACTTAATTATGCATTCAGTTTTTATGTTAATTGAAATTACATTAAATGTGTATTTTTATATATTAAATTATGTATTTTATTTTAAATCTGACTATTTAAAATGCATGATTATTAGAAATTGTAGCTTAGGAACCATTTATTTTACCCTCCTAATATATTATTTTTAACATTTAATTTTTGATTTCAGATTCTAATTTTCTGATTTTAAACCCATTAATATATTTTTAATAAACTCAAAAGATGTTTCATAGAACCATTGCTTAAAATGAATATCACACTCTGTAAGTAAACTATGAGCTGTACTAATATTCAGTACAACAGAACTCTGTTTCTGTGAAGTTTTGTCTAATTATTATTAGATAATTACAATATTTACTACTCATTATTAGTGCACTTAAAAAATGGTGCATGGATTTACCTTTAAACAATTTCAATCAGTAAATTTCTCAATTAATTACAAAGAAATGGCAAGAAAAAGAAAATTAATTTTGAAGATTTTGAAGTAGAAAGACTGAAATGAGATTTCCTTCTAAAACCTCCTCCAAATAATCTTTGTTTTATTACAAAAAATACACTACCAGTCAAAAGTTTTTGAACAGTAAGATTTGTAATATTTTTTAAAGAAGTCTCTGCTGTTCATCAAGCCTGCATTTATTTGATCCAAAGTGCAGAAAAAAGTAACATTTTGAAATATTTTTACTATTAAAAATAACTGTTTTCTATTTGAATATATTTTAAAATGTCATTTATTCCTGTGTTTTTAAAACTGAATTTTTAGCATCATTACTCCAGTCTTCAGTGTCACATCATTCTAATATTTGATTTGCTGTTCAAGAAACATTTTTATTACTATTATAATCAATATTTAAAACAGTTGAGTACATTTTTTTCAGGATTCTTGAATAGAAAGATCAGCATTCATCTGAAATAAAAAAGCTTTTGTAACATTATATATAATTATATATAATTTCTGAAGGATCATGTGACTGTAATGATGTTAAAAATTCAGCTTTGAAATCACAGGAATAAATTACATTTTAAAACATATTCAAATAGAAAACAGTTATTTTAAATAGTAAAAATATTTCAAAATGTTACTTTTTCTGCACTTTGGATCAAATAAATGCAGGCTTGGTGAGCAGAAGAAACGTCTTTAAAAAAATTTGTTCAAAAACAGTGTATACATGCACACTCTTACCAGTTCTTCAAGATATAGCTGTCAATTTGAGACTCAGTATTACCTCAGATATCTATAGTAGACAGTATTGTGTGTGTGTGTGTGTGTGTGTGTGTGTGTGTGTGTGTGTGTGTTGTCCCATGGGACTGACCGTCAGTGAAGCCTCACTGGAGCTTCATCCAAGCAACCAGGGCCATCTGCCTCATTGCTACTGTCATCTGGACAGTCTCTCTTTCCTCTTTCCCCCTCTGTATATTTCTTCCCCAGTCTCTTTCTTACTCTCTCCCTTCTTCTCATTTCTCTCTACCAGTATGGAGCGGCTTTACTGTGTTTGATCTGTCATTCATCCAGTAAGCAGCATGCCGAGCCTTTAGCCGGCCTTTGCAGAGGATTACCTACTGTCCCAGAGGAACCTACCAGCACAATGACAACACCAGCCCAGCCTGTACCTTCTGCTTCCAAGCTGCTCAGGAGACTCAAGCACCTGACCAGGGATCAGTTATTCACACTTTACCAATACCTTAAAACAGTAGCAAGTCTGAGTGTTTATTCTTCCTATAAATATAAATAAAGCAGTTTCGGGTCAATATGACCCGGACGGAGGTTAAAGCAGAGTTTATGGTTTCACTCAGCAAAGAGCCCTGGGCTAGTTTTAGACAAGTCTAGTGATGTGTGCTGACTGCTATTACAGGATCAATAGGGCTAATTGATCAGATTGTGGTTTAGCTCAACTGTTGGTGGCTACTAGACGAAGAGCTGAAATAGGAACTGACAGGTAACCACTTAAAGAGAGACAGTGTGGGCCAAACATGAGGACATCATGAGCCCCTTTTCCTCCCAATCCAATACATACACATGCTAAACAGCCTTTTTATTTATATTAAACCTACCGCTTGTGATTCCAGCAACTACAGCCCTCATTTAAAATGAATTACTGCGCAGCCATTATGAGAGGTTGACCTCGGTGTAGCCGTATCATACACAAGCATCCAAATGCCACTGGGGGGTTATCATTAATCTCATATTAATAAAGAAATCAAACTGAATTATGGATGTCCGCAGTGGACGGGGAGGCATTTTAAAGCACCAAAGGTTAAGTGTGAAATCAATGCTTATAAATGAGCGTATAAAATGCAGGGGAGTGAAAGGAGAGAAACAGCGAGCAAGCGCAGCCTCTAAATCAGTTTCCCACAAAGCATGATTGTCGAGTCACGCTTTTAACGCCACAGAGCTTTTACCGAGTGCATCAAGACGGACATTTTTACCAGCTCACTATAGGCTTTGCATTATGAACCACATTGCACTGTCATTCAGCATTCCCCTGGTGTAAAGAACTATACTTTAGAATACTTTTAAAAGATGTATGTAAATGTATTATACTTTAAGTTATAAGTTTATGTCAAATGCATTAGCGTTTTTATAATTATGTTTAAAGTGTGCTGCTGAATGGACACGCATTATGCACCTTATTCTTCGACGCGGAAGTAAACCTGTGGAAGAGACTTCCGGTTTATTAGCCGCGGGAAATATTGAGAAGAATAACAAGGTGCAGTAAACGGTAAAACTGTTTGCATTACAAACCACTGTGTTCATAATTAAGGTAATACGTTAAAATAATATGGTAAGACTCACCAGTTTGCAATATAAAGCGGCAAAAGGAACTGTTTTGTACAGCTAAACATCCCTGGATGCGATGATACCGGAAGCCAAACCCATTAAAAATGTACAAATGGCCACGCCCACTTTCACGAAAAAAATAAGGTAGATAAAATACAAAACTGACTTTAAATGTATTAAAACTTGTATATCATTGCATTTAAACACATTTGTAATTACACATTCGTTAAGATAAAGTTGTAACTTACAGTTGTACATTTGAAATATAGGAACTTAAATGTAATACTAAGTTGAATTATAACTTAAGTTAAAAAACGTAAACTTATTTTATTTCAACTAGTCGCCAAACCAACATTTCTCATTTTCATTTAATTTAATCGTAACCCTGTACAATGTGTCATTTGTTAACATAGTTAATGTAGTAACTAACATGAACAAACAATAAACAATACTTTTATTACACTATTTATTAATCTTTGTTAATGTTAGTTAATAAAAATACAGTTGTTCATTGTTAGTTCATGTTAGTAATTTCCTAATGTTAACATACACAACTTGTGATTTTAATAATGCATTTGTAAATGCTGAAATTAACATTAACTAAGATTAATAAATGCTGTAGAAATATTGTTTATTCTTAGTTCATGTTAACTAATGTAGTTAACTAAAATTATTTTAAAAAGATTTGTAACTACATAGATATATTGAAAAACAATAACTGATCAAAATGACAAAAACTCAATAAAATAAATAAAACTTTAACTAAAAACTAAAATATAAAAGTAAAAACTAACCCAAAATATTCATAAAACTGTAATAGTATTTCAGTTATACTAAAATAACACTGACTTCCTTAAAGCATTATTGAAACCAAATGATTAAAAAAAAAAATTAGTTTGACATTATTACAAAGTGCAGTTTTTAAAAGTATGCTTAAGTGTGTTAAAACAGTCATGGAAGTGTATATTCTTTAAATATAAGATTGTAAGTACACCACAAGTGCACATTCAATACAATTAAGCACACTTCTTTTTCTCAAGGCTCTGGATAGACAAAAATGCCATCATCTTGGACGCTTTTTATCATTGACCCTGAGGGCTTGTGTTTTTATTATACCTCCAAGCTCTGTTAACTCACCATGAGCTCTGATGTACATATGTACTACCAGAAGCCCCAGGGAACTTCAAAAGCTGCAGACAGAATGGAAAAGCCTGCATCTCTCTCGGCTGAAGTATGAGAGGGTAATTGAATTGTCTTCTGAAGCCTGACCTATGACCCGGCCAGTTTTTTGTATGTAACCAGCGAGGGTGAAATTAATAATAGGAATCCATGGCAGCTCCCTGTGCCAGCACCGGGTGAATCTGATGGCAGGGGACTATTGAGGCTCTGCAGGTAATCCAGTCAAATGAGAAGCCTAGCTGGGGAATCCTTCACAACAAAGACTATGGATATGAGCTCAACATCCTTAAATGATTTCTAAGCCACGTCTGCTTGATCGCTGATGTTATTTCAGAAATATTTTACGGTAAATGACTGATGTATAACCTGAACTGAACTGAACAAACTCATCCACACTTACAAAAAAGTTTCAGTGCTTAGTAGAACGGATTCAACTTAAAGATAATCATCACAACAAACTGCATGACAAATGATTGTAACGTTTAGCTGTGCCCTTTGACCCCTTGTTGTTGTTGTGTGTTTTGAGAAGGTGGATACTCCTGGAGAATGTGGAAGGAGTAATCTGTCAGAAAGCCTTTTTCTCTCTTTCCTTCTCCATCATAGACAGTTGGTACCATGAAGACACAATCAGGGGGCAGCAGATGTCAGTGAGACCGCCTTTGTTTCCATTCTCTCCACACTGGACCACCTCATTGCAGTAGTCCATTGTCATTAATTTGCTGTTGGGGGATGTTCACACTCCTCCTCTTCTGTCGCCGACCATCATTTAGTAAAACACTGTAAACTCTTCTACATGGGAAGGTGAATCTCTATCTGTCTATCTATCTATCTATATAGCTATCTATCTATCTATCTATCTTGTCCACCTTATTTGTCCGTAATAGTGGCGCGGCCATTTGTAAATTTTATATGCGAGGCTTCCGGACTCATCCGCCTCCAGCTATTTTTTGCTGTACAAAACAGCTAGTTTTGCTGCTGGATATTGCAAACTGTTGTGTCTTACCATATTATTTTAAGGTATTATCTTAATTAGGAACACAGTCCTATCTAGTCCAAACAGGTTTGCCGTTTACTGCACTGTTATTCCTCTTGCTATTTCCCTACAGCGACTAATGAACCGGAAGTCTTGCACATTCACAGTGAATGGCTTACTTTCGCGTTGAAAAATAAGGTGGTGGATAGATTTAGCATCAGAGTTAGTAGCTTCCATGGTGTCACATCTAGAGTTTGTGGTTTTCATAATGTCGCATTTAGTGTTTCTCCATTCATTTCATCCTTATCAGACGTGTTTTTTTGTCAGTATTTTTGTGTAAAAGAGAAAACGACTGTCTGAAACAGAATTGTGAGTCATTTACTGTGTCTGACGTCTTTTGAAAACGTGGAAATCTGTTGTATTTCGTTTTATTGTCTTAATTCGTGATGATATACAAATAGTATTGAAATTAAAGTTTAATAAATATTAAAAACTGAATATTTCTGGACACCCGCATATTTCGTTAGATTTGAATTACAAATAGAAAAACAAACAAACATAAAATCAGTAACAAAAAACATAAATCAGCACAAACCCTCATAAATCCCTTTCTCACTTTTCAGAAAGTCACAAGGAAAACCAAAACACTGAAATAATAACAGATATTTCTCATATTAATTTTAATTTTCAGTTAGCAGACGATCCGACACACACTGACATATCTGAACAGCAGTTACAGCTCATGATAAAGACTGTACAAATAGAAAATAACGATAGATGACAAGACAATTAATAATAATAATAATAATAATAATAATACATTTCGTCTTTGGTATTAACCGGCTTTGGTTGTGCATCTTACTATTACACGACCACATATTTGCTTTGAGCTAACTTTAAAAAGTACAAAAACACATTTCTCTAGCCAAATACATTTTAATAAATAGCGACAACATTTTACAATAAAATTAAAGCGAAAATATTTTCTTAGGGGACAGGTAACTATTAAATAAAATACACAATACCAAACAACATTGACGCAAGTCATCTTTGAAACAGAGAAACAGTGATTTAGACGCAGTTTTGAAGGCTTAGTTCCAGGGTCTGTACTCGGAGGTGATGCCGGTCATCCCGGGAAATGAGAAATTGTCTCCCAGCTGTTTCTGTGCATGTAAAGAATCTTTGGTGGGGAAGAGCGAGTTTTCATCTCCAGGAAGAACAACAACAGTGCTGTCCAAAATTGGTCGTTCTGAGGGGAGAGAGTTAGGTTTTATTAGATAAGCCTAAATATAAAGCCTATTGTGTTAATAAATGGCTCATACGAATCCAACAAATCAAATTTATTAATCTTAACCCCTTAAGCTCCCGTTAATCATTTTCAGTCCTTTTCAAATTTCAAAAGTATTAGGCAAATTAAATCCCGTACTTTTGTGCGTCTTCATGTGATATTTCAACTCTTGTGCTTCTTGGAAAGTGGTTCCACACACGTCGCAGGAGAAGGGCTTGTCTTTGGAGTGTGTCCGTCGGACATGGCTGTCGTGGGCCGCGTGGGAGGCGAACGCTTTCCCGCAGTGTTTACACTTGAACGGCCGCTCGCCGGAGTGCTGGCGGATGTGAGTGCGGAGGATGCTGGAGGCCGTGAACGCCTGTGACATTTAAAAATACATGTTCATATTTAATGATAATATACACACACTACACACAACTTTATTATTTAAACATGGATATCCTGTTGACTTACATACTCTATTTTTAGTAGCCTATTATTAAAACTATTAGCCAAGGCTATTATTCTAGGCTATAAAACAACAATAAGCTAATATATATATTTTTTAAAATCTCACCACAACCTAACCTAACATCATATACACCTTTTTGCATATTTACATTTTTTATAGCCATTATTTAGTGTTTATTCCGCTGGTCCTACAATGTTAAACCACATACAATGGGTCTATAGGCTACTAGGAATAAAACTGTCTCTGGCAGTCCACAAACAGTACAGAAAGGGTGACTTGACCATTGAAAGGCTCTTAACCCACGCGTAAGTCACCCTTTAAGAATAGAAGGAGACGAGTTGCAACAAAGCCACAGACAAACTTTTGTCTCTTCGAGTGTCATAAATTAAAGCATAATCCTCATGCACAATGCACTAGAGGTGCATCTGGCATTAATTAGCATGTAAGTGTCTTCTAAGAGTGCGTCCAGTGCTAATAAGCGCTCAGATGCACCGTGAAATTAGTCAAATCCTTAAAGCAGTACTTTATTGGAATGCATCTATATAAGCACCGGGCATTACTCACCTTGTTACAGTAGACACATTTGTAAGGCCGCTCTCCTGAGTGGACGCGCATGTGTTTGTTCAGACTGGAGGATTGCGAGAAACTTTTGCCGCATACAGAGCACTGAGAGGAAAAAGAGAAACAAATTACACTCAAGACGCTGTAGCTACTGACATAGTAAAAGTTTTACAAATAAATCCTCAAAAATGCCGCTTTTTGTGTCCCTCGTTAGCATATGTTTAAAAAGTGACCATTTGTTTTCAATTTATCTGGGCTGTTATAGCAATTAAAAATAGATGTGACAACTATTTGAAAATCTGGAATCTGAGGGTGCAAAAAAGAAAATCGCCTTTAAAGTTGTCCAAATGATGCTCTTAGACAATGCATATTACTAATCAAAAATTAAGTTTTGATATATTTAGGGTAGGAAATTTACTAAACATCTTCACGGAACATAATCTTTACTTAATATCCTTATGGTTTTCGGCATATATGAAAAATCGATCATTTTGACCCATACAATGTATTTTAACTACTGCTACAAATATACCCGTGCTACTTAAGACTGGTTTTGTGGTCCAGGATCACATATTTCGATTGAAAAAGGAAATAAAAGCTAAAATAGTTTAGATTTAAATGGACATAATTTATTATTCACATTTTACAAATACTGTATTCCCATCTAATGTGTCACTTCCTATCATTTAGAACCGCCTTTTTATTAAAATGATGCTATAATTCTATAAATAAATAGCAAAATCTTAATGCGTATAATCTTAGGCTAGATAAAAATCCTAAGTAATTTTTTAAAGCGCCGTTCCAAAAAGGAAAAGGCATCCATCTCGCTAAATGACCCTTGTTCATGCATATAAACACAAACTTCTTAATCAAACCACTGAGTGAGAGAATATTAGTAAAATTGCAATGTTTTAATATTTTCTCTTTTATGCATCAGTTTTGTACCGCTTTTCTATAAGGGAGCTGTTCTTTCAGCACCATAGCTGTTCATTCGTTAAAGTCTTCAATGAATCCGACTGACGATATATTTACCTTATGTGGTCTGTGTTTTTCATGCACATGGAGAATGTGGATTCGAAGCCGGTCCCTCTTCTCGAAAGACCTGTTGCAGAGATGGCAGGGGAACTTTCTGTCGCCCTGATCCACGCACCTCGTATATTTCAGGTGCTTGTCTCTGTAGTACTTGTAAGCAAACACTTTACCACAGCGATCACACTTGAAACCCTCTCCAGAATCTGGAACGAAGAAATACTGACACGTTATAATCTTAAATAACACAAGTGTTGAGCTTTAAAATATATATATATGTGATGAATTTGCATTACTCGCATACCTTCAGTTGGAAGCGGTTCAGTGTCATCAATAAACTCTTTGAGGGTGAGAGGAATGCCTAGAAACTGCACATAGCAGTCTCCGTACCAGACCAAGAGCTCTTGACCGGCTCGGATCTCTTTGCAGGCCTCGTAGTATATCTGGCCTTCACACTGAACCGCAGTCAGGTTCTGTTCTTCGGGAAAGCGAGCGCACTTTACCAAGGACATCCAATTCCCTGGAGCGCCTCTTCCATCCACAAAATGACTCAAGCGGCCGTTCTCGAAGATCTTGGAATAGAGATAAAAAATGTTTGGAATTTAATACAGCTATTTTATATTAGAAAACAAGGTTTAAGCCACTGAATTATCATGTGTTCCAGGCAGACGTTTTATACAAAATCTGCATTTAAATTTTATATATATATATATATATATATATATATTTAAAATTTGCTATTTACCTCCCACATGAGAGTGTTGTCATCATAGGTTTTGATCTCACTTGTGTTCACTAGCTTGCCCTGAAACGGTCCAAACCTGGTGCCTTTTGGAATTGTGCTTTTATCAGCAAATACTCCATAATGGGAAAGGCTTCCACAATTAGTTTGAAGAATCAATAAACCTGAAAAATTCAAGACACACTCCATGAAATTGCCAGCTGTAAACTTCAGACTAAAATTCTCATGAAAGAAAGAAAGAAAGAAAGAAAGAAAGACAGTTAACTTACCTTCTGGAAGTTCAAATCCTTCGGTATCAACAGGGAGAAGATGGCGATCAGCTAAATAATTGCAGAAACATGAGTTACAAACCCAATTTTGGAAATTAAACATGAAAAACTAAGAATGTGGCTTTTTCATGAAAATATGGTAATTGTACTTGGAATACTACAAAATTTTACTTGGATAATATATATCGTCAGAACAAAAAGTGCTTTATTAATTCCAAAGATTATTATATACCTGTACCGGGAGGAAATGATAATCCAGAGATGGCATGTCCAACATTATTTTGCCCTTGTTTTTTGGAATATCCGTACAGGACTGTGAAGAGGTCTTCCTCTGTGAAACTGTAGGTGCGCGTATGTTCTGGCGATGGATCTGCGGCCTGCAGGCAGCTGAAACTGTCCTTAACCGGAGTGGACGAAGCCGAAGAAGACTTTCCACTAGACGGGCTGCTGAACTCGGACGGAGAGCCGGTGCTCTGCTCGTCATGTCTGGTGTACATGCTTTGTGACGGCTGCATGTGCTGGAAATATGGCATGCTGGATACGTTGAGGATCTGTTCGTGGAACACCGCGGTCTGGTGGCTGTTGTGGCCGAAAAAAGACGGCGTCCCGGCGAAGTTAAACGGCAAGATTGTTTGTGCGTCGGTCACCATTCGGCCCAGAGACTTGAGCGGATGGAAGATGCTGTGCGCGCCCTTGAGGACGTCTGTGTAGTGCGTGCCGGGGAGAGACGGGTAGACACCCAGACTCCTGTCCCTCACTGCGGGGTGACTGGAGAGAGACACCGACATCGCCACAGCTGATGAGGGGGGATCCGAGGAGAACTTCACTTGGAGTTTGTATTTGGTTCTGTAGACTGTAAAACATTTTCATTATTAAAAAAAAACACCTTTGTTACCCATAAACTTTTTTGTAGAAATGTTTTTAGATTTAGATTTTCTCCATTTGTAGCTTTTAAACTTGCAGTTTGGCACAACTTTGCAGTTTTGACAAAAATTAGACTAATTTTATATTGTTTCTTTAAGTGTATATTGACCTGTTTTGTCTCAGTTCAAAATTAAAGTAAAAGAAGCGTGAGGCATACGTTCACTCTTAAAAATAAAAGTTCTTCAATTCTTTTGCAGCGAAGATCAAAAACCATTTTGATCTGGTTACTGCTATCTTTATTTTTAGGAGTATATCTATACTGGGCAAGAAAATGTTGCAATACAAACCAAAAATATGACTTTCTAAACCCACAAATTTCGCACGCAGAAAGTCAATGTAAAGAAAAGTTGTGAATGCTTTGTAAATTAACCTAAAAACTAAAATAAATAAATAAATAAAAATATTGGTTCCAAATGCGTGTTTTTGTAGTAATGTCATAGAAGAACCATTTTTGCTTCCCCAAAGAACCTTTCAGTGAACTGTTCTTAAAAGAACAATTTTGAAGAACATTTTAAAACCGAACGTTTTTCGACTATAAAGAACATTTCTGCATTTGAAAGGTTTCTTGGATGTTTAAGTTCTTCATGGAACCATCGATGCCAATAAAGAACCTTTATTTTAAGAGTATAGGATGACTGCAGAGATTTCAAAATCAAAACTTTCCACATTCCCCTACTTTTTCCAATTTTCCGTTTTCTAAAATAAACTATGCGCAAAAGCGCCACTAACAGAGACTAATGAGGGTCGTGACACTACAATTTAAGAACAGAGGGTCAGCAAGAAAGGTCACCATTAATGAAGCCTTTCCAACTCTTTTAAAAAGCATTAAAGGTGTCATGCTCCATAGACTCCTGACCTCAGCTGGTTATCCCACATAAAGCGTGGGTTTAAATCCATAATGGTAATGCAATATAAAACACGAATAAGTTACTGCTGTCATCAAAACTAGAAAAATACTGTTGAACAGTGAAATTGTTTACCATATAGCGACTTGTGCAAGTCCTTAGATCCTCCTCTTGTGTTTGGGGAACCTTTGACTTGGTTTAGGAGCGATAGGATGAGATCTTCTGTGTGTGAAGCTTGAGACAGGTCTGACTCTGAAGACATATGGTTGTGTGTAGGAAAGCTTCTAGAGAGGGGATGCCTTTCCCAGATCTGTGCTGTCATTGGTCAGTCCTGGGTTCATCCTCTGGGAATTGCACTTTAACACGTAGTAGCAGCGCTGAGCCTCTTCTCACAGCTTTCTTTCATATGCAGCAGAGTCTCTAATGTGTTAACTACTGCAGGCGCACTGTTAACCGCTCCTAACCGGGCGACGGTGTGAACGGCACGAGTTCAGTTTAGAGGCTCTTTGTGAAAACGAAAGTCATCGGTAGCATTAGTTTTATAATTGGAATTAACTGTGTGCATGAATATGGAGTATCAAAAGAGACGAAGCATTTGCTGATGATGATTTCATACCGTGAAAAAGAAGTTTTACAGTATCATTTAACTGTGCTTTATATTAGGAAAAAAGACAATTTGAATAAAAATGTAAAGAAGGTCTAGGGCGCACGATTCAAAACTTTAACACAATTATATAATTTAAGCTAAAAGCAACTGTTTTAAGTAATAAGCAGTAACTTTTATTGGTATGAATTCATTAGTTCTGCTGTGAGTCACATTTACATCGTATTTTTGTTTCAGTTTTTGGTTTAGCAAAATATAATAAAACATTAAATCCGAATATCAACTATACTTAATATTAAACTTAATTTTAAGTAAACTTAACACAGATTAGCACAAGAAACAACAACAAAATATAGGCCTATTTGTTAATGTCATAATTATTATTATTTTTATTAGCAGCAATACTACTACTGATAAACGTATATAATATAAATAATAATAATACGTTTTATTTATAAGTTAATTACAAATTATATAAATGTTTGGTGGGTTTACGGCAACATTTCGCGTACTTTTTGTTTGTACAAAAATAAATAAAATATATTATTATTGGTAACACTTTACAATAAGGTGTCATTTGTTAGTATTAATGTATTAAATGAACAAATAATGAACAATACATTATTAATTCATTTAGCTAACGTTAGTTAATAAAAATACAGTCATTGTTCATGTTAGTTCACAGTGCATTAACTAATGTTAAAAAAACAACTTTAAATTTTAATAACGCATTAGTAAATGCTGAAATTAACATGAACTAAGATTAATAAATGCTGTAGAAGTATTGTTCATTCTTAGTTCATGTTAACGAATGTTTAACTAATGATTACTAACCTTATTATTAAACCAAACAACTTATCAGGGCACAAATGGTGATTTATCGCAAGGAACAACGAAATCATGCAGTTTTCATTCTTTTCATCATGTGTCTCATATATAAATATACAGAGAAAAATTCAATAAAATATCTATATAATCAAAACTGGAAGAAGTGTGAATAAATGTTTTCTAAATTCGCTTAATAAATAAGATTTAAGGTCTATTTATTTATTTGCCGTTAAGGTTTACAGTATCATTTAACTGTGCTTTATTTGAATAAAAATGTAAAGAAGGTCTGGGGCGAAGGATTCAAAACTTTAACACAGTTATATAATTTGAGCTAAAAACAACTGTTTTAAGTATTAAGCAGTAACTATTATTGGTATGAATTCATTAGTTCTGCTGTGAGTCACATTGGAATAAACCCGTATTTGCAAGCATTATTAACTCACTTTACTAACCATCCACAGCAAGTTTCCCCACCTTTTTAAATATCCAAAACTTTATATATAAAGATCTATGCATCACACAGTCAAACAACATTTTGTCTGGAAACGGAAAAAATGAGTCGTGCGATGATTATAAATGTTGCAATAACAGAATTCTTTATTTACAATTCAATTTGATTCAACATCAAATAGCATCAGCAAAGCCATATTAGTTGACAACTTGCATAACTGTATTTAAATTTCTCTCGGTATATCTAACTTTGCATAAAAGGCTCACACTAAGATTACACACATCGATGCGGATGAACAGAGATGTTTATGTGACCACAACTGGAAAAAAAATACATCTCAGGAGCGCAACACTGTAAGCTTTCTCCAAAAAGTCCTTATAAATTACATATTGCTTCGATTTCCCATTGCATCATCTTCATTCTCACACATAACTGAGAGGGTAAAATCAAGACTGTACAAATAATAAACCCCACAACTGATCACAAACAAAACATGGAAAATGAGCAATATTCAGACTGAGGAGAGAGAAAGAGAGTGCAGGTGTGTAGAGAGAGAAAAAGAGAGAGAGAGAGAGAGAGAGAGACAGGTATGTAGGTATCCAGCAATAGATGAGCAGTAATGAACTGGGTCGATCCTGTCAATGATTCACTATACAAATATAATACAGACAACTTTTGTAATATACAAGACAGTAAAACAGATCTAAGGCAATATGCTAAGTTTTAGCATTTCAAGGTTGTTGCATTTAGCTCTAAGAAATTGGCAGACTATACAAAAAGACATTTAAAGTCTCAGAAAAAAAACCCAAAAGGTAAGGTAAAGACAATTTTAGGAAATTCAATAGCCGTTACAATTCCATTGATTTATTTCTTTATTTTTAGGACAAATGGCTCTTTTTGCACTAGCGCTGATAAAAAGACTAGAAAACTCTGCACCACCTTCACATCATGGCTTATATTGATTTCAAAATCTTGACAATCTTTGGGCTTTGCAGAGGGTAGTAGTGGTACATGTGCGACCTCAAAACTGGCTATTCTCCAATATGATAGATAGTAGATGCATCTGGATGTCAGTCCTTGTTCAAGGCATCCAACATTCATCAAAATCGTGATCGGAATAAATGAATACTCGATTTATTCGACAAATGCTAGCACTGAAATCGATTATTAAATCAAGTCTTCACCCCACATACGCAGAATGCAGGTGTTTCTCAAAGGATACAGAAAGTTTTGTATGGTGGGCAGATCGAGTGACGTTTCACCCAAATAATGTGAAATCAAATTTGTATTTACAGTGTTCAAAAGGAAAAGCTAAAGCTATACCAAAACACCAGGTATATTCGTACACAACCACGACACCTTCAGCGAATAATGACAGAGCTGGTCGTCGCAAACCTCAGTTGCTGCTGGTACACACAGTATATACTTAAGAAAAACATGTAGTAGCCTACTTTTTTTGTTTTTTAACACACCAGCTTAAACACAGATGACATGGCGATATTTTCAGCGAAGCTAAAGGCGGACAATCTAACCCCGATGTGCAGACATGAGACGAAAACAAAACAAAAGTGGCATGTGTAAGTCTACCGATCAATTCAAAGGCGAGGAAATTTGGCTTCGTCCTCAAATAGGATAGAAAACACGAAGTGTATTGCGTACATTACAGCGTTAAGAGCTCTGTAGTGATCCAAATGTGAACCGTTGATCCGGAGATTTTCAAGACGGCGAACATTAAGTGTGAATGTAGGAATAGCCACGCAAAACATAAATGCTGCTTTTTATGTATTCGTTTATTTATTTTTTTTGGCTACACCAGAACTAAAACCTGCTTTCCACTGAGGAACAAGTAGATTTGGACATCTCGTTTTTGTTTTTCTCAAAATAGAAACCACAATAAAAAAATCTGTCTTTAATACTGAGTTTGAACCGGGGAGCAAAAAGGTGTCTCCTGAAAAGGTCCTGTACAAAAATTACAAAACAAAACAAAATAAAATCTCAAGTAATATTTATTGCTTGTTGTCTTTTCTTACACACACCGGATTCTGCTTGTACCTATAGCATCTGGCATGAAGCACGTCACTCCACACAACAAAGAAAGCACGCTTCAGTGTTGAGTTTATGGCTGTGTTGGGTTCCTCCGGTGGGGCTCCCGGCTAAAGGCTTAGAAGCAAGCGAGTATCTGTACACTGTACACACAGCACCCTCCCAGACCCCCACCCAGGAAAGAGGGACCACCTCACCCCAGCTCCCCGTCCTTAGTACCGTAGGAATCAGCACGTCCTCATCTTCCCGCCAAACGAACACGTGGGAAACTCCGCCCTAGTTCCAGAAACAGTTAAGACCGGACTTTGAG
The DNA here is from genome assembly GCA_012976165.1 of Labeo catla. Taxonomy (NCBI): domain Eukaryota; kingdom Metazoa; phylum Chordata; class Actinopteri; order Cypriniformes; family Cyprinidae; genus Labeo; species Labeo catla. Next base: position 169,818 of record VONZ01000849.1, read on the forward strand.
GGGAGGAAGGGGAAATATATTGGAAAACGAAATCAAAAAATAAATATAATACGAAAGAGATTTCCCCCCCATTATTGGTATTTACAATCTACCAGCTTTTCATTTGACTAACCACGACGAAACAAAAAAAAAAAAAAATCACGTTCTCTCTGAAACTACTGGACCGAGGAAAACAAAATCCATAGGTATGTTGAACGTTTTTCTTCTTTCTCTGAGTGATTTTTCTCTTGCTAACCGATGGTTTAAAGAAATCTACAATGTTATTTAAAAAAGAAACTATACATTAGAATAAAACTTAATTTAATACACAATAAACCTCTTGACTAAATTAAGTCTAATTTTACAAACCATCATCTGAATTCTCATAATCTATATGTAGATGCCAACATCATTCTATCTTTATTTTCACTCTGAAACAAACAAAAAGAAAACAAAAAGGCAAAATGGCTGAATTTTGAGCGCGGATTTCAAATGCAGTCTTCTTGCCTGTTTTGGAACGTCAGATTGGAAAAAAGTCAGAGAGAAAGATGGTTGGGCAAAACAACGTTTTCAGCCTGAAGTCCAGAGGAAGAAAGATGGGGAAAAGAGAGGGAAGGAGGGAGGAATACATTCATGGGAGACAAGGATTCCGATGCCACTGTCACAAAGTCTTTTCAGGGGAGACCTAAGTCACACTACGGTGAATGCAACGGAGCAGACTGACGGAAAGGGCTTGCAGTGTTAAGTATGAGACAGAAGGCGGTGCTCGACTGAAGGAGGGGGGTTTCTAGGTCCAGAAGATCAAAGTGTCAGTTTGTGTATGTGTGTGTGTGTGTGTATATGAGAATAAGAGAGTGAGGGAGAGTGTCCATCCCCTCTGAGCTCCAGTACCCCTGATGCATCCTTTAGAGATGTCCAGTAGGGGGCAGTAGACAGGCTCTCTAAAGACCCGTACAGCCCCGATAGCAGCTTAAATTAGCACAGCATCACTCCAAACTCTCCGTGATCACGCTGCAGCTGAAAATCACTCATGAAACATCTTCATCAAACTCCGTTTACTGCATTGGGATGTTGTCTGCCCCGGGTCAACAATACTTCTGCTGTGGGAAAGAGAGAAAAGAAATCTGGTCTTAGACAAAACAAAAGAACATTATTATTTACAGAAATCATATATAGAGTTCACATTGTAGCAAAGTATGTTAACTAACAATACTTAGGTTATAGAAGGTATAGTTCACCAAAAAAATGAAAATTTGCCATCAGTGACTCATGTTTGAGTACCACCTTTCTAGACATTGAATGTGTCAGTTGCGTTTCTGTATATTCAGGGTCAGGAAGCTCTTAGGTTTCATCAAAAATATCTTCATTTGTATTCCAAAGATGAATAGAAGTCTTGCGGGTTTGGAACAACGTTTTTCTGTTTGTTTTAATTTATTTGTCATGTGGTGTTCAATGCATATCGGTTATGTGAAAATCAAAGTTTTTATTTTTGAAACAAAAGATTTTTTTTCTGTTCTGCTCACCAAGTCTTCATTTATTTGCTTCGAAGTACAGCAAAATATTTGTTACTAATATATTACTATTTAAAATACCTGTTTTCTATCTAAATATATTTTAAAATGTTATTTATTGCTGTGATCAAAGCTAAAATTTCAACATCATTACTCCAGTCTTTAGTGTCACATGATCCTTCAGAAATCATTTTAATATGCTTATTTGCTGTTGAAGAAAATGTTTTATTGTTATCCATATTTAAAAGAGTTGAGTACATTTTTTCAGGATTTTTTGATGATTAGAAAGATCCAAAGATCAGCATTTATCTGAAATAAAAAGCTTTTGTAACATTATACACTATTCTATTCAAAAGCTTGGAGTTAGTGTAATTTCTTTTTTTTTGGGAAGGAAATTATGGAAAGTAATGCTTTTATTAGGCAAGGATGCTTTAAACTGACCGAAAGAGATGATAAAGACATTTATAATGTTTAAAAAGATTTATATTTCAAATAAATGCTGTTCTTCTGAACTTTCTATTCATTAAAGAAACCTGAAAACACTCTACTCAGCTGTTTTCAAAAATATGATAATAAATGTTTTTGAGCAGCAAATCAGAATATTAGAATGATTTCTGAAGGATCATGTGACTGAAATAATGATGCTAAAAATTCAGCTTTGAAATGACAGGAATAATTTACAAATGTAAAATATATTCAAATTAAAAAACAGTTATTTTAAATAGTAAAAAATACTTCAAAATTGTACTATTTTTGCTGTACTTTGAATCAAATAAAAGCAGGCTTTGTGAGCAGAAGAGACTTCAAAAAAAACATTAAAAATCTTACTGTTCAAAAACCTTTGACTGGTAGAGCATATAAACAATAAAACAAAATTATATGAGAATATGCTTGTGGGATATATAAATCATCATTTTTATATTCTGGCAGCTTTGACTGGGTGGATCCTGAGCCAAAGTAGTACTGTAATAAATCACGACAGGTAAAGTAGTTTTTAAAAGCTCCTGTAACCCAGTTTCTTGTACCCCTCACTAAAATGTGTTGTAATGCCAAACTTTGTGTTGCCATGAAGAGATAATTACAGCTAAGAAACAGGGAGTAATAATTCATTAAACCTCCACTAATGGCAAAACGCTAAATTATTAAGAGACTAGTGACTATACACACATCTTGGGAATAAATCAGCGGACTGAGATTTCAACGGCCTATGGACTTATAAAAACACGAAGTGCACACGATCAAACTGATGCAACTTGGTTAAATATTCATACTATTTAATGAAGCTTAAAAGCTGCAGCGGACTGTGTAAAGCATAAAAAAATCTTTACTACGTAACTGGCGAGAGAGTGCATCACTTAAGAAAATATATTAACGAACTATTTCAAAGGAAAAAATATTCTAGTTTGGAGTCAGTAAGATTTTTTTATGTTTTAGGAAGAGGTTTTTTATGCTCACCAATCCTGCATTTATTTGAGCAGAAATTTAGTAAAAGTAACATTGTGAAATATCAAGTGATATCAAAAATAAAAATTATACTTATACCCCTCTTTGGATCTTTCTATTCATCAAAGAATCATGAAAAAATGCTTTAACTGCTTTAAATATTGATAATAATAATAGTTTCTTGAACAGCAAATCAGCATATTAGAATGATTTATAAAGGATCATGTGACACTGAAGACTGGAGTAATGATGCTGAAAATTTAGCTTTGATCACAGGAATTACATTTTAAAACATTCAAATAGAAAGCAGTTATTTTAAATAGTAAAAATATTTTACAATGTTACTGCCTTTGCTGTATTTTGGATCAAACAAATGCAGGCTTGGTGAGCAGAAGAGAAAAAAATCTTACTGTTCAAAAACTTTTGACTGGTAGTTTACAAATATACAACTATTTCTAACTTATGCACACACACAGTAAAAAGAAACCACAGATGCACTTATTTAAATGATTAAACCACAAAATATGATTAATATTTCGTTAGATGGAGTTCAGGGAGTGCAGGAATGTGTGTGGGTATATTTGGTCAAACCCTAGCTTACTTATAGACGTCATGTCTGATATTTAGCACTCAAAGCCTGTCATGTCTGCATACATGATCTCTTTATCCACCTCAGGCGGGCACTAATTGCCAGCGACTAATCACATCACTGTCCTGTTATGCCTAGTTCTGCATCATCCCTCTCATCTGCAAAATTACCCAGGATAATTAGAGTAAATTATTAACGAGCTAGTTGCATAGTCGACTATGCTATTTGGTGACCTCAGACACTTAAAGTCTGACCATTAGACATTCTACATCTAATGGTTTGAGTAAATAAATGCATCCAATAAATCTACAGCACGTCGCTTTTTACTAAACTCCTAGGTGGATCATTGAGGAGTTTAAATGTGCTTCATTAGCGATCGAAAGTTTGCGAGTTTGCAAAGTAGTTTCTCTAAAGATGGGTTTTTAAAGTAGCTTGAGCTTTTAAACCATCTATTTGGGAACAGTGGAATTAGCACCAGTCCCCAGCAGACAATAAATGTTCACACTTTTCATAGACAAAAGGTGTCACATGACTGTGTATGTGTCTAACCTGTTCAGGGCCCATGTTGGCCATGCTGCCTCCAGGTCCAGAGTTCATAGAGGTCATGCTCATCTGGTTGCCCATTTGGCCCATGTTGCTTGAGTTAGTGGCCATGGATACGTTGAGGTTCATGCCGTTACCATTGTACATGTTGTTACTGGCCTGCTGGCCGAACTGAGGTGGCGACTGCTGAGTGAACATACTGTGGAGAGAAGCAGATGAATGTATAAGTAAAAATGATATAAAATGGTAAAAATGTTTCACTAACTTTCAGTCAACGTAACTCACACTGCTGAATAAAAGTACTATTTTCTTAAAACAACAATGTAAAAAAAAAAAACCCAAAAAAATGTACCGACCCCAAACTTTTGAACAGTGTATATATACAGCGGAGAACAAATGTATAGAATAACCTATAATGTGGAGACTCCTAAATATATATATATATATATATATATATATATATATATATATATATATATTATATTTTTTTTCATAAATTATTTTGTATTCTGAAACACAGTATAAAAAAAAAACTTAAATAAGAACTCTGATCAAAATTAGAGAACACTTACAGTTACCTCCAAATTAGTGGTGTTACTCTGGCACCTGGTGCTAATTTCCTTAATCATTTGACAAAAATCTATTTAACTATTTATCTGGCAGCTTTCCTCCAATTTTCACTGAAATTTGCAAGATGGTGGGCTGCTCTAAAGTGACTGAAACCCTACAACAGGAGGTTGTCAAGATGAAGGCCAAAGGAATGACCCTTTTAGTCACTGCAAGAGAAGTTTTTCGTTCCAAATCTGTGATTTCTCGAATATTGCAGGTTTACAATGACACTAACTCATTCAAGTCCCCCCAAAAGCCTAGTCATCCACGGAAGACAAATGCACGACAAGACAGGATAATGCAGAGACTCTCAATGGGGAAATCGGTTCAACACTGCAGCTGGAATTGATTGCCAGTTCAGTTGGAGGTTGTCAAGATAAAGGCCAAAGAGATGACACTTTCAGCCACTGCAAGATATGTTTGTCATTCCAAATCTGTGATTCCTCAAACATTCCAGGTTTACAATGACACTGATTCATTCAAGTCCCCCAAAAAGGCTGGTCGTCCATGTAAGACAAATGCACAAGGAGACAGGATTAAGCCAAAGTATACTTCGGCACTCCGTGGGCACGCACAGTCCGCATTGCGTAACTTTCGTCATTAGGAAGGCGCGTGGACAGCCACGCACCCAGTCCATGTGCAGGCAATTTTTTGAGACCGTGCAGACAGCGCTTGCGCAAGAAAAGGCAGCAGAGGCACAAGAGTCCAAACAATTGCACTGCGCATGTGTCAAACTCTGCAATCCGTGCTCATCCGTGGATGAGTATGCTTTGAAAGCTGTGCGGACATGACTGCGTGAGACGCATCTGGACGCGAAACGTGATGTGTACCTGGGCCGTAATTCATTTATGTCCCCCAAAAAAGCAGGTCATCCAACTAAGACAAATGCATGACAAGACAGGATAATGCAGAGACTCTCAATGGGGAGTCAATTCAACACTGCAGCTGGAATTGCTTGCCAGTTCAGTTGGAGGTTGTCAAGATGAAGGCCAAAGGGATGACAATTCCAGCCACTGTAAGAGAAGTTTGTCATTCCAAATCTGTGATTTCTTAAATATTGCAGGGTTACGATGACACTAATTCACTCAAGTTCCATAAAAAGGCTGGTGGTCCACATAAGACAAATGCACGAGAAGACAGGATAATGCAGAGACTCTCAATGGTGAATCAGTTCAACACTGCAGCTGGAATTGCTTGCCAGTTCAGTTGTAGGTTGTCGAGATGAAGGCCAAAGGGATGACACTTTCAGCCACTGCAAGAGAAGTTTGTCGTTCCAAATCTGTGATTTCTCGTTTATTGCAGTTTTACAATGACACTAATTCATTCAAGTCCCCCCAAAAGGCTGGTCATCCACGTAACACAAATGCACGAGAAGACAGGATAATGCAGAGACTCTCAATTGGGAATCGGTTCAACACTGCAGCTGGAATTACTTGCTAGTTCAGCGCTGAACAGGGACCCGATCTGTCTTGGCATGTTTGAGAGAAGTTGGACTGAGAGCGCACTGCAGTGACCAAACCTCTCATCAGTAGAAAGAATCAAAAGGCAAAGCTCACCTTTGCTGAGGAGCATGTGGTGTGGAGAGAGGAGAACTGGTCACGTTAGCGATGAGAGCAAGTTTAATTTGTTTTGGTCTGATGAGAAATATTTTGTTTGGTGTCAAACTGAAGAAAGACTGAATCCCGAGCACATAAAGAAGTATTTTCTGCAGCAGGGGTTGGACCACGTATACAGCTACAAATGTTTATCAGAACCTCCTTCAGCAACATGCAGTTCCTTCCCTGCAAGCATCTCCCAATCAGCCTGCAATTTTTTATGCAAGACAATGCCCCCGTGGTGCAAAACAGGTAAAGCAGTTCCTTGAAGCTAAAAACATTAAAATAATGAAATGGCCAGACCAGAGTCCTGATCTAAACTGACTGATCCTTGGTGACAAAATTATGGCTAAGAAACCCACTACAGTTACCAAGCTGTGGAAGAGAGTGGAAGAAGAGTGGACCAAGATCACACCAGCGCAGTGAGAAACTACTGATATCCTGCAGCCGCAGATGTGCTGAAGTCATTTAAAGCAAGGTCCTTTACACTTCCTACGAAGTTCTGATAGCTGAACCCCTTCAAAATGAGTTGTAATCTTCTTTTGTGTTACAGCAGTTACTGTTCTCTAATTTTGATCACTGTGTTTTCCACAAAGGTTTTGAGTGATTGCTATGATAGATGTAAAGCTGCACCTGTTGGCATTCATGCTGCCCTGTGTCCAGCCGTTCATGTCAGGGGAGGACTGGAAAGAGGTGCTGCCCTGCGCCTGTTGCATCATGGGACTCTGGGCGTGGCCCATCCTGGGAGACATGAGGGGGCTCTGAGGGGTGGCGGCACCACCGAACCCGCCGTCCGACTGCTGACTCATACCTGACACACATACACACAGAGGTGAGGAGACAAAATTTTGTTTCTAAATAAACATGAGAAATGAGTTAATTATTTCTGTACAGCACTTTTCACATCATATTCACTCTCACGTTGTCAGACAACATCCACATTTAGCATCTAGAAATCAACTGTAATTGCAACTAGGACAGGAACAATGATTAAAAATTACCAAATCAAAATCTAAACACATTTGTTGTTTAGATTAGCTGATCATCATTTTTAGAAATGTCAAAGCAGAAATCATATTTCAGAATACTTCAGCCCATCTCCATAATCAAAAGTGAGGAATCAAGAGTGAATCGAGAGAGGTTTAGAGGTGTTATAAGCAGGCAGTAAGGCAGAGTTACACATGCAGGTTAGTGTTAGTGGCTGAGACAGCCAGAGAAAAGACGGGTGGGTGGTTGGGTGGGTGGGTAAAGGCCGGGACTGGGGGGTGGGGTCTGGGTCACCGCTTAATTGGTTTAAAAATCAACTGCTCCGCCTCCACTGATCACCATCAGCCAATTAGTCTAGGCAGGACAGACACTGACACATATGACACAGCACAGGCATAGACACAGGCACAATTGTCCACAGTTTAGCACAACATAAGCTTGGCTTAAATGACATATACTGACTCTGACTGCACCAATAGCTCATGTGTTGCATTTAGATTATGATTATGATTATGAAAATTCAGTAAAGCCTCTGATCTGTTGAATTTTGCTGATTACCATAGAATCCTTTCAACTCGCAAAACACAATTTGTATATAATTTTAATGGAAGCCTAACAGGGTCATTGAGTGGGTGGCAAAGTTTAAAATATGCAAATTATCACACTATTTGTTTTTACAAGCTGAGTTGTGATTCATAATATTCTGTGCTAATAGACAGCATACTGTTTATAGACATTAAGTTGGAAATAACCTGAAATATTGCTGTAATACATTCTGATGACATATGGGAAAACATTAAAGTGACTCTTCTGCCCTCTAGTGCCACATTCTACCATAACAATTGTGATCTTTCAAGGGCACTACATAAAATTATTTAATACTGCTTAACTAGCATGCTAAATAACCTATTTAATAAAGTGCTAAATAACTTATTATTTCACAGTAATTGAATAAACAACTACAAACAGATATTAAAAAGCCCAAATACTCACTAAAACAGTTTTAAAGTTTTTGATTATGAAACATTTTTAGATACTAATGAAGTTTGGTCTTTAGATTTGTGACAGCATACAATCTCATAATACAATACATGACAATATAATCCAGAAAACATAAATCTTATTAATTTAGTTATTTACAAAAGATCTAAAAACTCATTATTTACTTAGCCTCACGTCATTCCAAAAACAAATCTTTCTCGTGTTATTTTAGTATTATTTGTATACTCTTATGTTTCTTAAGATTTTAAATTAGATTTTATTTTAATTTTAAGTTTTAGTAATTTTGTTACATTTTATAATTTATATAATTTATTTTTATTTTATATTATATTTTCTCATGTGTTATTTTAGTATAATTTATACTATTTTATATTTTCTCATGTTATTTTAATATTATTTATAATATTTCTTACGATTTTAGTTAGATTTTATTTTTATATTGTTATTTTAATTCAAGTTTTAGTCATTTTGATACATGCTTTTATATTTATTCGTTTTTTTATTTTGTATATAACCTTATTTTATATCAGTTTTGGTTATTTTAGAACTTATTTCAGTTATTTTCCAAGGCAATATTTCTAAATTTCATTTAAGTTTCATTTAAGCAATTTTATTTCAGCTTTATTTCAAATTACCGGAATTTGTAATAGTTTTAGTTAATAATAACAACACATCCTTCCATGGACCACAAAAGGTGAATTTTTAAGAATATCCTAGCTATTTTTATTTTTATAACTCATTTATGGTGCTTTTTTGTAATTTTTGAGTCCAGTCGTCTTTCACTTTAACTATACTTTACAAAAAGCTGGCTGGAAAATTAAAAAAATAAAAATAAAAAATCACCTTTTGTGTTCCACAAAAGAAGAAAAGTGGAGTTAGCAAATGATGTCAATCATTTTTGCATTAACATAATCATTTAATTCTTTTAGAATATAAGACTATAGTTGTTGGATTAGCATTTTTTTACACAGCTGACCTTTATCTGGACTACTGCATTTCTAATTAAACTCTGTTGATTGGCCCTGGACGTCTTTGATTTTCCACCGCACAAGTTCAGCCTGTAGTGTTGCTGGTCGCAGGTGTTTTGTGCATGTGTGTAGAAGCGCATGACACACAGACAGAGAGAAAGGGCAGGCAGTACCTGAGCTGGGGAACTGAAAGGCACTGTGCTGCATTTGAGGGCTCATAACAGCCCCAAACTGTCCGCTCAGACTGCCCAGCATCCCCTGGTTAGCTAGACTCATCTGAGAGCCATGCATGGCGCTGTGGGAGAGGAGCTGGGGGGCGGGGAGGTTGGGAGAACCGGGGGAGAAAGGGCTGCTGGAGGGGGGCGGCGAGGCCAGTCCTGTACCGTAGTTGGGCGGATAGGGGAACTGCTGGGGGTTGGCCTGGGGGATCCGCGGGTTGCTCATGGCTCCGGGCATGCCTGCTGCGGCCGCCGCCGCCATGTTAGGCGGCAGGTTGAGGCCCTGGGCTCGCATGACCATGCTGCGCTGCTGCTGTTGTTGTTGTTGCTGCTGCTGCCGCTGTTGGTCCAGCTGACGCTGGCGTAAGTGATTACTCAGCATCTCTCTCTGCCGCTGGGCCAGCATCTGAGCGTTGATTGTCCCCTGGGGAAACAGAGAGTTAGGCGTGTTATTTCAGCAAGCTCGACATCAGGAGAATGCAGAAAGTGATTCGGCGTACCTGATTCGGAACATTGGGTCTTAGAGGTAGGTTCATATTTGACACTCCAGTCATCTGATTCATCATAGGCTGACGATTCTGGAAAAGAGAAACAGAAGCGGCAAATTGTAGTATTATTTCCAAATAAGAATCACTCTTTTTCACAAATTTCACACATTTTTTAATACTTAAAGGAATAGCGCTAAAAATGAAAATTCTGTCATTAATTACTCTCATAAGAGCTTTGTTCATCTTCAGAACACACAATGTCCTAATTGCCTTTCTGGGTCTTGAACGTGTTGCATTGCTGTCTATGCAGGGTCAGAAAGCTTTAGGACTTCATCAAAAATATCTTAATTTGTGTTTTTAAGATGATGAAGGTCTTACAGGTTTGAAATGGCATGACAGAATTTTCATTTTTGGGTGTACTATCTCTTTAAGAAATCCATTTAAACAACTGTTCTGTTCAGTATAAAGGCACTCTTGTTTGTAAGATGCTGACTTTACACAAGAGAGTGATAAACAAGTTGTTAATATCAATTAAATAGCATTTCAAACACAATAAAACTGAAAACTGAAATTTTATCTAGCAAAGCGCAAGTGAAGTGATACAAACATTAAATATTCTCTAGTGCTGTAATATAAAACATCATCAGTCTTTGAATGGCACTGAAACTAGACATTGTGTAATATAGTATATTACAAATACACAATGAATATATAATATATAAAAAAACTATAAATATATAAAATACAGTATTTGAAAGTATTTAAAATTCTTACTGTACACTACCAGTCAAAAGGTTTTGGATAGTAAGATTTTAATGGTTTTTAAAGAAGTCTCTTCCAAAGTCTCTTTCAAAATACAGCAAAAACAGTAATACTGTGAAATATTTTTACTGCTTTCTATTTTAGTATATATTTTAAAATGTAATTTATTTCTGTGACCAAAGCTACATTTTCAGCATCATTACTCCAGTCTTCAGTGTCACATGATCCTTCAGAAATCATTCTCATATGCTGATTTGCTGTTCAAGAAACATTTTTTATTACTATTATCAATATTTAAAACAGTTGAATACATTTTTTCAGGTTTCTTTGATGAATAGAAAGATCCAACGATCAGCATTTATCTAAAATAAACAGCTTTTGTACCATTATACAATATACATTCCAAAGCTTGGAGTCAGTTTTTTTCAGTATTTTGGAAAAAAATGATATAAATCAATACTTTTATTTAGCAAGAATGCTTTAAATTGATCATAAATGATGATAAAGACATTTATAATGTTACAAAAGATTTCTATTTCAGATAAATGCTGTTCTTCTGAACTTCTATTCATCAAAGAAACCTGAAAAAATTCTACTCAGCTGTTTTCAACATAATAATAATAATATTAATAATAATAATAATAATAAATACTAATAATAACAATAAATGTTTTTTGAACAGCAAATCGGAATATTAGAATGATTTCTGAAGGACCATGTGACTGGAATAATGATGCTAAAAATTCAGCTTTGAAATCACAGGAATAAATTACATTTTTAAAATATGTACAGAACACATATTTTACAGAAAACTGTTATTTTAAATAGTTTTGCTGCACTTTGGATCAAATAAATGCAGCTTTAGTGAGCAGAAGAGACTTCTTTAAAAACATTAAAAATCTTACTGTTCAAAAACTTTTGACTGGTAGTGTATATAATAGTGTATTCACATATACTTGTAAATATTAAATATATTTTTTATACTTTTAATTTAATTATATATAATCATTGATTGTAGCTTCAAATTGTCAGAAACTAAACAGCTATGAGGCATGACCCCTACATAAACCCAAAATGAGGTCAAAGATCAATTCCTGAAATGTCCAGCAGGGGGCGGTACTATTCCACCAGCCTGAGTTAATTACGTTACACTTTTTGCTTTAAAATGCATGTATATGAATAGAAAAAAAAAGATTTTGCATTTAAGTCTTTGATTAACAAAGCTAAGTGTCACCAGTTAAGTGTCACAGGGAAAACATTCCACTGAACTGTCCATATACATTTTAAAAGGTTTTGTTAAGGGTGTTTTTTTTTGTCAATACAATAGGACTTAATAAAATTTTTTTGTGTGTGGTAGAGATAAAAGGAAGGCATGACATGAGATGAGTAAATGATGACTGTGCTTAATACTGATGGCATGATCAGACAATATGGTTGAAAATAAAAATATAACCACTTTTATTCTACTTTAATCACGCTCTGGGCTTTGTTCTTAAGTGTGAGAGTCTAAACCATACCTGCTGTGCTTGTAGCCTGTGTTGCAGCTGCAGTCTGAGTGTATTGGGTTGGGCTGGGACGCCCCCGGCGGGCCTGAGTCCTGGTCTAGCCTGCATGCGGAGCATTGGGTAGCCCGGCCTCTGCCCCATCTGTGCCGTCATGCCGTGGAAGCTGGGGTCCTGCATGGGCGTGTACCCACCCTGCTGCATGTGGGCCTGGGAGGCAGCATACTGCTGCTGGCCGTACATGGGCGGCTTCTGATCCATCATCATACTGGGGTCCTGACCAGGGAACTGATCCTGCTCCACCGGCTGGGCCTGAACACAAGGGTGAGGATACACCATTACATGTTTTCATTCTTATGTGCGTGATATTAATAGCTGATGCCATAATAAATCAGACGGCTCTGGTCCAGGATTTTGTAGTGATGCACTGAAATTTCAGCAGCCGAAAAAGAATCCTGTCTCATACAACTACTCAATCATTGTTTCAGCTGCAGAAAGATGGCAATAAAACACCAGTAAATAATGTCTTGTTAAAAAGTTATATTTACCTCAGGAAACCCATTCAATGTCTAGTGTGTTAGTTTGTATAGAAAGGAGTCTAAAAAGTCTAGAAAGGAGCATTTTGCTAATATGCACTATATTACATATTCATTATAGTTTTACTTAACTTTTTTCTGCATTATTTTTTTAGTTTGCACAAAATCTGTGATAAAAGCTAGTTATTACAGCTGCCATGTAAATGTTTTAGCGCTGTCAAATCCAAAATAAGTTTGTTTACATAATGATTTTTTCTTGTGTATATTTATATGTATATAAATACATACACATACATACATACATACATACACATACATATATATATATATATATAAATATATATATATATATATATATATATATATATATATAAGTGTGTGTGTGTACTGTGTATATTTATTGACTACATATATATATATATATATATATATATATATATATATATAAAATACACACACATACAGAATATATTTATTGAATATTCACATGCATATTTTTATAGTCATATAATTTATATTAAAATATATTAAATACATAAACATAACATTTTTCTTAAATATATATATGTATGTATATATTATATATACATGCAAGTGTGTATTTATATATACATAATAAATATACACAGTACACACACATACTGTCCTGTATTTGTACGTGTATGTATTTATATATACACACATTAATATACACAGTACAAACACATATATTATGTAAACACAAACTTTTATTTTGGAGGCAATTACTCAAGATTAATCACTGCCCAGCACTGTTTTTTTCTGTTTATATATGATTTATATTATATATTACTATATATTACATATATTTTTAAAATATATGCATGTATGTGTATGTATTTATATATACATATAAAAATACACAGTACAAACACAATATATTATGTGTAAACTTATTTCGGATGCGATTAATCACGATTAATCGTTGCCCAGCACAACTTTTTTTTAATATTATATATGATTTATATTATATATGACTACATATTACATATATTTTTAAAATATATACATGTATGTGTATGTATTTATATATACATATAAATACAAACAGTACAAACACATATATTATGTAAACACAAACTTTTGTCCTGGATGCGATTAATCACAATTAATCATTGCCCAGCACTTTTTTTTTTCATATTTACATATGATTTAATATATTACATATATTTTGAAAATATATACATGTGTGTGTATGTATTTATATATACATATAAAAATACACAGTACAAACACAATATATTATGTGTAAACAAACTTATTTTAGATGCAATTAATCACGATTAATCGTTGCCCAGCACTAATTTCTTTTCATATTTATATACGATTTATATTATATAACTACATATTACATATATTTTGAAAATATATACATGTATGTGTATTTACATATACATATAAATATACACAGTACAAACATATATATTAAGTAAACACAAACTTTTATTTTAGATGTGATTAATCACAATTAATCGATTTCACAGCACTAAAATGTTTATATTTCAACAACGAATTGGAGTAGAAACATAACTGTATTAAAAAAATCCAAATAAAAACTGCCTTACATGCATTAAAATGATTACAAATTCGAGTAGAAATATCATTATATTATTAAGAAGTTTATATAATAACTAAAGTAAAATTTGAGCACTGATTATTGAGTAAATTTGATTAACTGATTAAAAAATAACTTTCAGTTTTGGTAGTAAGTAGTAAAGTTAATTTTGATTTTTAAACTAAGTTTATCTTAGGTTCTTTATGTTTGGTACAAAAAAAACAAACAAAAGAACTATACTAATAATTTCAGGGCATCACTATATTGAAATAAACAAGAGACTTGGTTGTCGAACAAAAGTAGTCAACCTACCTGTCCCACTAAAGCCGGGATGCCTAAAGCACGGTCGATCTCCTCTAGGCCATCAAAATCTTTGAGAACAGTGTAGAGCTGGCTGAGCAGAGCACCCTCGTCGGCCGGACCCTCAGCGGCAGGAGGGCACAGAACTTCCTCCTGAGAACCACTATACATAGAGCTTACAGAGATGAGAGACAATCATTACAAAACTGAGACATGAATGATGTGATATCCCATCAAAGATTACATCTGAGTGTATCTGTCCAGTTATTTTTTTACAGAAGGACAAAATCAACACGTGCACACAGCGCACACCTCCAGAAAAGTGGCGGTCCTAACAATAGTGACAATAATAAATGCTGTTTACCTGTTCTGGTTCCCAAATGGCACCGGCTCTATAGGCATCACACTGTCTGGCCAAGGAGCCGTCTGATTGGGCGGTGCCTGTTGCTGGGGAAACTGGTGGCCAGCCATGCCCATGTCCATGTTCGACTGGGCTGAGGAAGAAACAGCAGATGATAAAACATGATTAAAAACACCATTTTAAGTCCGAGTAAGTCACCCACAAGTCATCTAATCTGTATCCATTTACCATTAGGCATCATCTGGGACTGAAGCAACGGTCTGGGTCCAGGCTGGCTGTTGGGCCTCATGGGCATGCCTGCGCCAGAGCTGGGCACCATGCGAGAGTGGAGCGCCCCCTGCGGGAGAGAGTGCTGGCCGGCAGGAGCGGCTGTGACGGGGGAGGCCGCGCCACCGACAGGACCGGGACCCTGTGCGCCCCAACTGTCCTGCTGCATACCTACACGGGGACCGTTATTACCCATGACTCCTTTAAGAAAGAGAAAGAGAACAGCTTTTAATTTGAAGGTAACTATTATTAAATACAAACTAAATGGTATTAGCAACATGTGTAAATGTGACATTTTTAATATAAGAGTTTACTGTTTACTAATATTTAGAGTTTAGAATAATACTGTTTTTATTATATTGTATTGTGAAATTTGTGATATGATAATATTCTGTACTTTTTGTTTTTCAGTGGAAAAACAACATGCAATGAAAATGTGAGCATTGATTTTAAGTAAATTTTATTCATTTCCCTTTTTTTAAATAAAAAAACAACACATTGTGCAATTAAAATGTTTGATTTTAGTGCTGATTATTGAGTATATTTTATTAAATAGCTGATTAATAAAAATAAATAAAACTTTATTTTTTGGTAGTAAGTTGTAAGTAAATCTGATTAATTGATTTTTTAATGAAGTTTATTTTAGTTCTGGTGTTTTTTGGTGTATTTCATCAAGTGACGGTAAAAACATTAAAAATGCTAAAAAGGATTATTCACAGTTTATATATATACATATATATATATATATATGTATATATATATATATATATATACACACACACACATATATAAGTATTTTTTTATTTTAATATTTCAGAATAATACTGTTTTTATTAGATTGTGTTGTGAAATTTGGGATTTGATAATATTATTCTGTATTTTTTTGTTTTTCAGTGCAAAAACAATATACAATGAAATAGCTATAACTAATAATTAACTGATTAATAAAAAAAACTTTTAGTATTTTTTTTAAGAGGTGCAATTTAAAAATGTTTAATTTGAGTGCTGATTATCAAGTAAATTTGATTAATCAGCTGAATAATAAAAATAAATAAATAAAACTTTCATTTTTGGTAGTAAGTAAATGTGATTAATTCATACATTTTTGAATAATGTTTATTTTGGTTCTGGTGTTTGGTAAAAAAAAAAAAAAAAAACCAATTAAAGTGACCAATTAAAAAAAATATATTCTTTAAAATTGTAATATTTCAAAATAATACTGTTTTTATTATATTGGGTTTTAAAACTTTGGCTATAATATTGTTCTGTATTTTTTTCTGTATTTTATTTATTTTTTTTGAAAGGCAATAAAATCATTTTTCTTTTTTAACAACATGCACTGACAAATTGTAACACCACTACTGATCATTTTTATGAAAGGAAATATGGTCAATATTAACATCATGTTGTCTTTTAAGTTATCATAATGCACAACCAAAATGTTGTTGCCAGGTCTTTATAACAGTGACACAAAATACATAGAGACATGTCACAAGTTTCCATAAAAACATGTTTGTATGTTTTGTAAAGCTTGTCTGATTTTGCAACAGTAACGAACACCTAAGCTAAGGGTCAACCAACAAAATAAATTAGATATAGGAAAAAAAAAAATTAATGGTACATATAAAATATCCTGTCGATTCATTCTGAGAAATGTGATATTTAAAAATCCAGCCACCTGAAAAACATACAGACACGGTCACACCAGAAACCCGGCAATTGTTTCCTAAGGTTATGAGTCATTCATATCTAGCCGTTCACTGTCTCACATTACTTGCACATTTACTAGCAAGCGAATGCAACCCACCAAACACAACACACAAATAAAAGCCACACAGAGGGGGGCTTGCTTTTGATCTGACTCAACACTTTTCTACCGCTTTACACATTTGTCTTCCTCTCGGCCCGACAGCGTCATGCTTGACTGTGCATTACTGATCACACCGAAACTTTGGTTTGTACATGGTCGGTGCAGGATTGGAACTTTCCTCTTACAGTAGGTGTTAAGTGTGGGGGAAGCCCTGTGTTTTGCAGCATATGTACGGACTAATTTTATTTTTTGTTATTGCATCAGTGGTACTGCAGTGCATTTCTGACCCTAGTTAAACTTACCTGCATTGACCATGTTGGGCTGATTAGGCATGACACTGTGGTTTCCCATCATGCCCTGCTGCTGCATGAGCGAGTAGGGGCTGTTGTTCCTCATCAGAGGGTACTGACCCTGAGCGCCTTTAGCAGGCATGTTCATATCCAAAGACACACTTCTGACTGGAGGAGCTCTGCCCGGCTGACCTGGTCGCGGAGCGCCGAAATCTAGAAATACACACGCAGCAAATATCCAATAAATGACAAACAATTTATTCCAGTGATGCAAAGCTGTATTTTCAGCAGTCATTACTCTTCAGTGTCACATGATCCTTCCGAAGTCATTCTAATATGTTGGTTTCCTGCTGTACTTAGTCAAGTAGTCAGTGTTTAGCTCATGCAAATGACTCAACACACACAAAGTGTGTAGCATTAGTGGTCTTTGACATTTCTGGCAATGCGTGAGAGAGAATATACGCTCAGCTGAAATGATGCAGGTGAGAAACAAACGCGTCATGAGAAACTCATGATCCACCTGCCTACAGTTTCGGTCAGCCTCTGGGCACACTTGAATAGTTTTAGGGTGTTTCACAAAAATTATGACATGTAAATATTAAGCACTCAGGGTTTACTTCGTTTTGACAGTTGTGTAATTCTAAACATTTTTGCAGATGCATTGAAGCGCTGTTCGTCCCTCATAAACACACAAACACACATTCACACGTACTATTGGATAAGATCATGATGTCAGAGTGGTTAAAGGCGACATACAGTTGTCCTAGAGGAAGTTGATTACACAACAAGGCAAAGTTTAAACCAATGCGCTACATTGGTCTAATCTTACATGAGCGTTCAAAAGGGTGTGTGTGCATAAATATGAGATAAAGCTATTATATGACTATATGTATGCAAGCCAGGGAAGAACGTGCAATTTTTGTGCATTTGTTCACTTGTTGTCTTTTAAAGGTGCAGTACATTAGGAAAATGTAATGTGAAAAAAGGTCCATTGTCCAGCTCATACAGAAGTCACTTATAAACCAAGTAGCTTTTTGATCGTCAGCACAATGAATTTGCATAAGCAACCTGAACATCTCCCTATTGCACAGATTGTTACTGGAATGAGTGGATTTTACCTGATTTTTGCCCCAAATTACAGTCTGGACAAATTGACGCAAGTTGTCCAGAGTCAGTCTGCAGAAAACTGTGCATTGTACAATGGACACAGATATTTTTTTAAGCTTCAGGCTCTGATTCCATTCAGCTTAATGATATTAAACATGTTTGATATTTCGCCATACATCTCCTAGAAATGAGGCACATGTTTCAGCATGATGTTGTTGCATTTAGAACAACTTGAAAGTCTGGTAGTGTGTGATTCTCACAGGGCATTTACATGATGCCACTTTCAACTAAAAACATCATTTTTCATGCATTTTGGCCATTTATACAACAATGGCATTTTGGGAGCCTGAAAATGCAAACAAAAAAAAGTTTTGGGTTTTAAAGTGCAAGTTTTTGAAAAGAATACTGTCGAGAAGGCATAAGAGGCAATGCCTCCTCAAAGTATCGGATGAGACAAAAATCTGTAGTACAAAAATAAAACAGTGCCAATATTGCAAAATATAATCTTAAGCCCTATTCGGATGGGACTAGTTTTCAAACTACGTTTGAGTTTCATTTCATATCACCCAACATGTGCGATTTACATGTTGCAATTCGGACGGGACTAACATCTCATGATCTTACATGATCTGGCTCTTGATTTTATCATTACTATTTCTTTTTATTTCTTTGCCGGGAGGCAACACATCAAAAATGTGCACGGTAAGAGCGTCTACACTATATATTGTCGGTAATCACAGACATTCGCATTCAGATGGGATTCGTTTTCTCAGAGGATCTCTGAGTTTGCCGGAAAACTGTAGGTAATTTGCTCTGGAATTATTACAGACGTTGTGTGAAAAAAAATCATGAAGTATGTCTGTGAAACACAAATTTCTCTAACGACAAGCAGTAAAACTAGTCCTGTCCGAATATGGCTTTAAACAGTGCTGGGTAACGCATTACAAGTCACGCAAGTTACGTAATCGGATTACTTTAAGTAACTAGTAAAGTAACACATTACTTTTTCATTTACAAGAAAATATCGGAGTTGCTTTTTCAAATAAGTAACGCCAGTTACTTTTTTCCCTATTTACTGACTGACTAGTCTCCTGTACCCATATTGAGAGAAATCGGACGTACAGAGAACATTATGATACTATAGTTCTAGACTAAATATGAACATGCAAAAAATAGATTCAGTCTTAATCAAAATGAATTAAAACTCAAAATATGACGCAAATCTGCAATAATTAAATGTTAATGCAATGATATTACACAGCCGTCAACTCTGCCGGCTGCAACTCTGCATCTACACAAACTTAGTGCCGGTCACTTTCAAGCGCTGCGTAATATCATTGCGCCTGCTGCACCCATGGTACGGCAGCAAAGTTCCGTGGTTATTACGCCGGAATGAGAGTATAGTTCCTAGCCATATCAGCCTTGAAAATTGCAACTTTTCATTACCCATCAGTCTTAGCACACGATGTAACTACATGAAAAGTCCAAAAATATTGTCATTATATATAGTCATTTTTGAGCCAGATGCTATCGGTTAATCAGATTCTAAAAGATGCTAAAAGGTGCTACCGCCAGACCTGGAGATCGGCTGAATGGATTCAAAAACGGTAAAACTCAACTGTTTAACTGTTTAGGGGAGTTGGACAATGAGCCTATTTTCAAAAAGAGTGTTCCTTTAAAATAGAATAGTTTTGTCTTTTTAACCAAGAAAATATGACTGAGACTTTAATTTACATTTGATTAAAAACAAAGCAGAAATAAAAATTTTGCCTCCTCATTTCATAACACCACAGCGTTATCGACTAGAAAACTGAGAATTTTTCAAAACAGTGAAGTCATGTGCTCAGTGTTGCTTTACAAAGTGACATCGCCAACTACTGGCCTGGCATGCATAATACAGCATTTTTAGTTGTTTTCGCACATCCACATGAACAGAAATCATGTCTTCTGTACTCAAAACATTTTTTGGTACATCACTGATGTGTGAACATACCCTCAGTCGTTTAATTCTTCTTTGTTTATCAATTTGGCAAGTACACACTGCCAAGTGTTTTAAATTCTGTTCAGATTTCAGAAGTCGTGCACTGTATTCCAGCCATTGGATGAAAACTGTAGGAGAACGTGCTTGTGTGTGTGTGTGTTTATTACTCACTCTGTTGGCCCACAGCCTGTAGTGCTCTCTGTTGCTGGGGACCCATGCTGGCTCCGCCCTCTCCAGTCATCTGCAGGATGTCATTGATGATTGACTGCTTGTCTACGGCAGCAGGCAAAGACACAGGCCGGGAATCAGAGAACAGGCCCGGCTGACTGTTCTGTAGATCGTCCAGAATATCATCCAGCTCGCTCGACTGCAAACACACAAGAGAATTCCTTTAGCTTAGGATTTTCATTAGTCTCATCAGTTTCAAAACTGTTAGTCAAGGTCAAATTTCTGGTGGGTTTTGGATGCACATAAAAACATCATTTTGTGCAACACAGCAATGCATCTTATCATACATAACAACATAGTTGTGTACAGTCACGAGGTTCGGTATCTTCTGTGGATTTAGACCTCAGCGGGGAAACGCTGGAGAGTTCGAAGTCTGCTTGCTGAAACACACCCCTCTCCCTCTCACATGTGCACACACACAGGGCTGGAATCTAGGACACACTTCACATTGAGTTAAAGGAGGCTAGCTGAACACTACTCCATTTGCCATGGTTCGGTTACCATCTTTAAACCCTAGATTGCTTCTCCTTCAGAGCAAGATCTTCTAAATGCACACTGGCAAACACGCTCTGCACAGGCCCGGAACGCAGCTCGACTTTAAATACATCATCGACCAGACTTCAAATCCTTTCATCTCCTTCATAAGCTTTTAAAAATATTTATTACCTCAAAAATCTAAACGCACACTTGGCCGTAGCACGCTACATTTCTGATCTATCTGCGTTACGTTTGAAACATCTTCCTCATTGAAACATCTTGCATTAGGCATTGCAACTTTTTTTTTGTATTCTGACTTGAGCTTGACAAAGTCCAACTCAGCCTGTTAAGATAAAGAAACCCAACAGCAGTGCATTTCAGATAAACAATGTCGACTTGAAGATTCAGAAGTGTACTTATGTTTATCCACAGCTGTCGCCGTCTATCAGAAAAGACTAAAAATGCATACAACCTCTATTAAATGACACTAAATAGATGCTAAATCAAGTGTCCTGTACACAATCACTCTACATTTGAAGACACAAACATTCACGCTGGTTAATATATAGATCTTTGGCCAGTTCTGGAACTTTTAATAAACAAGCATTACAGTTTTCGAGCCGCCACAAGGGGGCAGCACATGCGACATCTCTATTGCAACCAGAGCAGCATAATACAGATTGATCTACTTATCTACCATTCATTTTGCATGCTTATCTATCTATGCTTTCGATGTCTTGAGACATCTAGTTAGTTTAATTTCAGACCGCGTGGCAGTGGATGAGAGTTCATGTGTGTTTAGAGGTTGTTGTGGTGGGTAGTTGAGGTCAAAGGTCAAAGATCACATGCTGTATATTATTCTGTGGGTTGAAAGTTTGCCTTCACGCTGCATGTCTGCAGCCTAATGAAGCCGTCGGCCTCTCCTGCCGTTGATTTGCGACTCAGTGTGCAGTGTGGAGGAAAAGCGCTGCACAAACAGGATGTGAGCGGAGAGGAGGAACTGCTTAATGAGGTCACTCTCCTTGTGTAGCGCTAGGAAGCTCTTCTCCCAATCTCTCTCTCTCTCTCTCTTTCTCTCTCATCTGATACATACAGTACATGCGCACACACTTGTGTGAGCACCACCTGTCCCTGGCTGCCCTCTTGAATCAAACCTGCTGCTGATTATTCACTGTCCATGCATCTCGCAGGCTGCTTGTTTCAGCCTTTCTCTCCTCCTCTTTCCAATTATCACTCCCTGGTCTCTCTCCTGTGTATTATCTGTGCGCGCTCGCTCGGTCCAGACAGGAAGGTGCCTGTGCATTAGCATGGATTCTTTATATCGCGCTGAGCTGCACCTTCATGGATCACTTTCTCGCCAGTGGGAGCGCTGACGTCAGTGTGATGTTGAGCCAATAGTGGAAAAGCTCCCTGCGTGGAGATCTATGAGTGCTGTGTTTCTCATCAGCTACCAGAGCACTTACAGGAAAACTATCTGACATATTCCACTATAATTTACACTTTTGGATGGTTGTTTTGGACGTGGGCAGTTGATAAATTACTTTTACTGGTAACATCGTGATTTTAAGTTGAATTGGATGTGAATGGATAAGGGAAAGTGTATGTTTAGAGGTTCTGTGACTGGTGGTAATTTAGTTCTTTTTTAAATCAAGTTTTCAAACATTTTAAATCACTTGTTGCAGTTCACTTTAACAGTTTATGTGAAGAAAAAAATATATAGCTCAATATACACTGCTGTTCAAAAGTTTGGGATCAGTAAGACTGTTTTTTTTAAAGAAGTCTCTTATGCTCATCAAGGTTCTATTCACTTGATCAAAAATACAGAAAAAAAGAAAATATTCTGAAATATTATTGCAGTTTAAAATAACAGTTTTCTATTATGATATACTGATGCAAAATTGAATTTTCAACAGTCATTACTCTGGTTTTCAGAGTCACATGATCCTTCAGAAATCTAATAGGCTAATTTATTATCAGTGTGCTGCTTAATAATTTTCTGGAACCTGTGATCATTTTTTTTAACATTCTTTGATGAACTTTGGAAAAAAAAGTTAAAAAGAACAGCATTTATTAAAAAAAATTATTCTAACAATATAAGTCTTTACTATCACATTTAATTAATTTAACACATTCTTGCTGAATAAAAGAAATTTCTTTCAAACAAGGAAAAAAAAGAAAACATTTACTGAGGTAAACTTTGAATGGTAGTGTATATTGTTACAAAAACATATATTTTAAATAAATGCTGCTCTTTTTAATATTTTATTCATTAAAAATATAAAATATATCAGAGGTTCCAAAAAACAACAACAACAACAACAACAACAACGGTTTCTAACATAATAATAAATCAGCATGTTAGAATGATTTCTGCAAAATCGTGACACCGAAGACTGGAGTAATGATGCTGAAAATTCAGCTTTGCAACACAAGAATAAATTTTATTTTAAAGTATAATAAAATATAAAACCACTCTTTTAAATCGCAATAATATTTCACAATATTACTGTTTTTTCTGTATTTTAAACCAATAAATGCAGCCTTAATGAGTAGAAAAGACTTCTTTAAAAACATTAAAAATCTTACTGATACCAAACTTTTGGTTTTCATTTTTTTTTTTTTTAAATTAAGGAGCACAACTTATCCACACTGTCGTAACATTGTATATTACATTTTTCATAAAAAATAGTTCATATAATACAGTTTGTATGCAACAAAATTTCTGAAAAATATTAAGATACCACAATAACTCCTGCTATACAGCACTGCAGAGGATCCCTGTGGTTGTGGACCCCCTGATGAAGAGCCCTAAGGATATGCTATGAATGCCAAATTTCAACCGTTAGTCGAAGTATGAAATAAGATATCATTGCTGGTTTGATGGGATGGAGGGCAGTTAGTCGTGTAGACAGGAGCAGGACCGAGGGGGTAGGAGAGGTTACAAGGTTAATTGGTACACAGAGAAACCACCAATGAGGCGACAGTGTCAGGGTTGGGACAGCTGTCTGCACCGCACGTTTATGTGTGTGTGCATGCAACCGAGGAATGGTGTCAGGGTGCCGATTAGAGCTCTGTGAGGGGTTGGGAAGGGGAGAGGAGTGACACCCTATCCTGAGTCACACTTCCTGCTACAGAGACACACTGATGCACCTCCGCAAGCGCATCAGACTATAACAAACATACAAAGCACATCTATAGAAACACACTCAGGGAAAGACAAACCAGCACCGCCACAAATAGAAATGCTAAAATCCCTCTCTGTATGAGTATGCAGAGCGCATAACAACCTAGCAATGCTCCAAGTTGCTTAGCTGTCTGCTTATTCAAATTATTTCATTTTTCAGCATTTTTGTGTATTTGAAACCTTTCCAACATTGACTGTATGATTTTGAGGTTCATCTTTTGACACTGAGTACAACTGAGGGACTCATATGCAACTATTACAGAAGGTTAAAACACTCACTGATGCTTCAGAAGGAAACACAATGCATTAAGAGCCAGGGGTGAAAACTTTTGAATTTGAAGTTGAAGATCAGGGTAAATTTAGCTTCTTTTGTCTTCTGGAAAACATGTAAGTATCTGTAGCTTCTAAAGGGCAGTACTAAATTAAAAACATGATATTTAGGCAAAACAGGACAAATGTACACATCTCCATTCTGTTCATAAGTTTTCACCCCCCGGCTCTTCATGCATAGTTTTTCCATCTGAAGCATCTGTGAGCGTTTGAACCTTCTGTAATAGTTGCATGTGAGTCCCTCAGTTGACCTCAGTGTGAAAAGATGGCTCTCAAATCATACAGTCATTGCTGGAAAGGGTTCAAATACACAAAAATGCTGAAAAAACAAAGAATTTGTGGGACCTGGAGGATTTTTCAGAAGAACAGTGCACGGTTTAACTGTTCAGGACAAACAAGGGACTCATGAACAACTATCACTAAACAAAAAACACAGCCGTGAATCATTAAGGTAACAATACAGTATTAATAATCAAGTGTACGTAAACTTTTGAACTTTTTTCTTGTGGACTATATGTAAAATTTTATGTAAAATATCTTATTCAAATCAGTACTAAATGCAAAACATACATGCATTGTGTATGATCGCTCTTATTTAGGTAAAATAATTTACATTTTGCAGATCCTGCAAGGTGTATGTAAACGTTTGACCTCAACTGTATGTATCATACAATAGCTTGCACACTGTGTGTTCCATTTCGAACACAGCCTTTCTCTGAGTTCATTGCAATGCATTATGGGACTGCCTTCTCCATGAAGTATGCATGAGATGCAAATCTGGCCAAAACAAGCTGTCTTATAAGACATCGTAATGTCGCTGCCTACCTTTTAGAACAGTGTTTGCATCTTAACTCTGCTTATGATGCTGTAAAATGCTGTTTAGCTACGCAGCCTTTTTGAAACAGAGCTAGAGAGATGCAAACTAGGACATACAGGATGTAAAAGAGACTGTGAGAGATTGAATGATCAATAGGGTGAGCGAGAGAGAGAGAGAGAGAGAGAGAGAGAGAGAAAAAGAGGGATTGATACATCAGTGAACAGAGTGACTGAAGCCACCGCAGCTGCCTGGGTGACAACAATATGTGCATCTGGGTCATTTCTACCGTCTGCCATAAAAACTGCATTATTGAAAGCCACCCTGTCCGGAGCCATCGAAAGCCTTTAATTGCAAGCCAACTGTGAAAATAACCTTCAACATTGAACGACGCTGGTGAAAGTCAGGAATGGACGTGCTCCACATGCTCAGAAGCACAGTGTCACTATAGACTCCTTGAGTCTTGCTCTCTGGCATCATGACCTTTCATACAGATCCCTGCTTCTCTTCATTCTCAGCTTAGCTCTATCACACCAGCTTGGTGCTCGTATCATCGCGGGAGGAAGTGAGAGATGTGTGGTTCTGTTCCAAACCCTAGTGAGCGACCTCATTATCTACATAGGCGGCTACATCGGATAGCATGCTATCAGTCAAAGAACCTCATTACTCAGCTTTAAGTTGATTACAGTTGCGTCTGGTGCCAGCATGTTGCTAAGCTAATGACTTTAAGTGAATAAAAGAATAAATTCTCTTAGCTTCATAAAATTACGGTTGAAACACTGATGTCACATGGACTATTTTAACAATGTCCTTACTACCTTTCTGGGCCTTGAACGTGCCAGTTGCGTTGCTGCTTATGCAGGGCCAGAACGCTCTCGGAAGGCTTTCATCAAAAATATTTTAATTTGTGTTCTGAAGATAAACGTCTTACGAGTTTGGAAAGATGTGAGGGTGAGTAACCTATGACGGAATTTTATTTCTTAGATGAACTATCCCTTTAAATATGACACTACCATACTACTACAGTTTTATGCGAAAGTTTGGGAAACCCTCGCAAAATCTGTGAAAATGTAATTTTAGCAAAATAAGAGAGATCATACAAAATGCATGCTCTTTTTTAATTCAGCACTGTCCTGAGTATGATATTTTAAATAAAAGATGGTCACATACAGTCCACAAGACCAAAAAATAGCTGGAATTATTAAAATAACCCCCTTCAAAAGTTTGGGAACCCTTGGTTCTTAATACTGTGTGTGGTTACCTGGATGATCTACGACTTTTTGTTTTGTTTTGTGATAGTTGTTCATGAGTCCCTTGTTTGCTCTGAACAGTTAAACTGAGCACTGTTCTTCGGAAAAAAACAGCAGATTCTTCAGTATTCCAGCATCTTTGCATATTTGAACCCTTTCCAGCAGTGACTGTACGGTTTTGAGATCCATCTTTTCACACTGAGGTGAAAACTGTTGAACAGCATGATGATGTCCAAAATTTTGCTGAAATATAATTTTTTTTCTTCATTTAGTACTGCCCTTCAGAAGCAACAGAAGACACTTGCATGTTTCTCAGAAGACAAATTAAGTACAATTTACCTTGATCTTCAAATTCAAGAAGTTTTCACCCCCCGGCTCTTAAAGGAGAACTCCACTTCCAGAACAACAATTTACAAATAATTTACTCACCCCCTTGTCATCCAAGATGTTCATGTCTTTCTGTCTTTAGTCGTAAAGAAATTATGGTTTTTGAGGAAAGCATTTCGGGATTTTTCTCCATATAATGGACTTCTTTGTTTCCCCTGATTTTGAACTTCCAAAATTCTTTCATTTTGAACAAATCTTTAATGTGACTTGGGAAGAATGAGTCGTCCCGGGGAGTAATTCATTCAGTCGCGCATGCGCAACATCCTATTAGGTTCTGTACTGGAATTAGTTCACCTGTTTCGAGTCTTCGGGTTTTTCGAGTCGTTTGTTCATCTTATGGGGCTGTCACGTGATGAATGAACGACTCAAATCCGAAAACTTGTCAGATAAGAGGTGAGGTGAGATAATCATAGACTAAAGACCCAGATAAACAATTAATTAATCTTTTCTGTTTCTTATAGCATTACAGTTTTGTCTTGTTTGTAGTGATCAACGTTTGTGTAAGCAGTAGATGTGTTAAATTTGAATTATATTTTGCTAAAATGAACGAAATGAGATTCATTCATTTAGCTGAACGAGTCGGTAAAATGATCTGAACTTCCCATCACTACTACGAATCACATGTAAGTTCATCGTTTGTGTACTGAGTATGGCGAAAAACTCCATCTTATTTTCTCCTACAACTTGAGAGGAGGACATCGTTGTACCTTTTTGTTTGTAAACAGTGTTTACAAACTTACTTGCACTTTCTTAGTCTTTGCGCGTTCGCTTTGTAAACACTGGGTCTGTAGTTCCGCGTGACCTTTCAACGTGATTCAATAGTACGTAGCGTCATGAACGTGCATCCCAGAGCCTGTGTTACATGAGCTTTTGTGCTTAAAAAATATATATAAAAAAAAAAAAAAGATTTTCTTAAAAAAACGACAGATTGTTTCACTAGATAAGACACTTCTTCCTCGGCTGAGATCGTTTAGAGCCCTTTGAAGCTGCATTTAAACTACATACACATTAAATCCTAAAACGTTTTCCTCAAAAACCATAATTTCTTCACGACTGAAGACAGAAAGACATGAACATCTTGGATGACAAGGGGGTGAGTAAATTATTTGTGGATTGTTGTTCTGGAAGTGGTCTTCTCCTTTAATGCATTGCATTTCATTTTGGAGCATCAGTGAATGTTTGAACCTTTTTTAATAGTTGTGTTTGAGTTTCTCAATTGTCCTTAGTGTGAAAAGATGGATCTCAAAAACATACAGTCACTGGTGGAAAGGGTTCAAATATGCAAAAGACGCTGGAAAACTAAAGAATCTGCAGGACCTGGAGGATTTTTCTGAAGATGTTTTTGCACTATTGTAGAGACTTCTTTCATATACATTAAAAAAAATTAGTTTGGCCCCAAACTTTTAAACGGCAATGTACATGCTTTAGATTTTGTCCAAAACCAGTGCTGTGTAGGTAGGCAACTCACTAGGGACCGTTCCTCCCTCTTCACTCCCGCCACATTTCATCCTCCTCTCTTCCGCATCCTCACTAATTCAGTTTTTTCCTTCAGTCTTCCGTTTTTTTCTTCCGTGTCTGTGCTCGAGCATCTCTTCTATCGCTCTTCCTGTCCTGCTGTGGCCTCCCTGCTCTGTAAATCACTGTACTTCATGTTCTCAATGGCGCTGTCGTGGAGACCGTGAGGTCAGAGGTTCCTCACTAGCGGAACTCTGGGTCTTTTCCTGGTAACCGAGGGGCGGTGAGGTCATTGTGCTAACAGGCTAACAGCAGCAGCTTCCCGAGACCGCTGCTTTGATTTGACAACTATGACTCAATTTGTGGCTCAATCAACAGCTTTTAAAAGAGGCCCGGGAGGCCCAATGAGCACAAACACACACATACAGGATAATCTCTCTATTCTGTTGCCTGGCCCCAGACGCTTCCCTAACTTTACCGCCGGCGTGCCAGGCTTGATTGGTGCCCGGTGCCAGCTCTGTAGGGCATGTGCCAACCGCTGTGCCAGATGAGATGCACTGAGCACCACCGAGACGCCTTTTTTCAAATGTCATAGAGCTGCTTCTGAGAAAGTCCTGCCAGTTTCCCACAGAATCGACTTCCTGTGACAGGGCTCTCACTTTCCCTTTCTCTCTCGCTCGCTCTTTCTCTCTCTCCAGCTGGCTGAGTCATTTATATCCCTGCTGTTACCATACTGCCTCGATCTGGGGCTTCATTGGCCGGTTTATAAATCTGTTGTTTGCTCTACTTTCACACCCAAATAGAGAGAAATACAAAAAGAGATACAGAGAGGGAAGGAAAGGATGCATGCACTCTAACAATACAGCAATAAACTGAAAAGAAGGCGATAAGATCGTTTGAATGTGTTGGTATCAGCTGTCATATCAGTTATTTCTGAGTGAGAATTCACAACACTGGCTGACGACCTTTCAAACGTGCAATACTTCTCATAACTAACCAAAACAATCATTACCAACACCCACTAATGATGAATCTTTCCTGCGTTTCATCATAGTGACATCACAATTCAACATTAAAAAAAATCTAATTCAAAACCAGTAGAAGCTATTCAGGTGGTGTTTTGCATAGAAACTCTCAGTACTTTCTGTTCAGTTAAGCACTATTGACAGCATGCTATCAGTTACCACAGAAAACATTTGTAACAATGCCGTTACAATTTTAAGAAAGCATATACTGTATAAACTAGAACTTACATTCATACAGAGTGGTGAACCCTCCAAATTAATAATGATAATAAAAACAAACATGACAATAGTGATGATAATAATAAATAATCATATAAAAAAATATTAGGTCATGTCCAATCTCACACAAAACAAAACAAAACAAAACGAAACAAAAAGACAGAACTCCATTTGCTCCCTTTTTAAGACAACAAAAATCAAACTAAACAAACCAGGCTATTATTTGCTCCCTTTTTAAAACAAAACAAAACAAACAAAATGAAACAAACAAAACGAAACTGGCTATTATTTGCTACCTTTTTTAAACAAAACAAAACAAAAAAAATGAAACAAACAAAACGAAACAGGCTATTATTTGCTACCTTTTTTAAACAAAACATAACAAACAAAATGAAACAAACAGAACGAAACATGCTATTATTTGCTACCTTTATAAAACAAAACAAAAAAACAAAATGAAACAAACAAAACGAAACAGGCTATCATTTGCTCCCTTTTTAAAACAAAACAAACAAAACGAAACAGGCTATAATTTGCGTCCTTTAAAAAAACAAAACAAAAGAAACAAAATGAAACAGGCTATTACTTGCTCCCTTTTTAAAACAAAACAAACAAAAAAAACATGAAACAAAATAGGCTATTATTTGCTCACTTTAAAAAAAAACCCAAAAAACCAAAATGAAACAGGCTATTTGCACCCTTTTCAAAACATAAAACAAAACAAACAAAATGAAATAGGGTATTACTTGCTCCCTTTTCAAAAAACAAAACAAAACGAACAAAGAAAACATGAAACAAAATAGGCTATTATTTGCTCCCTTTTCAAAACAAAACAGCAAAACAAAATGAAACAGGCTATTCTTTGCTCCCATTTAAATAAAGGGAAGCACAAAACCCCAAAACAGACATATTGTACCAATTAGGTATGTATCAAAATGTTTTTCTGTGGTAATATGAAGCTTAACTTGTATTAAATATTTCTTGGTATATCCAGTTTGGCGACATCACTTACCGGATCCACACGGTCGTAGCCGCCATCTGTTTTCTCTGTCTTAATTCCTTGCATCTTACTGCCCTCCACCTTTATTTCTCCAGGTTCCATCTTGATGCCTTTATCCTTGAGTACATTATCATCTTTATCCAGTAGGTAGCGCAGCAGGGCATTGTCCTTCTTCTTGGGGCTGACAGGCTCTTGTTTAATGGCTAATTCGGCCACACCGGCCACCCCACCTGCAGAATCCTGACACAGCTCTTTCCCCGTGGCCTCGGCGGTGAGTTTGGCCAGGTCGACGGGTGATGAGCTATTCTGGAGAAGTCTGTGAAGGATCTTGTGCTTCTCCTTCAAGGAGGTAGCATGTGACCCACCTCCGGCTTGACCGCCCATGCCACCATTACCTGGGCCGCCAGTGGGGTCCTTACACCCGGGCTCTCCACCACCCATTGGAGGGGGTGAGGTGGACTCGATAGGCTCAGTTTTAGTAGTGAGGAGCTGCAGGAGTTTAGTATGGCCTTTGTTGTCACGTAGCCGGTTCTGGGGATCATTGGCATCCGGGTTGTTAAATTGGCCGAGGTTGCCCTTTTCATCTCTCGGCTCATCGTCCTGCCCACCGTTACCCTGCTCTGATTGGTTCTGCTCTCCGAATGACTCAGAGGCTCCCATTTTGTTCAGCATGTGAAGATTGACGCCGGCTGGTGACCCCAACTTCCTGTCAGGCGAGCCCAGCGATTGGCCGTGGCTCACTCCGTGGCACTCGCTAAGTGCCTGGAGGGCGTTAAGGGAACTGCTTGTGTAACCATGATTACCGCCTGCTCCCCCATTGCCACCTGTACTGCTAGTGCACATGCTCGCAGGTGAATGTAAGCTGCCTGCTGGGGAGAACTGCGGCGGGGGCAAGCGTGGAGATCCTGCCACTCCGGGACTTGCTCGGTGGCGTGGAGAAAGCATGCCCGGACTGCCCTGAGATGGGCTGCTCAACTTCAGTGGATAGCCACTGCCCTG
This sequence comes from Labeo catla, assembly GCA_012976165.1. Taxonomy (NCBI): domain Eukaryota; kingdom Metazoa; phylum Chordata; class Actinopteri; order Cypriniformes; family Cyprinidae; genus Labeo; species Labeo catla. The sequence goes on from VONZ01000849.1 coordinate 201,607, forward strand.
AGGGGTGGCCGCCTGCATGGTTGCCGAATGGCTCATGGTTCCTGGACACCCGAAACGGTGCCCCTGTACTGGGCCGATGGCGCCGGGCTCCTTCTGGCCACCAGGAGAAGGGAAAGTGGATGTGTTGCTGCTGACCGTGGCATCCTGCCCCTGAGGGGCACCAGAGGAACCTGCTGTGTTGGGAGAGCTCATGGGGTTCATGGTTTTGCCCATATTCTGAGCATTTCCAAGATCAGGGGTCATGCCGCAGACAGGCTGCTCCCTAAAACAGAAAAAAAATACATGTTTATAGTTGCTAACGGATTATCTAAAGAGCAGATAATGCTGCAACATACACGCCAGACACAGTTTTATAAGGATGAATTTAACAACTACAAGCTTGATGCATCATGAGCATATAATTCATAATTAGTGAATTATATGCTTATATGCTTATACACTCTCTCTCTCTCCCCCATCTGCTTGCTGTCATATCTCCACTGTCCTATCCCAAAAAAAATGCAGAAATGCCTCAAAAAAAAAAAAAAGTAAATAAATAAATTATAATAATAAAATAACGGATATGTCGGCGCCAGTAGCCTTGTGGGCAGCATGCTGACATGAAGCACCAGTGCGCCACAGGCGTCCCGAGTTCGAATCCCGACTTGAGAACCCGATCAGCTGCCCCACTTCACTTCCTGTTACATCTACACTGTCCTATAACAACAAAAGTAGAAAAGCCCAAAAAAAAAAAACAGTTCGGCATTTTCAGTTTTGGGCTAAAAGAGAATATACACATATATATACATATATACACATACATACATACATACATACATATAATATTAATATATTTTCTGTTCACTTCAGATCATAAAAATTATTGAGTTAAATTAAAGTCATACAAAATCATTTTATATTACTTCTTAAAATAATAAATAATTATTAAAAAACTTTTTCAGTTTCGGTTTTCGGCCAAGTGCATCCAGAATTTGGTTTCGGGTAAAACAAACTTAAAATTTATTAGACATTTTGCCTTGGCAACTAACTGAAAAAAATATATGTAAGTTCTAAATTACCAAAACTAAAACTGTGTAAAAAATAAATTAAAACTAAATATAACTATTAAAAAAAATAAATCAATAAAAATGACAAAAGTTAATAAAGTTAAGTAAAAAGAATAATAATAAAATGAAAATCAAACACATATATAGAACTAATTTAAATGAGCTAAATCAAATTCTATGATAAACTATCATAAATACTATGATAGTATAGAAATAATACATTTTGCAATAAGGTGTCATTTGTTAACATTAGTTAATGTGTTAATAATAATAAAAAATATAGTTATTACACTACTAATCTTTGTTAATGTTAGTTAATAAAAACACAGTCATTCATTGTTCGTTCACAGTGCATTAACTAACTTAATGCATTAGTAAATGCTAAAATTAACATTAACTAAAATTAATAAATGACGTAGAAGTATTTTTCATATTTAATTCATGTTAACTAATGTAGTTAACGAATGTTAACTATTGATCCTTATTGTAAAACTTTACCCGTAACACTAAAATAAGCCATTTAAACAAACCCTTAACGCAAAGTTTTAAAATCCGGTACATAATCAATCCTACACCATTTAACCCACACAAAAAAAATCCCTCAGACTAACAGTGAAAGGGGACCCAAAGGCGCCATTAAGAAATCACCTAGCAACCGCCCAGAACACAAAGCGCAAGAAACCATTTATCAAATATGCTAAAAACACTTAGCAACCACATATCAATGCCCAGGCGACAAATCCCTGGCATAGTTTTAAAACCTAGCAAAAATTGTGTACAATTACTGTAAAAAGAAAGAGACATAAAACAACAAGAAGTAAGAATAAAGTGAGAGAAAAACAGGCTGTAAAAACAAAAAAACAGAAAACAATGCCTCAGTTCTGTCTCACTAGGCCGGCACGTGCTATTGTTGACAATGGAGTTTTAATTGTGATCCAAGGAATTAATATTGATTTCCAAGTAAATTCTATTGAAACTATTTCATTACATTAATCCAGTGCAGTCATTTGTTAAATTAATCTCATAGTCAGAAAGCAGTTCTTCAAGCGCTCCAAACAAGGAATCCGAGAAAAGAGCTTAAGCGGAATTTCAGGAATGGCTTAATTAACTAAAGTATGTTTCAGCAGAGAAGGTTAAAAGAGGGGAACGAATTGTTATCAAAGAAAAACAGCACTGCTCATCCCTCAAAACAAGCCATGGGACAGAGAAAATGAGCGGCTGTGCTGTCATATCCCTCCATAATGTAAAAATCACCTCGGGGTATAAAGCTTTTAGCAAGCTACGTACTAAAAACTCACTTGGAGGAGCTGATAAACGCATAGAGATGCCTTTGTTCGGAGCATGCAGGATGAAGCCATGGTCAAGCTATACTGTGTGTTATTGTGCTGGAGATGCTGTGCTTTAAGACAGCCACCCTCCCGCTGTGAGCTCACTCTGGGTTTAATGTTTATCTGTGCTCGACACCCCAGCCTAACACTGCTGCTATTGTCTCAGAAAGCAAACCGGTGTTCCTCCCTTGCATGCTGTGAGAGAGATAGAAACTCTGTAGCTAACATATGAAACTGTGTTCACAACTGCCTGCTGTGGATTCAAGCTTTACTAAGCCGTACACTCCAAACAGATTTTATCACTCAGATTTTATGTGAAACTGCGATATATGGCTTTACCCAATAATGCTCTAAAGAAAAAAACCTTCATTTTTTTGTTCCAAACGCAGAAGATTTAGAAGAATGTCCTGGTTGCTCTTTTCCATGCAATTACAATGAATGGCGACTGAATCTTTAAAGGTTCAAAAAGTATGTAAAGCATCTCTCACACTCTCATAAGTAGGGATGTAACAATATTACCAATATCATGGTGTCCGGATTTTATCGTGGTCACATGACGATATAAAACGATAGGTCTTCCAAGCAAAAAGTATAGTTTTTAAAATATATTTAAACTTCTTATTCTAACATAAAAGGTTTTTAAAGTTGTGTTTTGGACCATTATGCTTTGGCACAGTATCTGTCAAATGAATATTTTCTGCGCAATATGGCTTAATTCCTTCAAGCCTGTTTTTACTGTGTGTTTCAAAGCGAAGCGCGCACTTCATTCAGGCGATTCATCTTGTGATCATCAGTTTAGTGCGCATTTGGGAAAGCAATGCCCACCAGTTATGCTTTATTTTTTGCGGCAGATGGTTACAGCATTTCACTAGATTTGAGACGCGAGAAGCCTGTTTCCATCAAAATAAAAGCTTAAAAGTTCAGTATGAATTGCTGACAGCTAGCGGTTTAAATGGGTAACGCTACTGCAGTCCAAATTCAAAATATCTCTTTTGAATGTAGAAATTACAAAAAAAAAAGCACTGTAAATTCCCTACTGTAGTGTAAAGAAAAAATAATGTACCTATGAAATATTCATTTTTATTTATTTTACAGTGTTTGTTTTACAATATATAGTTATTACTGGCATAGGAATAACAATAATATAAAATTGTTATAAAATAATATAAAAATAAATTCTGAAATCTCAAAGTACATTACAATAATAACATTTTAAAATACAATATTCAATTTTTTTTTCCAAGTCTTTATTTTTCTTTTTTTTTTTTTTAATAATCGCAATAATATTGTATTGTGGACTTCATATAGTGATATTATCGTATGGTGACATTTTGATATCGTTACATCCCTAGTCATAAGTTTTCTGAAGTCATATGATAGCTTTATATAAGAAAGTGCGAGTTGTTATTCACTGATAATCTTCCCCTCCAATGATTTATTAAAGGGATAGTTGACCCAAAAATGAAAATTCTGTCATTAATTACTCACCCTCATGTCGTTCCAAACCCGTAAGACCTTCATTCATCCTTGAAACACAAATTAAGATCTTTTTGATGAAATCTGACATTGTTAAAATAGTCCATGTGACATCAGTGGTTCATCCACAATTTTATAAAGCTACGAGAACACTTTTTGTGTGCTCCAAAAACAAAAATAATGACTCCGTTCAACAATTATTTCTTTTAAGTGTCAGTCTTCGACGCATGTTGACTAGAGTACCATGAAGTCATTATTTTTGTTTTCATTGCATTGCATTACACCAAAAGTGTTCTCATAGTTTCATAACATTTTGATTGAACCACTGATGTCACATGAACTATTTTCTTGATGTCCGTACTACCTTTCTGGGCCTTGAATTTGTCAGTTGCATTGCTGTCTATGCAGGGTCAGAAAGGTCTTGGATTTCATCAAAAACATCTTAACTTCTGTTCCGAATATGAAGGTCTTACAGGTTTGGAACGACATGAGGGTGAGTAATTAATGACAGAATTTCCATTTCTGGGTCAACTATCCCTTCAAACTGCTGTGATCGAATCAGTGAGTCTGTGAGTTGAATTTGAAAACCAGATCAGTCTAATTCAGTGCTCATTTGTGAAATGGACCAATGATTCACTCAAAAGAATGACTCATTCACAAATTAGACATTGCTATGTCTCCCATGAGTTCTCATGAAAAATGAGAGATGATTTACTGATTTATTTTTGGTCTGTTCCTCAAACGAACCTATTGTATGACTTCAGAACACTTGTTCCTTCTGCATTATTTGTGAAGCTTGCAGCTCCAGATGTACTGTAACAACGTCTTTGGAACAGCATCTTCATTTTTGGGTGAACTATCACTTTAAAGTTGGAATCATTCGTATTCAATCACTCTATGCTTAATTACATCGGCAATTAAATTCTGAGGAATTATCAAGGGTAAAAAAACTTGTTTGCCAATGCGTAGCTGTGGGAGTCGAGGGAGTCGTGTTATTCTTGGTTCTGATGGAATGTTTAGAGACCAGCATCGGCCTCTGGGAAAACACGGTCGGATGTTCTCACATGACAGTGAGATTTCAGTATATGGTCATTAACTGGGCTTGTCAGAACTAGAAAGTGTGTGTTTCAACTGACTCCTCACGCAAGGACAGGAAACACTGAGAAGAGGGTCAAAAATGACTCAAACACTTACTCATGTGGGTAGTTCATAAAATACACCATTGCATTTACATTAAAAACACTGATTCAGACATAAACAGAGAATAAAACAACTCAAGCGCAGGCACTCATAGTGAGCTGTGTGGCTGGGTAGTGGGTACCTTTGTAAAATGTGCAGTGACATGTAGAGCTGTGGCTCGTTGGTGGCAGGTGACCGAACCAGTTTGCTCTTGGTGTGAGCTGAGACTATGGTCCCGTCGGACAGGGAAAACCGGTAGATGGGACTGAAAGCCTGTCCATGCCTTAACACTGCAAAACAACACACCCACATGATTTGAACATCAAAATTTCATTTGGAGAAACACATAAATGTGACCCTGGACCACAAAACCAGTCATAAGTAGCACAGGTATATTTGTAGCAACATCCATACAGCCACTGTATTGGTCAAAATTATTATTATGCACTGTATTATGCCAAAAATCATTAGGTTATTAAGTAAAGATCATTTTCTAATGTAAATATATCAAAACTTAATTTTTTATTAGTAATATGCATTGCTAAGAGCTTAATTTAAGCAACTTTAAAGGCGATTTTCTCAATATTTAGATTCTTTTAAACCCTTAGATTCCAGATATTCAAATAATTGTATCTCGGCCAAATATTGTCCTATCCTAACAAACCGTCCATTAATGCAAATCTTATTTATGAGTGGTTTTGTGGTCCAGGTTCACAAATGTGAACACTGAAACATGCAACATCTAAATTGTAGGCAAATGTTTAATAAGGTTTTTGGTTACATTTGCATTAAAACATTTTCTCAAACATGCCTTGACAAGACAATAATCACTACCAAACAACCATAAACCCAAATAATTCCTGTAAAACTGCCAGATTAACTTTTCCAGTAAAGATACCACATGCATTACTCACATACACCTTCCTATGTTTTCACACACCACGTGTATTTTTTATAAGTTTGCTACAAATACAGTAATGTCTATTATATATCCTTAAACGAATATTCACTATAGATCTTGATATTTATTCATTAATAGCTTCAAGATTGCATTATTGCTACTGAGATTCACAGGACCTTTTTAAAATATCTGTTCTGCACACTCAGTATAGCAAGTCATGACACAAGGAGTGTGTGAAACTGGTTTGCCGGCAGAAGCTGAATACAAGGTGTGTTAAAATCATTATGGTATTCAGAATATTGGGAAGTTACTGTCATATCGTAAATATTTGCATGCACAATACAACTGCCAAAGTGACAGCATTTCTTAAGTGTTTCTTAAGTGGATTAATTTGATGTGCTCAGTACCTTCTTGCTGATGCCTCTTGGCGAATGACATGTCTCCATCGTTCTGGAGGTGAAAACGCTGAATGCATCTCCGCACCAAGTCTTCCCAGCCTGGTTTCATAGAGGCTCGTAACAGACTGGTGTCCAGGGAGGTTATCTTACCTATAAATGCAGAGTATAGCAATAAGCAATATAGTTTGGTATAACTTGTCTGCTACAAAATTCAAACTCAAATTTCTCAAATGTAAAAGCACATCTAAATCTGATCTGCAAATCAAAATTTGAATATATCTATTGAGAGTATTTTCGTACTGAATTAAGTGCAGACGTTTAATACTTAGTAGGGCTGTCAAACGATTAATCACGATTAATTGCATCCAAAATAAAAGTTTATGTTTACATTCTAAGTACGTGTACTGAGTATATTTATTATTTATTACTGTGTTGTTACGTGAATGATCCACAGCTGTGTTTTTTTTGTTTAGTGATAGTTGTTCATGAGTCCCTTGTTTGCCCTGAACAGTTAAACTGCTGGCTGTTCCTTTAGAAAAATCCTTCAGGTCCCACAAATTCTTTGGTTTTTCAGCATTTTTGTGGATTTAAACCCTTTCCAACAATGATTGTATGATTTTGAGATCAATCTTTTCACACTGAGGACAACTCAGTGAGGGACTCATATGCAACTATTACAGAAGGTTCAAACGGTCACTGATGCTCCAGAAGGAAAAACTATGCATTAAGAGCCAGGGGTGAAAACTTTTGAAAAGAATGAAGATGTGCACATTTTTCTTATTTTACCTAAATATCATATTTTTTTCATTTAGTACTGCCCTTCAGAAGCTCCAGAAGATACCTGCATGTCTCCCAGGAGACAAAATAAGTTAAACTGCCCCTGATCTTCAAATTCCAAAAGTTTTCACCCCCCAGCTCTTGATGCATCGTGTTTCCTTCTGAAGCATCAGTGAGCGTTTGAACCTTCATTAATAGTTGCATATGAGTCCCTCAGTTGTCCTCAGTGTGAAAAAATGGATCTCAAAATCGTACAGTCATTATTGGAAAGGGTTCAAATACACAAAAATGCTTAATACACTCTTACTTTGGTACAATAATTAACATTTTGCAGTTTCTGCAAGGTGTATGTAAACTTTAGATCTCAACTGTATGTGTGTGTATTTATATAAGCATAATAATGTACATAGCAAACACACATACAGTATGTAAACATAACCTTTTACTTTGGATGTGATTAATCACGATTAATCGTTTGACAGCCCTAATACTTAAGGTTATAGATTTAGAATAAACCCCTAAGCAGCATGACCGAGGAACATCGAATGTTACTTTATAAGAACTGTGACCAAAAAACAAACAAAGTATGACAGAAACATCTCAGCTATGTAATTGCTCCGTTACAATAAACAGCAAACTGGGAGTTCCCATCAAGTAGCCACATCAGAATGTGACAAAAGGTGTGGTTACTGTGACAGTAAACTCTTGATCTTCCCATTATGTGATCTCAGTGTCCAGATGCCTATAGTATGTTTGACATCTCAAAATTTTCGGAACTCAGACAGAGTTACAGTCGCACTGTGAGACAACTTGCGTTCCCCTGTTCATGAATGACCAGAATGCCACATTAGCCTCATTACTTTTCAAACAGGCAGATTATATAATGATAGTTGTATCACCAAAAAAAAAAAAGTTCCGTCATTAATAACTCATCCTCATGTCATTCCAAACCCGTAAGACCTTTGTTCATCTTTGGAACACAAATGAAGATATTTTTGATAAATCTGAGATGAAATCTACCTTTCTGGAGTTTTGAAAAGGTCAGTTGCATTGCTGCATCTATGCAGGTTCAGAAAGCTCTCAGATTTTATCAAAAATATCTTGTGTTCCAAAGATGAACAAAGGTCTTACAAGTTTAGAACGACATGAGGGAGAGTAATTAATGACAGAATTTTAATTTTTAGGTGAACTGTCCCTTTAAACGAAGAGGTTTTGAATTTTTTTAATAAAATAAAATTATAGTCATAATATATATAATAGTAATATAATAATAAGGTTTACACTGTAAAACTGGGAGCTAAGTCATATTCATGTCATTAAACAGTCTTTCCAGGTTAAAGTCAGTGTCTGTTGTGTACTGAGATGAGCGCTGTGATGTGAACACCCTTTGAAGAGTGTAAGCATAGAGAGGGGTGGCGTTGGCATGGTTACCTTGGAGGTCTTGGCGGGTGGTGAAGCTTTCGTGCGTGGGGAGCATGGGTCTCTCTTTCATGGGTACTCTCCGCGCTACACAGATCAGACACGACTGGAAATCTACAGTCAGAGAGAGAGAAAAAGATCAGATCAGTTATAACTGATTATTAAAGCATTTTGAAGGGTGCTTATGAATGACGACGCATCGGTTCTGTGTGTTTGTGTGTGTTGAGGGGGCGGTGCAGAGTGGAGCGTGGGGTGATATGATGGAATGTGACCTTTCGTTTGTGTGTCATTGTGGAGGCTGACCCTGCTGTGCTGCTCCCATGGAGACTAAGTTAGAAAAGTCATCCCTCATCCACCCACAAAAAGATCGTATGAGAATCATAACGTCTACAACAGTCTGACACATCCGACGCATACATGATCAGGCATAATAAACAAGAACACGGCAAGTAACAGCATCCATGATATATATACACATACACTACCAGTCGAAAGTTTTTGAACAGTAAGACTTGTAATGTTTTTTTTTTTTGAAGAAGAAGCCTCTTCTGCTCACCAAGCCTGCATTTATTTGATCCAAAGTACAGGAAAAACAGTACAATTCTGAAATATTTTTACTATTTAAAAGAACTGATTTATATTTTAATATATTTTAAGATATAATTTATTCCTGTGATTTCAAAGCTGAATTTTTAGCATCATTATTCCAGTCTTCAGTGACACATGATCCTTCAAAAATCTTTCTAATATGCTATTTACGTTGACAAAAGCTAAGCAGAAATTTTTCAGGTTTCTTTGCTAAAAAATTAATTTATAATTTATTTTGTAACATTATAAATGTGTTTATCATCACTTTGATCAATTTAAAGCATCCTTGCTAAATAAAAGTATAAATTTACATAATTTCTTTCCTTAAAAAAAAAAAGCTGACTCCAAGCTTTTGAATAGAATAGTGTATAAAGTTACACAAGCTTTTTACTTTTTAAGATAAATGCTGGTCTTTGGATCTTTCTGTTCCTCAAAGAATCCTGATAAAAAAAAAAATGTACTCAACTGTTTTAAATGATGATAATAATAAAAAATGTTTCTTGAACAGAAAATCAGCATATTAGAATGATTTCTGAAAAATCATGTGACACTGAGGACTGAAGTAATGATGCTGAAAATGTAGATTTGATCACAGAAATAAATTACATTTTAAAATATATTCAAATAGAAAGCAGTTATTTTAAATAGTAAAAACATTTCTAAATTTTAGAGTTTTTGCTGTACTTTGAATCAAATAAATACAAGCTTGGCCTGAGACTTCTTTAAAAACATTAATGTTACAGTTCAAAAACTTTTCACTGGTAGTGTACATTCAAAAGTTTTTTTTTTTTTACAGATATTAATATTTTTTATTTAACAAAGACTCATACTTGATCAAAAATGTGTAACTTTTACAATGTTACAAAAGATTTCTATTAATTAAAAATCCTGGAAAAATGCATCACGTAAGCTGTAATATAAGCGGTTTTAATAACAATAACAAACATTTCTAAGCAGTAAATCAGCATGTTAGAATAGGTGAATGGATGATCTGAAGGATCATGTGACACTGAAGACTGGAGTAATGATGCTGAAAATACAGCTTTGCATCACAGGAATAAACTACATAAAAAAAAATAAAATAAAATAAAAACACTTATTAAATTGTAATAATATTTCACAATATTACAGTCAAATATTATTAATATATGCAGCCTTGGTGAGTATACACTTTAAAAAATGCTTGGTTAAAAACAACCGAGCACTGGGTGAAATATTGACAAATCCAGGAAGTTGTTTTGACCAAGCGGTTGAGTTAAATGTTTAACCCAATCTCCTGGGTAGTTTAATTCTAAAATACAGACTATATTTCTTAGTTAAAGTGAAGCCAAATTATTTGGAAATTATTAATTAATAATATGTTAAAAAAAACATTTATGAATTAACAGAATTTTTAAAATTGCTTAATAAACGTTTAAACTTTTTATTATTTCTGATGCTTCTAGTATCAGTGTTTCTGAGTTTCAATTTACAACATATTTTGGCTTCATTGGCTCCAGCCTATCATTTTTAAACAACAAAAACACTACTAGAATAATATAATTATATACATATGTTTTTATTAAATTATCATTAAAAAAAATACAAGCATCTTTACTGATAATTGTTTATATGTTTATGTAGTTAAAGATATTCATTAAACTTTCCCAAAACTTTAGTACTTGCTTCATTTCAAGACGGACATCGCTGAAAGTTAAAACTGGCAGTTCATTCAGTGAGTCAGACTCTGTTTCAGCAACCACTCTGACTGATTCAGTGAGTTCATTCAGTGAACAAATCGTCAGACTGATTCAAAACTGTAACTTACGTGTTTACAAGTTTTTTGAATGAAAAAAACATCTTATTGTGTCAACCCAGTCTACAGTTCATGAATGCAATCTGGTGTTGCTAGTGACATGTTCTACTCTTTGAGCTGTGGGTCATGATGTTTACATCAGAGTTGATGTGAACAGGCCTTTACATGCAAACACACGGCTGTTGTGAAGCCCCTTGGGTGGTCTTCACTCCAAACTGCATGAAGACCCAGCTTCACTGTCTCTGCAATAAACCCATTCCTCCTCCAGCCGTCTTTCTCTGTCTCCTGCGCCAGGGTGAGCTGGCTGGCTGAAAGAGCAGCTGGCACACAGCTAACACCGACGGGCCATAAAGAGAGACGCTCCATCACTCAACACACCAGCAGTACCCAGCAAAAATTAAACATTATGTGTGCGTGTGAGGGGGAGAGAGAGACCAGCATTAAACATCTCTCGTTGCCTCGCACTCGCTGTTACACACGCACACACACACACACACACACACACACTCCTAAACACCAGCCAGGGCCAAAACCAAAGCCAACATGATGCAGTAGAGAAGTGGGTCTCAAATGCACCCTGAACTCTGGGTGACTCCGAGAGGTGGAAGAGGAGGAGAGAAAAGAGCAAATGAATCACAGACTGAAACATTTCTCTAGGCGGGACGCAGATGCACGTTCCACAAGCGCTGTTGTCGCCTTTTCGCTTTATTTTTCAGTAACTGGAAGACTCATTTTTCTCACATGTCAAGAAGGACTGTCAGCACTAAGTGTTGCTTCTGCATTAGCAGAGCAACTGAAACTTGATGAGACTATGAATACTTAAAGTTGTTCTCATATGAATCACACCTTAGCATTTGAGGGGTACAAAAAAGTCTTTGGAACACTGAATTTCTAATGTATGGAAGCCCATTTCTACCACTGAATTTAAAAAAGTAATTAATTGTGACTTTTTATCTCACAATTCAGATTTTTTTCACACAACTGCAACTCAGAATTGTGTGATGTAAACTTGCAATTGTGAGAAAAACGTCACGATTCTAGCTTTCTCAGCACTGCGAGACAAAGATTTTTCTCACACTTGCGAAACTCGCAATAAACTTGTAATACTGAGAAATAAAGTCAGAATTGTGAGATATACAGACTTTTTTTTTCAGAATTGACTATTTCACAATTGCAAGTTTAACACACAATGGCAAATTATATAAACTCATATCAGTACATTTTCCCTCTCAAAATTTGACTTCATGACTTGCAATCGCGAGTTTATATCTAAAAAAAAAAAAGTCATAATTGTGAGAAAAAAAGTCTACATTGAGAGTTTTTTTCTTGCCATTCTGAGAAAAAGAGCTAGAATTGCGAGTTAATATCTTGGAATTCTGACTTAATTTCTCAGAATTGCGAGTTTATATCTTACAGTTTTGAGAAAAGTCAGAATTGCAAGATACAAACTTGCAATTCTAGCTCTTTTTGTCAGAATTGCAAGAAAAAAAACTCTTTTTCAGCAACTGGAAGACTCATTTTTCTCACATGTCAAGAACGACTGTCAACACTCAGTGTTGCTTCTGCATTAGCAGAGCAACTGAAATTTGATGAGACCATGAATACTTAAAGTTGTTCTCATATAATTACTTTTTTTCAGAATTACAACTATTTCTCAGAATTGAAAGTTTAACATGCAGTTGCGAGTTATACAAACCCGCAATTCTGATGACATATCAGTACATTTTCCCTCTCAAAATCTGACTTTGTAACTCACAATTGCGAGTTAATATCTTGCAGTTCTGACTTAATTTCTCAGAATTTCGAGTTTATATCTCACAATTGTGAGAAAAGTCAGAATTGCTATATACAAACTCACATTTGCAAGAAAATTTTTTTTTTTTCTCTAGCAAATCTGACTTTATTTCTTGCAATTTTGAGTTTATATCCTACTGTTCTGACTTTATAACTCACAATTTTGAGTTTATATCAGAATTCTGAGAAAAAAAGTAAGAATTGGGTTTATATCTTAGAATTTTCTCAGAATTACAAATAAAAAAGTCAAAATTGCAAGATACAAACCCGCATGTGTGAGAAAAAGTCAGTTGCGAGTTTTTATCTAGCAATCCTGACTTCATTTCTCGCAACTGTTCTGACTTTGTGTCTCGCAATTTTGAGTTTATATCTCACAATTCTGAGGGGAAAAAAAAGTCAGAATTGCAAGATACAAACTTGCATTTATGAGGAAAAAAGTCTAAATTGCAAGTTTTTTTCTAGCCAATATGACTTTATTTCTCGCAATTGTGAGTTCATACTGTTCTGACTTTACAACTCACAATTTTGAGTTTATATCTCACAATTCTGAGAAAAAAGACAGAACTGTGTGTTTTTATCTAGCAATTCTGACTTCAATTCTCAGAATTGCAAGTTTATATCCCACAATTTCTGAGAAAAAAAAAGTCAGAATTGCAAGATAAACTCACATTTGTGAGAAAAAATTCTGAATTGTTTTTTTTTCTAGCAAATCTACCTTTATTTCTCACAATTGTGTTTATTTCCTACTGTTTTGGCTTTCTAACTCGCAATTTTGAGTTTATATCTCGCAATTCTGAGATATTTGTTTGTTCTGACTTTTTCTTTTTCACATTTGCGAAAAAGCCTGAATTGTGAGTTTTTTTCTGGCAAATCTGACTTTATTTCTCACAAATGTGAGATTATATCCTACTGTTCTGACTTTACAACTCACAATTTTGGGTTTATATATCATAATTCAGAGAAAAGAAATTCAGCATTGCAAGATACAAACTCTAAATTGCAAAGTCTGAATCGCAAGTTTTTTTTTCTAGCAATTGAAGAGAAATTGTATCTTGCAATGCTGACTTTCTTTACTCTGAACTGTGATATAAACTTGCAATTCTGAGAAATGAAATCAGAATTGGTCCCCTCACAAACTCTAAATTGCAAAGTCTGAATTGCAAGTTTTTTTTTCTAGCAAATCTGACTTTATTTCTCGCAATTGTGTTTATATCCTATTGTTTGGACTTTGTAACTCACAATTTTGAGTTTATATCTCGCAATTCTGAGATATTTGTATCTCGCAATTCTGACTTTTTCTCAGAATTGCAAAATACAAACTCACATTTGCAAGAAAAAGTCTAAATTAGTTTTTTTCTGGCAAATTTGACTTTATTTCTCGCAATTCTGAGAAAAAAAGTCAAAACTGTGAGTTTTTATCCAATTTTCAATTCTTCAATTCTCAATTTTTTCTGATTTGCAAAAAAAGTCAGAATTGAGTTTACACCCCCTTGTTCTGACTTTATAACTCACAATTTTGAGTTTGTATCATGCAATTCTGAGAAAAAAAAAGTCCAAATTGTGTGATAAAAACTCGCCATTACCATTTTTATTTTTTATTCAGTGGTGGAAACGGGTTTCCATACCTAATGGTAACAAACAAGACTAGCTAGATTTTTCAGAACACAATTCCTAGCAAGTTGGATCAACACACATTTAAATATTTTTTTTAAATAAATTTAGAATAAGGTATGTACAAGTCCAAAAAGTACCTTCATTGTATAGTGTGCCAAACTGCAAGGTATTTTTAATGATATTATGACCGATAATCAGATACATTATTTCCACTCAGCACTGAGTGACAAAAAAAAAGCATCAAAATACTATATTATTGTACTGGAGCCAATAAACCATTTAAATATTGCATTGTCAGGCCCAAGCTCAATCTCATCCCTATTTATGATGTATGTTCCCTCCCACAAAATATACAGCAGCACAGCTGTTTTAAACATTGATAATAATAAAAAATGTTAATGAACACAAAATTAGCATATTGGTAAGTTTTCTGAAAGATCTTGTGATGTTAATGATGCTGAACATTCAGCTTTGCCATCACAGGAGTTATATTTTAAAATATATTCAAATAGAAACTCTTATTTTAAATTGTAATAATCTTTCATAATATTACTCCTTTACTGTTTTTAACAAACAAATGCAGGCCCGATGAGCATAAGAGACTTCTTTCAAAAACATTATAAAAATCTTACCAACCCCAAACCTTTGAATGGCAGTGTATGTAAAATTACTACTGCTTTTTATAGCAACAAGACCACTAAATGACAGCAACGAACGATAAAGGCAACAATTCCCATCCAATGGAACCAAAAGCCTTTTGAAAAACTATAGGTTAAAATCAGCTTATTTGTGGGACGTTTGACAAATGAAAGCCCGGCTCTACAAAAGGGGAGTAGTCCCTTTGCTTGGCCGAAGTCTCCTGCTTTGCTTTGAAGCATTAAATCTAGAGTTTCAGTACCGTTCATGTGGCTTAAGTGTGTTTTAAGAAAATGTGGCTCACCCTCTCCCTCCTCCTTGATGGACTTTGGTTCAGACACAGCAAAACACTGCATAGTCTCATATTTCTGCTGCGCCTCGTGATCCTGCGTCTCTTCGGCCTCGCTGTGAGGGTTCACGAGCATGCGGCAGTTGAAGGTGTGGCTGTTCCGCCGAGGATTCTCGCTGGACCACGGCACTCCGTTCACTGTGGGAGGGAGGTGAAGAGACATCACTCACTGTCACTCATTTGAACCAGCATTCCCTAACTTTTCCTAACTGAATAAAGGGGTGTTCACACTGACGGTGATTTACAGCGGCAAGGGACTGGAAGTCATTAATTTTCAATGAGAGTTGGCGATGTGAAGCGACATGAGAGACTGTTGGCAACTACATGCACTAACTCCGTGACTTCCAAAGGAATTGCACACGTGATCCGGCTGTCACTCATGTTGCTTCAGGATATTCCAGTGCACTGGTGACCATCAGTGATTTAACTGGTGCTAGTTATGTTTTGATCTGTGTTTCTAGTAAATTAATGAAAAATATAATATTTGCAAAAACAATTTAATTCACCCTCGTGTTGTTCCAAACCTGTAACACCTTCATTCATCTTCAGAAAACAAATTACATTATTTTTGATGAAATCCAAGAGCTTTCTGACCCTGCATACGACCCTGACCGAAATGCAGCTGACACGTTTAAGGCCCAGAAAGGTAGTAAGAACATTGCTAAAATAGTCCATGGGACATCAGTGGCTCAACCGCAATGTTATGAAGCTAAGAAAACAAAAATAATGATTTTATTCAACCATTTCTTCTCTTTCGTGTCAGTCTTTGACACGGATTCACAAGTGCAACATGGACTATTTTAACAACAGGGTTCATACAAATACTGTAAATGAAATTTCAGGACTTTTCAAGCACTACTTTATTGATTTTAAGGACTTCAATCGTTATCGAACAACGCCTTCCATTTCAAATTCTAAAAAAAAGAGACATAGACAAATAAAAATGCACTAATAAAAAAAAGCCCAAAATAAAGTGAAGCACATGCAAAGTATTACTACTAAAATATTAAAAGTATAATACACTTTTACTATAGTAAAACCACTGTTAATT
This sequence comes from Labeo catla, assembly GCA_012976165.1. Taxonomy (NCBI): domain Eukaryota; kingdom Metazoa; phylum Chordata; class Actinopteri; order Cypriniformes; family Cyprinidae; genus Labeo; species Labeo catla. The sequence goes on from VONZ01000849.1 coordinate 217,958, forward strand.
TTCTTAAGGGATTTCTTAAGCTACTGCATTAATGGTTTGATGCTTTCTTCTGTTTAAGAAAAATAAAAAACATTTGTGAAATAGCTCCAAAATCCTGACCTGAAACAAATGATTCGCAACCCACACCCTGAAGTCCCAATCTGAATTTGATTTAGATCAGGACTTCAAACCACGTATCGTGAATCATTTGATTTGAATCGTTCAATTCGCCATGTGATTTCATGATCCCGTTCCGATCTAAATCAAGTGATTCGCGATACGTGCTCCAAAGTCCTGACCTAAATTAAATAATTTGCGATACGCGAAGTTCCAATCTAAACCAAATGATTCGCAATACGCAATCTGAATGGAACGCTTTGAAATAGTGAATTTTTTTGCGATGCAATGGTTTAACTGATTCCGAGTTTTGAAAAGCTCCGTTTCACCCATCACTACGTGCTTTTTAAAATCATTACAAGCGATGACGAAAGTTGAAAATGAACGGCTCTTTTAATTTGATCTGGTTTTTGCTAGTAAATCGCTTAAAATGAATGATCAAAGTCACAAGTTTGAATCAATCAGAGTGGTTCCAGCATAAATGACTCAATTGCTTTGGTTCATCTATTCCTCTTTTAGCATCTTCAGTCATGTTTACTCAACGCTGTCAGTACTTGCTTAGCCTGATTGTTTTCTGATATCACTGAAATAAGTCTTTCAGTGTCACTTTTTTTCAGGATTATTGGTATTTTCAAGAGTTTTCCAGTCTTTAAATTTCAAAAAGTCAAATTCAAGCACTTTAAGCACCTTGTACTAACCCTGTAACAATGTCCTTACTACCTTTCTGGGCCCTGAACGTATCAGTTGCGTTGCTGTCTATGCAGGGTCAGAAAACTCTTGGAGTTTATAACAAATATCTTAATTTGTGCTCTGAAGATAAACAAAGGTCTTACGGGTTTGGAACAACATGAGGGTGAGTAATAAATGACAGAATTTTCATTTTTGGGTGAACTATCCCTTTAAGAAAACAAAATTAATTGGCCATCTACTCTAAGTCATTGAGTGCATATTTTTTATATAAACCTCTACATTTTTAAATAAAATTTGTCTCATTGCCAACAGTCTCTAATATCGCTTTACATAGCCAAACATCATTTGGGAAATGTTTCTCCATACTTTAGAAAAAAAGTCAACCACCTGAAGTGAACTATAAAAATGTTTATGCACATTCCAGAACAGAAATAGAACATTTTCTGGGTGTTTTCATGCAATTTTTTTTTAGAGATATACAATTCACATCAAATTATGCGGGTGGAAAACTAGATAGTGTGAACACCTCTTAAACTTTTAGATGGCAGCCAATTGGTATGTGTTTGTTTTTTAATCATCCAAGGTGATTTACAGTAAATTTATTAAAGGAATTAAAGTTATAATGTGAACCTCAAGAATATACAAGAGTCAAATGGACAAGAGTCGAGCGGAACAACAAAATCACAGTCAATCCAAACCTATTTGATGTTTAGACCTATGTGAACTAGAACTGGATTTCACTATGAATGGGGATTTAAACTAATAACGACAATGTTTCTAGGCCGCAGTCCTTCCTCTCTTTCACCTCTGCAGGTGACCTTCCCTTCTGCCGCCACTGAGGGAGGAGGAGATTCTGATATTCCTCTCTGTAAATCCCAGTTCTTAATGCTCAATCTGATTAATATAATCGCAGGGTGGAAAATGTAACTGCTCTAGTAATGCAACACTTGAGTGTTGAGGAACAAGTCGTTCCTGAAAAGAAGAGGTGCCAGAATTGCATACGAAATGAAAATAGCTAAATGGGAAGGAAACCATGAATAAAAAAACATAAGAGTCTCACCATGTGACTTGGGCAGGAGGTTTTTGATGAATTCGGTATGGTCTCCGACATGCAGGATGCTGTAAACACTGGTGTTCATCAGCTCTTCCTGATTATACCGTAGGTACTGCGTCACGTTCTCGGACACAAACACGATGTTCCCCTCCATGTTCACCACAAAGAAGAACCCATCTAAGGCCTGGAGGAGAAAAACACAGGTTATTAGTACCGTGAGCACAGATGCGCAGCTTAAAACACCTATATTATTACATGTAGAGCACAAGCAGACATAAAGGCTGACGTACACATCCTTGCTCCATCAAAAAGCATAACCGTTCAATACGGAAGAAGTGAAAGAAAGCAAAAAGCTGTCCAGAAAATCTAAACTCCGTGAAGTCAAGGAGATTAAGGCATGAGTCTAAATTCATGGCCTTAAGATTGATTGAGTTTTTGAGCAACATCTGACTGAACGTAATGATCTGACAGTGTTTTTGCTTCTCAATTCAGGTAAACCATAATGAAGTAATTAGCTGCAGGAAAACAAGAAGATCTCATCAGTTGCAGTTAGGAGGTTATTTTAACAGGCTTCCTCTCAGAGCGATACTGTCAGGCAGACAGACAGGGGAAGTGGAGCAACTGTTTTTCCTCATTTCAAATGCAGATTACAGGCTACGGCTTTATTAGAGTGCATACTTGCGTCGCATCTCCTGACGGGTGCAGCGGAGTGTCTTAAGAAGGGATATGTAAATATATACCATGTAACATATTGGTTATTGGCTGATATTAGAGATTTATTGACATTATCAATAATAAATATACACTACCGTCTTCTATGCCCACAAAGGCTGCATTTGTTTGATCAAAAAGACAGTAAAAGCTATTTAACATAAATGTTTTCTATTTTTATGTTATACAGGGCTGGGTAAAAAAATATAAATCTCTCAATTTTAACCAATTCTCATTTTTATAAAACAATATTGATTCTTAAATCCCAAGAATAGATTAGTCTAGCCTGTTTCAGTTAATGAATGGAACATTGTAGTGCGCCTCCTATCCAATAAATCGCAGTAAGTTTTGTGCTTTGTTACTTTTGATATGAAAAAGTCTCAGATTTCAAATTCTGCCCATTTTATTACATTATTCAAACAATATATCCGTTTTGGTGCTGTTTAATGTGGACTGAGAGATCACTGAAGCGCCTCAGTTCAGTCGAAGCAGCAGCACAAAGTACATGTGAAATGACCATCTCCTCCCCTTTAACTAGTTACAGAACAAAATAAATATCCAAAGGCATGTTAAAAGAAAGGGTACAACTTAATGAAATCCATATCCCGTCTCATGCAATTGGTAAATCAGTGTTTCAACTGTGCAAAGACATCAAAATGAGTTTGTATACAATGCCACGTAATGCCACATTTACCTCAGAAAAAACAGTTTGGTGACCATAAACTCATGAGTCAGCTAGAAAAATGAACTCAAGAGAGGAGCTTTTTGGTATTTCACAGCATTAGTTGAGAAACTTTTTTAATTCAGAAAATTTGCTACGTGTTGTAGCTGATATATATCCAAAATAATCAATATAGAATCAATTCAAAATGGAAACTGAATTAAATTGCAAGCTTGTGAATTAGGATATCGGTACATCCCTAGTAGATGTCAACCAATGCTAGATTTTGCTAAAACTGACACCTGAGATAGAAAAATGTATTATTTGTCTGAGAGTTTTTAGAATTGGTAATATTAAATATAAATTTCCAAGTAAAATAGTAAATCCTAATGGCTTGACCATGAAAATGTTTTGTAATTATGAAATAAATAAAAAAACAGTTACATGATATAAACAATAGGGCTGCCCCCTAATAACCGTTAGTCGACGAGAAGAGGCTTGGTTGACCAAAATTTTATTAGTCACAGAAAGAGATTGTTAATGGCTGGTCAATGTGGTAATATAGTACATCGGGCAGAACATCCAAATGCTAACATATCATTTATCAACCTCAAATATGGCTTTACATCTGAAAGATAGTAGCAATTTTACATGGCCGCTCAATCTAATGTTAACCTAGAAATATGTGCGCTATTCAAGTGTCCGTGTGGAATGTGGAAGCTGAGTAGTAGTGCGCTCACTGCATGAGAGACAGAGGCACCGGCATGCTCACTTGGACTTAAAATACTCCGTCATTTTTGGTCATACAGATTAAAAGCAATATATCTTTAGAATCTGTAAAGACTCTACTTTTATTTGTGTGCACTCACAATAACAACAAAATGTTGTGCTTTTGTAAAATAATGAACGCAAACAGGATGCGGTTTCTGCCGTCTCAGTCTCTGTGAACTTGAGAGCAATACTTCAAAACTCTCTGTATACTTGCCTTACAGACATGTCTACTTTTAAATTAACAGGTTCAAATAGGAAACAAATATTCTCAGGTTATGTAATCCGTATGATTTACGGATTACACTACTGCGGAGATGACGAGTCAGTGTCTCAGGCCGAAAACAAAAAAAGCACTAGTTTATCAATAAATTATAAAACGTTAATGCAGTCTCCTTGCTGTTTTTCCCAGACACATTTAGAATTATTATATCTGGCGGTGCGCTTGAGCGCTTATTGTGTATTAAAGGCTCATTATTATGATTTATATGGTTTATTATTAAACGTGCAACTAATAATCAACAAATGCTTAACATTAACGACTACTAGTCGACCAGAAAAATCTTTAGTCGAGGACAGCCTTAATAAACAAATATATAAATCTACCTCTAATCCCTAGTCTTCAGTTACATACGTTTATCAGAATTTGTGCTGAAAGCATCTTTAATGCATTTTGTACCAAGATTACCTTCTCGCCTGCTTGTGTCGGCAATAAACGAGCTCTTGTGAATCTCGCCGCTTTTTAGCATGTGACAGAAATGATATTGACGAGTCTTAATTGAAAGAACACAGCCTTAAGTCAAGCATTACCTATCAAGATGGTGTCAATTAGGCCTCTGAATGCAGTCGGGCCCCTGAGGGCCTATAGCGATCGCTATAAAAGCTGCTGTTTGCTTTAGAATGTGGAGCAGCAGCTCGGAAATCATTCTTTAATCTGCGGCAGAGCGTAATAAGCTCTAAATCTTTTTATCAGCAAAACAAACACAGCGCCTCTTCCTAACGCAGAGAATTATTTTACAAACACTCGGCCGTGAAAAAAAGAAAACACTCAAGAGAAGCTAAGAACAAACGTGCGTACTCCAGAGAGCAGATAAAGCGAGGGATGGAAAAAGGAGAGAGGGAGTGAGCGAAAAAAGCCCACAAGCCCCTGTTTGTGCACTGCTCTAGATGTGGCCATCTGGTGGGCACATTCAGCAAACATCGCAGAGTAAACACGGAGGAATGCCAAATCCACCTTTATTTAGCCAAACTTATGCAACTCTGTAAAAAAGTGCTGATAGACTTGTATTGCAACATGAATGGAGCTGGGTGGGCCCGGCCCGGCCTCGCTGTCCCGCTGTGGGAGGTTGCATAACTTCCTATACAAAAGAGAGACTGGGTCCAAACTCATCGCGAGGTGCGGACAGTGAAAACGGACACACACCCAGTGGCACGGCGAGCTTGGCCACAAATCCCCGCACACTGCTCCGGAGAACACAAAGCTGCTTTAGCGGATCCTATGGCTGCTCACACTTCAGCTTCCATCGCCAAACAATGGGCTTTTTCACTGGGGCAGGGGGCCGTGCAGAACTGCGAAAGCTTTACACAAGGCCTGTTTGTGTGCACGAGTGCGTGCGCCTGGACGACACTGGAGGGGCTGTTATGGGTGTCGGGTGGAAAAGGCCAGTCGGGTGAGTTTCCCCCTCTCTGGCCTTTTGTCACAAGTGGTTTTTAATTAGGTGCATTATAGCGTGCGGGTGTGAATTGTCCCTTCCTTCGGCCGTTTCAAACAGATGGAAGATCAAGCGCGCAAGCACGCAGGCTATATTTGGCATCCGCTTCGTGTTGATTCGGTGACGGAGGATCTCGGAGGCTATAAATACCCCAAAGAGGAGAGGGTGTGAGAGAAAAAGATGGAGCGGCTGGATGGGTGGATTCATTCAGAGCTGGGCGTCCTGCCTGCTCGGCCGACCGACGGAAGTTGTTCGTTTGCACTGGAGAGAGTTGAACTGTTATTTAAAGGGATAGTTCACCCAAAAATAAAAATGTATTTTTAAAAACCCTTTTCTCACCCTAAAACCATTTGCAAACTGACTTGAAAAAATAATGACAGGATTGTGATGCCTTTGGTTGGACAAACAGACCGTTTTGGCCCTAACTCATGCCACTGGTTGAGACAACATTGCACAATATGACAAGTCTGCACACAATGAATGAAAAACTGCTATATCAGAGCACATCTGATATTTAATGTAAAGTTATGATTTTTTGTTTATGTTTTAAATGTACTTTAACTGTTCCAACATTTATTCAGCTGCTGCCATTCACTAAAATTAGATCTACAACTAAAACTCTTAAAAATCGTTGTCAGCATTTGAAATAAAGCCAAGATAAGATCAAATCTAAATATTAGAGGAAAAACTGCAATTTAAAAACACATGAAAAATAAAACTGAATCAATTGAAAGAAACTGAAGTTAATCTTTTTTAAAGAAGTCTCTTGTGCTCACTAAGCCTGTTTATTTGTACAGCAAAAACAGTACAATTTTGAAATATTTTTACTATTTTAATAGAACTGTTTTCTATTTAAATATTTTTTCAAATGTAATTCATTCCTTTGATTTCAAAACTAATTTTTTAGCATGATTACTCCAGTCACATGATCCTTCAGAAATCATTCTAATATTCTAACATTATAAATGTCTTCATCATCACTTTTGATTAATTCATTTGTCATAATTTCTTCTTAAAAAAAAATTATTGAACAGCAATTCAGCATATCAGAATGATTTCTGAAGGATCATGTGACACTGAAGACTGGAGTAATGATGTTTAAAATTTAGCTTTGATCAGAAATAAATTACATTTTAAAATATATATTCAAACAGAAAACATTTATTTTAAATTGTAAAAATATAGTTTTTACTGTACTTTGGATCAAATAAATGCAGGCTTGGTGAGCATTAAAAATCTTACTGTTCAAAAACTTTTGACTGGTAGTATATTAAAACTGAAATAAATGTGTAAATAAAAATAAATAAATAAAATAAGTACAAAAATTACAAAAAAATTAAGGGATTGACGATTATTGGTGCCAATATTAAGCATTTTTTCGGTTATCGGTATCGATAAGTTTCAAAACCGATTTGCCGACAAATAATTTTAAATCATTTAAAGAAATTTTTGTCAGAGCCCTCATTATTCTTAATTTTAACATTAATTTTAATTTGTACACCACACATATATATCGGTTCAAAATATCGGTTACCGGTCTACTTTATCTGTAATAATCAGTATCGGCCCTGAAAAACACATATCGGTTGACCTCTACTAAAAATTCAACCTAAAATTCAAACTGAAAATAAATAATACTAAAATAACACTGCTTCATAGGCTATGCTCAGACTGCTGGCAAAAGTGGGCCAAATTTTTGTGCTCATATGTGATTTAGTTTTTTGTTTTTTTAACAGTTTGAACAACAAAAAACCACAAGGAACCTGAATTTTTTTAGATTATGATTTGAGCCACTTCCATATACTTAATACGTCCATGTTTTGCAACGCAACCTCATATCAAAATTCATGTGACCTCCACGTCACTCTAGATCGACATTCATCAAAATCCCATATTTGTTTCGTCACTTGGTTAATATGAAAGATAGCCATGACGATAGTCAGTGGAGGTATAGTGAGGTGTATGTATTACAGTGACAGCTAGTCCTTATTCTCGTCTTTACCCTTGTTATTGTCTGTGCATGAATTTGCAGACTTCAGCAGCACAACTGTCCATGTCCATTGGGGCTTTTGCACCAGAGGAACCTTTTCATAGTTCCTAGAACTACTGATGGAAGTTCACACTTTTTGATGTGTTTGCACTGCAGGAACTAGGAATGCATTTAGTTCTAGGAACTCAGTTTGGGGGAACTAAATTAGCTCCTGTTGTCTGCAGCATTATGTTCTTTTCTTTACCTCAATGATATGTAACACTGCAGGTTGTCATAGGAAATTTAGTCAGAACATCATGCTCTTTTATGTGAGTAAATTGTGCATTTATATGTCCATTATCACAAAACCCACGACATACAACAAAAACAGCTCTGATCACAGTGTCCTAAATTCACCGGCTGTTGACGTTTGTAAATGCTGCGAATAAAGACGTCGCTGTCGGTCACTTCAGAGTACCTGCTGCTGATGCGAATGTAACCAGGAAACGGCCCAAAGGGGAAATTAGTTCTCTATCCTAATAACACACATACATCACGGAGACGTCTATGTGACATCTGTTTGCTCATCTGCAATATGTCTATAGGACGTTTCCTATCAGATGTCAAACAGACGTCTATTAGATATCTTTAAGATGTTTATGATTTAGAATGTACGTAAAACTGACATCTTACAGATGTCTGTCAGATGTTTGTACACAGCAGATGCTTTCCAGATCAAGTGATATTTAACAGACATCTTGCAGATGTACGTGTGCTATCTGGGTAGGAACCACCATGCTAGCTACCCTGATAGCATACAAACATCACGGAGACGTCTATTTGACATCTGCATTTACATCTGGAAGATGTATTTCTTAGAGTGTTTACCCATCTGCAATACGTCTATTGGATGTTTCCTATCAGATGTCAAATAGATGTCTATTAGATGTCTTTAAGATGTTTATGATTTAGAATGTACGTAAAACTGACATCTTACAGATGTCTGTCAGATGTTTGTACACAGCAGATGCTTTCCAGATCAAGTGATATTTAACAGACATCTTGCAGATGTACGTGTGCTATCTGGGTAGGAACCACCATGCTAGCTACCCTGATAGCATACAAACATCACGGAGACGTCTATTTGACATCTGCATTTACATCTGGAAGATGTATTTCTTAGAGTGTTTACCCATCTGCAATACGTCTATTGGATGTTTCCTATCAGATGTCAAATAGATGTCTATTAGATGTCTTTAAGATGTTTATGATTTAGAATGGATGTAAAACTGACATCTTACAGACGTCTGTCAGATGTTTGTACTCAGCTGAGGCTTTCCAGATCAAGTGATCTTTAACAGACATCTTGCAGACATACGTTTGCTATCTGGGTAATTCCTAGAACTGAGTTCTTAGAACTACATGGTGAGAAAGCACCTATGGCAGTCTTTTGCACATGCGGGTCAGTTTTGGGACTTTGATCAGTTCACACTTAGATATTAGCCACATTTTTAAAAAATAATGTCAACAGCCCCAAAAAAAGAAAATCTGAGCAATAAAACAGAATAGTTCAGTAAGGCTTTCAGTAAGAACACAGCCACAGAGACACATCATTACACTTAAGCATGTTTTTCATGCCAAAAATCTTCTCAACTGTTAGCTCATGAGCTCTATATTCAGCAACAAGATGGAGGAATTTGGAGATTTAAACATCAAATGGCAGCCAAATTTTTATAACGGATACAAAAAGGCATACGCTGTCACTCTGTCGCCCATACATGGTTTCCGTTTGGCTCTTCCTCGTGCGTGTTCGGTAGAGCCAGTGTAACCTAGTAAACAGAGCACAACAGACCCACCTCCAGCATCATTGGTCCAAGGGCATCTTTGTCAATAACACTTTGGCCTGTCGACGACACATCAGCCTTCTGCACTTCATCCTCATTGGCTGCAGCAGCTTTTTCTGCAGAGGAAGAGAGAGATACAGAAATGAGATACGAATCCAGTACAAAACTTCAACTCCACCGTTCAAAAAAAAAACCGAAAGAGTGAATAAGCAGTATATCACTTTGTGTCATGTGATCATACATTGGGAAAAGGGGGATCATATACAGCTGTCTGTGATTAAGATGCAAATGCTAAAAATGCTTTTTACATGTCAAAATAAATTTTCCACTTTGTGGGAAAATTAAGTTCATGTCAAAACAAGTCTAAAATATTATTCATGCTGGTAAATTGCCAGTGTATGAAATCAAATAAATTATTTGACTAAAGATTTGCCATGACTCAAGTGACTCAACCCATAATTTGCAGTTTTATGCAGGAAATACTATTACATTGATCTCAGAATACACTAAAATGCAAGGAAATGAGGGAAAATCTTCTCAGAATGTCATTAAACCTGCTGGTTTATGTACATCTTTAGAAAAATGTGAACAATGTGCAGTAATTCAACAGTATGTTCTTCCTCTCATTTATGTTCATATTTTTATTTGAAAACATACATAGCTCAAATCCTTTCCCTAATTATTTGAATAGCCCCCTGCTCACACTTTTTAAAATGTCAAATTTCTATTGCCATTAGTTATAGATCCTTTTTTCCAATTTGAGTTGATAGCAGACATTCTGGAATATAATTAGGCACATTTGTTTTACCTCAGCGTCCTTCCTCCTTGAATAAAGGACAAGTTAAGTGAAAATTGGTGCTGCTTACCCTCTCTCCCCTACTAAGTGAATACGGTTAATTTGGTCAGAAACTCAGTCCTCAGTTGGAAACATCAACATTTCCATAAAAGAACCTAAAACCCTTCATTAGATCCTGCAGCGTTTAAGTGTTTTATTTTCAAATTACATTAAAGACACTTCATGTGGTCCTGCTTAGCTTGAGCGTATTAGCATTTCTTGAAAGGGCAGTTTTCTTTCTCTCTGCTCACTAAAGAGTTTAATTTCATACTGCACCTTTTTAAACCCCTTTCTCACTCTTTCAGACTGCCGTGCGCTTGTTGAGACATGTTGTTATGGCACACATCCGGACCTTAGCAACGCTTGAGACAGAAGCTGTCAGGCTAAATGGGTCCATGTGAAGCCTCACATAACAGCCATGCAGCCAACAGCCCGGACATGAATGGAACCGTCAATACACACATGCGCTCACACACAGACTCCAAACAAACCATTATATAAAGAATGGAGAACATCATTCTCTCCAGCACACTGACATGATTTGTAAACAACATCGGCTGCAAAACAAAGCACTTGTGGTGGAGCTAAATCTAGAAGGAAAACTGGTGAATTGCAGAAAGAACATGTCTAGATCGTATTTCATCACAAATAATACTAATACTAATTAGCGCTGGGTGATACAACGATAACGATAATTATCACGCTATCATTTCCTTTAATAAAACGATAACAAGAGATAAATGTTCCATATAATGTTCCAAAAGCAGAACGAAACAGCGCTACTCGTTTGAACCCTACCACACGGAATGTTCATTATTAATGTAGACATGTATTAAATCTATTAAAGGAGTAATGAATATAATTACAGTATTTTTTGTGATTAAGCTATAGTTTGCACATTTTTACTAAATGTATTTAGAAAACTATTTTCATACAAATATAAAAACAAGATTTGTTTCATTGTCATTAAAACATTTTTAATTTACATTTATTTTAACTATTAAATTAAATAACTATATTATTATATTATTATATTAATTTATTCTTTTTGGGGTGATATATGAACCAAAGATGTAAATAATGCTGGGAAATTTGTTAAACTATAAAAAAATAATATTTATGAACAATGTGAGATGTAATACAGCATCTTCTAAAGTGGAGTGTTAATAAAATTAAATAAAAATAAATAAAATTAATTAAAATTAAATAAAATAAAACCCTAATGTTTAAATAATGCAGGGAAAATGGCTAAACTCTGAAATGATAGAATTTATAAAGGATGTGAGATGTAATAAAGCATCTTTTTAAGTGGAGTGTTAAAAAAAATTAAATAAAACAAAATAATAAAATAAACTAAAATAAACTAAACTAAACTAAAATAAAATAAAATAAACATGACCCATAGATGTAAATAATGCTGGGGAAGTTGCTAAATTAAACAAAAAAAAAAAACACTATTTATGAGGATGTGAGACGCAATAAAACATCTTCTAAAGTGGAGTGTTAAAACTAAACTAAACTAAACTAAACTAAACTAAAATAAAAATAAAATAAAATAAAATAAAATAAAATAAAATAAAATAAAATACCCAGAGATGTAAAAAATGCTGGGAACTCTATTAAAAAAAAAAATAAATAAATAAGCATCTTCTGAAGTAGAGTGTTACAAATAAAATAAAATAAAATAAAATACATGTTATTGATCATTGAAATAAGGTAAAATATATAAATGATGACAAACTTAAAAATAAATTTTGCCTTTGCAACTACCTGAAATGAAAAGTTTAAGTACTAAAATTGCTAAAACAAACTAAAGTCTAATAGAAACATTATTTAAAAAAAAAAATAAAATAAAATTGACAAACCCACAAAACTAAACTAATGAAACTTAAACCAAAATGAAAATGAAAGAATGCATATAAAAATAAAAGCAAATTCAAAACATTTATGTAATAGTGTATATGAACAACACTTAAATAACACTAACAATTTCTGCCGTCAGTGAAACAACCTCAATCCCACAATTCCCTGGACCACTCTAACTTCCTGTCTGTACCATCTATTAAAGAGAGTAGTCGGGATCATCGGTGGATGCAGTGGGCTCGCAGAGGACACGATAGAGAGGCAAACTGTGCTGGCATGATGGGTAGCCATATGGCAAAGAGAGAGGGCCATCCATCAGCCTCCCCCTCAGACTGTTCTGGGATGCTCCAAACGCTGCTCTTCCCGTATATGTGCATGTGTGTGTGCGTGTCTGGGAGAGATACGCATGCGTACACTCCTGATGATGAGTGGATGTGAGCGTGTTGTGTGTCAGCAGGTCTTTGCGGTGCCCAGCAGGGACTGGTAAACCAGCACAGCTGCAGCAGAGGTCCAGTGATAACTCATTCCCTCTCTCATTTCAAACTCGGCTCCAAAACGGTTTCCTTTCCCTCAGCCAATCCCCATCAAACAGGCAAAAGGCAGAAAGGATGTGAATCAGGCCATATCATTCATTTCAAGAGCAGATGGAGTTTCTTGAGGCCTTTAAGATCTGCCCTATCAGTCACAGTTCAAAGCCCCGCCCATGACTCTGATCTCAACCAATCAGTGCGCAGCCTGGTCGTGGATACTAGGTCATGACTCTCTATGGGAGAATTCTATATCTCATCATCTACCGGGTGTTGTTCAGTCTATAAATTTATAAGCGCTGACTCACTAATGAACAAATTCAATGTGTAATTAAACATAATCCAGTTTGCAAAATCCAGTTTGGGGTTTTAAATGTGTAGCAGATGAACGACAGACTAAAAACACGCTGTTCAGGTAAATGTCCAACAGCAAAAGAGAAAGAAAAGTGTTTTCTCCTGCAGTTTATTAGTCGTGCTTGCTAGCATAATAGCATCACTGTAATTATTGTGTAAACGATGCATTAAGAGCTGGGGGTGAAAACTTTTGAACAGAATGAAGACGTGTACATTTTTCTTATTTAGCCTAAATATCATGTGTTTTTCATTTAGTACTGCCCTTCAGAAGCTACAGAAGATACGTACATGTTTCCCAGAAGACGAAATAAGTTAAATTTACCCTGATTTTCAAATTCCAAAAGTTTTCACCCCCCACCTCTTACAGCATAGTTTTTCCTTCTGGAGCATCAGTGAGCATTTAAAACTTCTGTAATAGTTGCATATGAGTCCCTCAGTTGTTGTTATTATTATTATTATTACTACTTTCAAATTTGTTTGGCTTGCTAAAACACCAGTGTGAATGTAATTTAGACTGAGACAGTATATCACAAGTAAAAAGAAGACTGAATCTCCTTTAAAGTTCAGGTACAAGTCAATTCACTGACTTTTTTCTAGTTACGGACATGGGTTGGAGCTCTTAATTTTGAACTTTCAATGTGCATTAGATAGAATAATTTCACTTTAAAATGTACAAAATTTTATTTTTTATTCCATTCTCATTTTAATATCGCAATAAATATCATATCGTGAACAACTGACAAAGGGCAATTTCTGCCTGCGAAATTTCACCAAAACCCCACTATGACCACAGGCATTTGAGGCTATCAGTTCCTAATATTCTGCCTAACATCTCCTTTTGTGTTAGAAAAAGTCATACAGGTTTGGAGTTTGGAGTTAGGAAGGCAAGGTTTTAGGTGAACTATCCCCTTAAATGCTAGCATTTGTCATATCAGCTTAACAAGCATTAAAACAATAATTCATGAAACTCCTTTTGTAAGGCTTATGTGACTAAAATTAGTCTTATTATATTTCACCCAGCACGCACTAAAATCCCTGAACTACCTCAATGAAAGTGACTGTTTAAATGTTTCATATTAAACCATGGGAACCAAGTAAAAAAATCTCTTCAAAGAGGGAATTGTTGCTATGGGTCTGAATAATATGTGAAGAACAGAAGTGTGAGCCTTTAAAGGTCTAGTTCACCCAAAAATGAAAATTCTGTCATTATTGCTCACCCTTATGTCCAGGGCCTAAAATTAACACTGGCCAAGTGCCAAATGTGAGTAAAAATTGTCGTTGGAGAGTATATGTAACAGTAGCTGCTTTCCATTACCCTTCAAGATGAGTAAATTTAAATTGCGAATTGAAAATATGCCTAATGGAAATGCATCAATTTCGCAAAAACTCCCATTTTATACTTGCATGAGGTGGTTTTTCAGGCAATTTGGAAAATGAATATTTCGCAAAACTGCATTTTCAGGTCACATGGCATATGTAAAAAGTAATATGATCATTCTTCAATGTAGTTTAAACTCCAAGAAACACTTAATACGTCGTAGCCGCTCAAGTATAAGGGGCTTTCCCTGATATTAATGCTTAGACTATGTATGCTGCACATATCTGTGGCGCGTAACGGCTCTGACACGGTCACCGATGCTGAAGTTATATTTATACCAGCAGTGTCGCACACGTTTCTGAAGCGGCTCTTCGCGCTGCTTCTTTAAAAAACAATACACGCATACGCATAACTTTTCCCTTCTTTATTCTTCGTAACCCGAGTATGTGGTGACACATACCTGGGGTTACGCCTAGACGGTGAAGTATAGTTTGGTTGTGTGTTCGGCTGTATGCATACACTGAGCTACTTCAGACAGCGCAGCAGTAGCCACTGCTTCAATGGACGAAAATACACACAATTATGTCAAAATGCGCCATTTTGGCGAGTTACTTCGTAAACGTATTCTTAAATGAATTATAAAGTATTAAATGACCGTAAAGAGTTTGGCCAGATCCGCGTCATGTGCATCAGGTTTTAAAGACACCGCGCTGCTTTTAAAGTGAAACCGAACCTGCTGAAGTTTGTCACTGATTTAAATCAAAGATCAAGAGAAAAAGAGAAATCACCATTTGACTGCTCTAGTCGCTGATTAACTTTTGTAGCTTGAATAAAGATTAATCTGTATAGTTTATGCATATACAATGTATAGTTTATGTGAAGATTGTTTTAAAATCACTTAATTAAAGTTGTTATACATTTCCTAAAAGCCTAAAAATAAGAAATAATAGCTTTCAATTATACTGTAATGTTGAATGGCTATAATTAATAGGTAAAAAATGCATTTAAGAGACACTAGTAGCAGGAAAAATTAAAAACATTGTAAATATGTTTAGTCATTGTAGTAGTAATAACTCGTAATAACAAAAAGCGTTTCATGGCCGGTAAAAAAAAATTGGCAGGTAAATTTTATCACGTCACTGGTCATTAGCAGGTGTGGCAAAAAAATAGTTTTAGACCCTGCTTATGTCTTTCCAAACCTGTAAGACTTTAGTTTATCTTCAGAACACAAATTAAGATATTTTTGATGAAATCCGACAGCAACTGACACGCTCAAGGCCCAGAAAGGTAGTAAGGACATTGTTAAAATAGAACGGAATTAATCAAAAATATCTTAATTTGTGTTCTGAAAATGAACAAGGTTTGGAACGACATGAGGATGAGAGATCAACGACAGAATTTTCATTTTTGGGTGAACTATCCCTTTAAAACAGCATTTTTAGCAGAAAGCAGCTTCTGCTTTAAAGGACTTCCTGTAAGTGTCAATAATGTTGTGCTTCCTTTACAAGGAAAGCTGACTGCTGCGCTCTTTACTTAAGGCCTTGTTTACAGGCAAAACAGGCCCATTTGTGTTTTTGGAGGCAGTTTGAGACTGTAGACGCACAGTTAGAGCAGTGTGTGATGCTGTGGCCGTGTGGCATCGAGCGCAGCGGAGGGGAGGTGAAGGAGGGGTAAGGGACGACGCAGCAGACGGCGGCCATCGCTGTTAGCTTTGCATCACATTGCTCAGCATTACATAACCCAGAACACATCACAAACAATCTCCATCACAGCCCAGTCAGAATCAATGAGCATACACACATGCACACGTCAAAACAGCAGTCTCAACTGTTGAAAACAACACAGATGTTAATTTGGGAAGAAAACGCTGCAGGAGTTAGCCAACCGTATGATTTATATAAATGTATATCAGTTTATATTTATGATTGTGCCATAACGAAAATTTCCAGGAAGTTTATTCAAAAAATTTCTCATCACAGGAAGAGCGAGGATGAGAGATATATGATATCCCTCAATAAGGGAGGGACTTTGAAATACAATTAAGCTTCTTCTCAGAAGTTTGTGATATAATCTGGTATAATGTTTCCAAAATTTATCCACAAAACTTTAAGTAAGCAAAATCATAGCATGTTAACAAGCAGTGCACCTGAATCCTTTTGGAAACAAAGAAACGCAAATAAGTCCCAAATCAAACACCTCTGATAATACAAGGTAACTTTAAAATACAACACAAATTTTAAAAAGTAATGAAGCTGTGACTTCTAATTAAATCTTGTGTTTGGTTTCTGTATTTTTTCTCTTAATGCAGCGAGAAATGAAAGCCACATGGCACTGATGTGTTAGCATAATGCTAATCTATGTAGCTTCCAGCTGAAAGCCAATCTGGAATCGATGGTTGATTTGACAAAATTCTTTCTCAAGATTTCAGGCCTAAACAACCTGAAAATGCCTACATGTGTCTTGTGTTAGCTACTAATAACATCTAGCCTAAAGCAGAGGTCTGACTAAGTTAAAGCTCAGTGAATGTTACACTTTGTGGAGGTTGTTTTCAGCATCAAGCCTCAGAGGTTATACTTAGGAGCATTTTTTGTATTTTAATAGAAGATTTATAGTAAGACAAGTAATAATGTAAGTTAGTTAAAGTTCAAAGAAGAGTCCATCGGTTTTCTTACCTTGCTCTTTAATTTGACGGATCTGTTTGACGGTTTCCTTTAGGATTGCACATTTGTCAGGCTTGACATTGAAGTTGTCGATATCGTTGAAGTTTGCGAAAATCAGCTCCGCGAGCTCCTCTATGTATTTATTTTCATGTTCCCGGTTACGTTTCTCAGTGCTCCGTTTGGGACTGTGAAGAGAAACAAAAAAAGAATCAGACTAAAGAGGAAAAATACAATTGAGATCTAGATCAGTACATGCTTTAAGATTGCACTGGAAAATATTATGGCGTCCTCAGTTTGAGCCTCAGTTTAACTTTTATCTATTATTTTGACAAAGATGCAGGGAAAACGATTATTAAAAAAATGGAAAAAATGTGGCATACATTTTAAAAATATACAACAACACAATTTTTGTAACAAATTCATAATGTTCAACAATGACAGAGAAAATTACTGTTACTTTTCTGCAAAAAAAAAAAAAAAAACTGTTTCAGACATTAAGCTAAATTTTTTGTTGAATATTCAGGAGGGCTGCACATTCGTCCACTGATATTTTTTCTATTTATACACTACCAGTCAAAAGTTTTTGAACAGTAAGATTTTTTATGTTTTTAAAGAAATCAAGCTCACCAAGCCTGCATTTATTTGATCCAAAGTACAGCAAAAACAGTAAAATTTTGAAATAACATTTTACTATTTAAAATAACTGTTTTCTATTTTAGTATATTTTAAAATGTAATTTATTCCTGTGCTTTCAAAGCTGAATTTTTAGCATCATTACTCCAGTCACATGATCCTTCAGAAATCATTCTAATATTCTGATTTGCTGCTCAAAAACATTAATTATTATTATTATGATTATTATGTTGAAAACAGCAGTAGAATTTTTTCAGGTGTCTTTGATGAACAGAAAGTTAAGAAGAACAGCATTTATCTAAAATAAAAATCTTTTGTAACATTATAAATGTCTTTATCATCACTTTGATCAATTTAAAGCATCTTTGCTAAATAAAAGTATTAATTTTCTGATATATAAAAACTAAATATTCAGATTTAATGATTTCTGAAGGATCATGTGACACTGAAGACTGGAGTAATGATGCTGATCACAGGAAAAGAAATTATATTTTAAAATAAATTCAAACAGAAAACGGTACTTTGCTGTACTTTGGATCAAACAAATGCAGGCTTGGTGAGCAAAAGAGACTTCTTTAAAAACATAAAAAAATCTACCTGTTCAAAAACTTTTGACTGGTAATGTACGTTTATGATATTTTAAAATGTTGTAACATGCGTATGGCTCTCTTTGGACAATACAAAGCCTTCAGACAACCCAATGACTAGTCAATTCTGAAAATATGCCAAATTGTCATATTCCTAATAAGTTTCAAGATTAATTTATTTATGTAGCACAACAGCAGCAATGAATCCTAATGCCATAATGAATCATGAATAAATTATTCATTATGGCATTAGGATCAAACACCTACCTAAACAATCCTCAACAGCAAAAGCAAGACAAGACCTTCTTTTCTCCACTGTGTTTAACACAAAAATAGACAAAAGTTCCCAGAGCTTTGTCTGTGCGACCCTAAACAAGGTTGTATTTTCAATTTGCTGCTCTGCATCTTCAGCAGTTTCCTCAGAAATTTTTGTCAATAAAGAGGGCATGCATAGCTCCTTCCTATGAATGAATTATACAGACTGATGTTTCCTGACTCAGTGGAAAAGGGCTTTATATAGAAACGTGTATTATCTAGGCTGAGCTCCACCGGTGGGAGGCCTGCTCAAGATTATTGCAGTTCAGCGGTTCACAGCGTAGACTCTGAGAAATTCACTCCTATACATACAAACTAAAATGTATATACTGCAACGAATGCAGTTTCAGAGTTCACTGTATATCTGCTGTTCATTTGTTCAGGCGAAGTACCTTGGGCCCAGGAGGTCAGATGGGCATTCCTTGCGCTTTTGAGCCTCTGACCTGGCAGGGTCCGACGAGTTTTCCCCGACAGCACTCATCCTCAATGCATATCACCTGTTGGAGAGAAAGTAAACGTAAGCGATTCAGAAAATGCTTGACAAACGAACACACTTATCTTATATTTAGGCTACAGCATTTAAAGAGGCGGACCAATAAAATTCATTATATTAAATTATCTCCTAAACTCCGGTGCCAACTATTTCTGCTGCGTTTTGTGAAAGCCAGTAGATATAGATCTGCTTTAATAGTTCAAACACACGCAGTTAAATATCATAATGTCATAAATTTGAGCACCTGATGATTTGCAAACAATCCAAATGGCTCTTCTGAGAGAGATTCATGTGGAATCTATCAGGTACTTGCAGTTTAAATGACTCTAAAAGGGATTTCTGAGGATTTCTGGAAACTGTTTTTTTTTTTATGGTTTGCCTGCGAGTGCTTGAAAACATCTCGGCAGCTTGCATTTCAAAAATCTCTGAAATAAATTCTTATCAATTAATATGGACTTAAACGGCTCTTCACAAAGACTGAAGAATTTAATTACTAATTAGAGATAATTAAAAGCGAGAAGGCTTAGGGGTTGTGTTCAGAGGTCATATGCTGAAGATGTGGGTTGATGCTGGAAGGCGTAAAGAGGCCTGCGAAAATGAAAATGAGAGAAAATGGAACGAAAAAAGGGATTCAATTATATTGTGCGACAATGGGTGTCCCCTGAGAGCGAGCGAGAGAAAAGAGAGGGCAGAGCAATGAAAGAAAAGTGGAAGTAACACGAAAGTAAGTGAGATTGAGAGTGGTGAGAAATAAAGAGCGAGTAAGGGGTCAGCGAGTAAGAGAACATAATGTGCCGTATACTGTATACGACACAAAAAGACTGTTGAGCATGCAAATTTTCATTTAACAAGCCCCAACAAATACAGACACAAGCGCAGCCATTTATCTTTCCAACACATACTACAATACGTAGTTTCACTTTCTGTTCACATTCGTGCGCCTTATAGAAGCACGTTCGACACGAAAATTGGGAATTCCCACGAGAGAGAGAAAACTAGTACATTTCATCATGTAGTACTGTTCTCGATATGATGAAAGAAAGAGAGAGAGAGAGAAATGTGTCCCATCACAAGGGGGAAATAAACTAATATAAATTATAGAATGAGGCTTTTTAATAATAGTGTGCAACATTAAAGGCACATACGATCGTAAAGGAACCCAAAAATGTCTAACTTAAGAAAAGAAAAATATGATATGGATAGAGAATGAAATTTGAAACCTTACTTTTCGGTTTCCTTTAAAAAAAAAAATAAATAAATAAATAAATTATATATATATATATATATATATATATATATATATATATATATTTATTTATTTAAGGTAGAAACTGTAAAACTATTAATAATTTCTTACAAAATGAATTTAATATATTATAATATAATACAATATAATATAAAATAATATAATACATACTGTTACATTTATATAATACTATTAAATTTAATGAATTTAATGCATGCTTACTGAATAAAATTAATAATTTTTTACAAAATTATAATATAACAATTAATATAACATGATAATAAGTAGGTCTAAATTTGTACATACAAAAAAGAAAGTTAAAATCATTTCTATTTCAAATTGCAAGCAAGTTAACTTTATAAATGTCTTTACTGTTAATTTTAATTAATTGAATGCATCCTTACTGAATAAAAAAATTAATTTATTACAAAATTAATATAATATAATATAATATAATATAATACAAGTTAGTCTAAATTTGTATATTCAAAAAAGAAAGAAAACTATGCATGCAATTTTAAAATGTAATGATTTCTAGCTTTGATATAAAATTTTATATATATATATATATATATATATATAAAGCATAATATAACAAGTTAGTCTAAATTTGTACATAAAAAAGAAAGAAAACTGTGCATGCAAAGTTTGGGATCCATTAGAGGTTGAGCTGAAATTTATGACATAAATAGAACCGTTAATGTCATGGAAAAGGTTTTCAAACGGTTGCAGCCTCTGGGGTAAATTTGTTGAAAATTGCATTTAGCGTTCCAATAAAAACATTATATAAATAGCATTATGTGGGCTAATTATCACAATTGAAAATGGCAGACCTATTTTAAAAAGGTGGAATTATGATAATGGTCCGTTGCAATTTAAGCATTATCTACTCAAAAGCATTGTTAGATCATTTTCTAGATTTCCATTTCTAAAGCCAAACACAGGAGTCAGGGAAAAAAAAAAAGAAAATTGAAAAGTACAAACTAATATATTACGTCAACAAAAAACAGGCACTTCATAGTGTTGATGGGACCTGTTGTGAGTTTGGCGCTAATTTAAAACACCAGGCAGTGGAGGTTAATGAAAACACCATCTATCCCCTCTCCCATCTCTCTCAGGGCTGCATCTGCAGCATTTGGGAAACAGGCGGAGAGACACCCGGGCCAGCACACGAGGCCAACACATTGGGCTGCGTTCAGGCCAAACTGACGCACACACATTGCCTTACGTAATTTGCAGCCTCACTGTAGGCCGGCTGGGGGAGTCAGAGCCGGAGTGAATGGAACGCTGGTATTGAATCCCTGCTGGATTGCAGTGCCCTACTTAAACCTAATGACAGAGAGGCCAATCAAACAGCTCTGGGGGACGAGGCCGACGCTACAGACACTGGACACCAGCTAACTAGAGAAAAAACAGAAAAAGATTCTTTCAGACAGCGTTAACCTTCAGGTCTGCGAGACATTCATCAGCCAGACATCTGAATCGTAACATTACGTAAGGCCTTCTGTCAATCATGGGGCCCTTCTGTTCATCTTGATGACAAACGGCTTCTTGTGACACAGCCTAGAAGGATTTCCATGCCCCCTTGGACAACGGACACCACTGGAACCGTGGATGTAATTAGACAATGTCACAGTTAGCACTGAACATGTCAAAAGCATCATTACCACACGATTTTAGACACAATTTTCAGCCAGGAATCAAATTGGTGCTTGTTCACATGAGTGACAATCGCAGAGTGTGAATTATCTAGGGCTGCCCCGACTAAGGATTTTTCTAGTCGAAGTATTTGTTTTGAATTTGAATGGGTGTTTAAAAGTAGTCATTTCAAGTTTTCTATAAGAGCCATTTCTCATGTCTGTGAGGCAAGTCGGTTGAAAGTGCATCCTTTTGTTGTTATTGTCAGTGTTTAGAAATAAAAGTAGACCCTTCACAGTTCCGAATGATGTATTACTCTAAAAATGACGGTGTATTTTAAGTTGTTTCCACAGTTACCAGGAAAAAAAACGCAACTGATCGTGTCAGACTTATGCTGTGTGCACACCAAACGCAAAGCCAATATTCTCATTGTGTTTTCGCTCTAGTTTACTCGCGGAATGTTTTTCGCGAGTGAGTGGTTGTGTAAAGTTGTTACTACTTGCATGTTTCTAGAGCTGCCACCCTAATAGTCAACAAAAAGGGGCTTGGCCAACCAAAATTTTATTAGTCGCTTTGTCGCAGAAAAAAATTCCACAGGAAATGGCAAAGTCACGGACAGATCAGTAACGGCTGGTCTATGTGGTAATATAGTACAATCGGGCAGGGCATCCAAACGCTCAGCTATCATTCATCGACCTCAAATATGGCTTTTCATCTGAAAGATGCATATAGTAGCAATTTTACATGGGCGCTCAATCTAATGTTAGCTTAGAAAAATCTGTGCTATTTAAGTGTGTGCGAAGTGTGGAAGCTGAGTAGTAGTGCGCTCACTGCATGAGAGATGGAGGTGCTGGTGTGCTCACTTGCACTTAAAATACTCCGTCATTTTTCGTCATACAGATAAAAGTAATGCATCTTTAGAATCTGTAAAGACTCTGCGTTTATTTGTGTGCACACAATAACAACGAAACATTGCGCTTTTGTAAAATAATGAAAGCAAACAGGATGCGCTTTCTGCCGTCTCGGTCTCAGTGAACTTGAGCGTGTTACTTAGAAACTCTGTGTATACTTGCCTTACAGACATGAAAAGTATATCTATAGAGAGTGAAATGTCTACTTTCAAACAAACCTATTCAAATAGAAAACAAATATTCTCAAATTACGTAATCTGTATGAAACATGCATACAGGCGCATCGCTACTGCGGAGATGACGAGTCGCCGAATTTATCTCTCACGCCGAAAACAAAGCAAGCACTAGTTTATCAATAAATTATTAAAACATTAATGCAGTCTCCTTTGTGTTTTTTCCTGACACATTCATAATTATCATATCTGCCGGTTATTATGATATGTCGACTAATAGTCGACTAATTCTTAAAATGAATGACTACTACTCGACCTGAAAAATCTGTACTCGAGGGTGCACTTTGTACTCACGGGTTGCGCATACACATTAAATTTGTTTTGCACTAATCATTTGTTCCTCAAGGTGGCAACACTGGCCCGGGTCATTGGTTCACAGGAACTTTATTTTAGAGAAGTACAAAGACATTTTTATTGGTCATAACTACATCAAACACTGGAAAAAGAGCTTTTTAGAGCACGTTTCAACTGCCTGTGTTCACGCATGCTATTAAATGGAGTATACGTTGAAGGGCTATTAAAACTCAAATGGAGTGCACTTTGAAAGGCTGCATGTTCAGCTCTACGCATACGCTAGCGTACGCCTACAAAAACACAAAAACCAAATACTTGGGAGGATTAGTTAATTTCCAAAAACAAACATTTCTGAGATGTTCATATTTTTGAAGAAAACATTCTAGGATTTTTTTCATATAGTGAACTTTGATGGGGATCGATGGGTTGAAGATCCAAACTGTCATTTCAATGCAGCTTCAAAGGGCTCTACACGATCCCAGCCGAGGAATAAGGGTCTTATATATTAAAACAACTGGTCATTTTCCAAAAAAAATTACAAACTTATATACTTTTTAAATCATAAATGCTCATCTTGCACTAGCTCTGCGATGCGTGTCTTCATGCATAATCATGTTGTCACATGCAGTTAGTACTTTATATGTGTACTTTGGTTCATAAAGGTAGGGTAGGGCAAAAATCTCATTTTCTCCTCCAACTTCAAAGTCATCCGACATCGTTGTTTTGCTTTATTTTGTAAAGGGCGTTTGACTTTCTTTGCACGTTCGCTTTGTAAACACTGGGTCAGTACTTCCACCTACATCATGCATGCGTGATTACATAATGTGCAAGGCCAAGCTAGTGTAAGATGAGCGTTTGTGGTTACGTAGTACATAAATTAATATTTTTCTTAGAAAATGACCAATCGTTTTGCTAGATAAGACCCTTATTCCTAGGCTGGGATCGTGTAGAGCTCTTTGAAACTGCATTGAAACTGCAATTTGGACCTTCAGCCCATTGATCCTCACTGAAGTCCACTATACGGAGAAAAATCCTGGAAAGTTTTCCTCAAAAACCTTAATTTCTTTTCTACTAAAGTATTTTATTCTGGAAGTGAACTAATCCTTTGAGCCTCTTCTTGTCGACTAACGTTTAGTCGACTATTTGGGGGCCAGTCCTAGTATTATCAAAAACACTGAAAGAAGAAACTTTTAGCAAGCTAAATATCTGGACAACGATTGTTTGCAGTGTGATATGTGTTTTGACTAGAAATTACATCAGCGGTGACCTACAGCCAATGAGAGAGCAAGATATAATGTAAGAGAAATGTCAGAAGAAAAGCGATCTGATCACTTTAGTGCAAACCCAGCAGCAGTCGATGCTAAAATAGAAAAATTAGAGCATCAAATGCACCAACTATAATGGTATAGATAATAATTTCACTGGTATTGGTATAAAATAAGCAGAAATGCATTTTCTACATTCTCAAACCATACGAAACACTCGTGCGTCCAGCTGTCAGGTGCAGAGTCTTCCTTCATACCAAGACAACAGAGCCACTTCAACCTCTACAGCCTTGCTATATATAACTAGCTCTTTCAGTCGTGTGACACATAATTCAATCAATTGTTAATAGCAGCTTCTCACAGGCTGCAGGGGACTTTCACGCAGTAAGGTGGGTGTTTCGGACTGAAACCACGGACAATCACCGTAATGAGAGGGGTCGAGCGTTAGACGTGGTAGCCAGTGATTACAGAGGCGGCTTTGAAATGCTATCAGCTTTTCCCGCTAACCGACACAATCCGATTGGCTGAAGAGGATTTAACACAGATGGAGGGGACCAAAGTGCAAAAGATTAAGAATACCAAATATCTGATACAATAGAAGCAACGTCAAGCAGCTTTTTGATAGACGGTCGAAATCAAAGTTTGCATGTATGGTGGTAAATCAAATTGTAATCTAATTAGCTGTCAACCAGTTTTGATACCAGTGTGCAATACCAGTATTACAGAGCATGGACTCAATAAAAGACATGACGACATAGCAATACTGACAGGAAATAAAATAAATAAATAAAACAAAATGGAAAAGTAAACAAAACTAAATAACATTAAAACGGAACAAAAACTAACAGAATTAAACAAAATGAAACTAATAAAAACGAATTAAAACTATACAAAAACAAACAGTTAAACTACACTAACACAAAACAGTCAAATAAAATAAAATGAAACAAAAACTGAAAAAAGTGAACAAAATTAAATAAACAAAATAAAAGGACACTAAAACAAAACAAAAACTAACCTAAATAACAGAATTAAACAAAACTAAACTAAACTAACAAAAACAAACTAAACTATACAAAAACAAACACACTAAACTACACTAACATCAAAAACAAAACAAAACAGAACAACATAAAATAAATAGAAAAAAGAAAAGAAAAACTGAAAAGTAAACAAAATTAAATTAAATAAAATGACACTAAAACAAAAAACAAACCTAAAAAACTGAATTAAACAAAATGAAATTAAAACAAACAATTAAAACAAAAACACTAAACTAACACAAGACAAAATAAAATAAAAACAAAAACTGAAAAGTAAACAAAATTAAACAAAATAAAATAGCACCAAAACAAAAACTAACAAAATTAAACAAAATTAAACTACCAAAAAATTAAAACCATACAAAAACACAGTACACTACACGAACACAAAACAGAACAAATTAAACAAAAAAAAAAACAACGAAAAAAAACAAAAACTGAAAATTAAACAAAATTAAATAAACAAAATTAAATATCACTAAAACAAAGCAAAACAACTCTAAATAACAATTAATCAAAATAAAACTAACAGAAACAAATAATAAAAAAACACAATAAACTACACTAACACAAAACAGATTAAATAAAATAGAATAAAACAAAACAAAAACTGAGAAGTGAACAAAATTAAATAAAATAAAACAAAAACAAAATAAAATAAAACAAACAATAAACTACACTAAACTAACACAAAACAGAACAAATAAAATAAAATAAAACAAAAACTGAGAAGTAAACAAAATACAATAAACAAAATAAAATACTAAAAACAAAAACTAACCTAACAGAATTAAAAAAAAAAATGAAACAAACAAAAACAAATCAAAAGCAAACACACTAAACTAACACAAAACAATAAATAAACAAATAAAATAAAACGAAACAATACAAAACAATATAAAAAATAACCTAAAACAAAAACAATATAAAACTGAAAAAAGCAAACGTAAACTACACTAAGCTAAAAAAAAAAAAGATAGTACAATAAAATAAAATAAAATAAAATAAAACAAAACAAAACAAAACAAAAAACAACACTAGACTGGACTTGTGACCTCTGATGTCAACAGCATTTTAAGCATTTTCTCTTTTTATGTGCAAATTGATTTAGCTGTCCTGATTGTACAAAGTTACATGGTTACTTGCATTTGTCCAGTTGTCTGGGGTCAGAAGCGACCAGCAAGCCATTTTTGGGCAATGACCCACTAGTTGAGAACCATTGTTATAAATCACACTCAGCAACACCTTTTAAAACTGCGCCGATAACGATCGCTCTCTAGATCTTTGCAGATACTCTAATATGTTTATATTATCAGGAATAGCGGCACTAGTGTTCAAGTGCTCCATCTGAATGGAGTTTTTACAGAGATGCCAACTGCCGTTAGGCTGGGAGGACACAGTAATGAAACCGCAGGCTCGAAGTGACTGATAAGATCTCTACTGAGTGGGCGTGCTTGAAAAGGAAAGAGACCCTTTCTTCCTTTTCTTTTCCTCCCTCAAGTTAGAAGCAATTACGTTTTTCTTAATGGGTTGTTGATGAAATTCTCTTTGATAATGTAAGTGAAAATAATGTAAAACAGAGTTAATGTACGGTGCTCTGTACACTGGTGCCAGACTGCTCTTGACAGGTTTACAGTTAGCAGATGTCCCGCAAGCTGCGTGCATCACCCACATACGCTCAACAATGAGTCAGAGATGTTCGTGTCCCCTAAGGCAGGGGGAGACAGTCAGAGGTGTCTGATATCCAGATACCCCCGCACAGAACTGTATGATGACTAGTGGTATGGTGACCGGCTTGTGTTAAAACTCCCGGTGAGAGACATGTGTCTAATAAACCTCACTGCTCTAAATATATGCATGCACACAAATATGTGCAATCTGCCGAGAAAACTAGCACATAATGATAAATACAAATCAGAGATGTCCAGATTCTGACCGTCATTGATTTTTTCATGTTGTGACTGATTTAAATACTTTTTTGCAAAAATACTATTAATAGTTATGTCCATTAATTAGTAATATCTATTATCATTAATATCCAGTATGGAAAATAGATATACATATAGATATACATTTGTTGTTATATTTTTAGTGTTTTAAAAATAATTGAGAGTAATTTCATGTAAAAATGGAGGAAATTAACATACAAAACTAAATGTCCAATATCAACTTACACCAGCAAATATATAAATTAGGTTTATGCGATTAATCGCATCCTAAATAAAAGTTTGTGTTTACATAATACATGTGAGTGTATTGTGTATATTTATTAAGTGTTTGAAAATACACACACATACATGTATACATTAAAAAAAAAAAAAATACAGAAATAAATAAATTATGAATGCAAACTTTTATTTTGGATGCGATTTATTGCGATTAATCATTTGACAGCCCTAAAATAAAATAAAATAAAATAAAATAATCACATTTATTATGTCAACAAAATTTCATTTCAGATGCAATTAATTGCAATGAATCATTTGACAGCCTTAAAATAAAATAAAAAAATAAAAATAAATAAATAAACAATAAATATAAGCCTCACATATATTATGTGAACACAAACTTTTATCTTGGATGCAATTAATCGCAATTAATCGTTTGAAAGCCCTAAAACAAATACAGAAATAAATAAATGGTAAATATAATACATATATTATGTACACAAACCTTTATTTTGGATGCGATTCATCATAATATATAATTTGACAGCCCTAAAATAAATAAATAAATACATAAATTATAAATCTAAGACTCACATATATCATGTGAACACAAACTTTCATTTTGGATGCAATTAATCGCAATTAATCGTTTGAAAGCCCTAAAACAAATACAGAAATAAATTAGAAATATAACACTTACATATATTATGTACACACAAACTTTTATTTTGGATGTGATTAATCGCAATTAATGATTTGACTGCCCTAAAATAAATACAGAAATAAATTATAAATATAATATTCACATATATTATGTAAACACAAACTTTTATTTTGGACGCAAGTATTTACAATGAATCGTTTGACTGTCTTTAAAAATAAATACTGAAATAAATTATAAATATAATACTCACATATAGTATGTAAGCACAAACTTTTATTTTGGATGCAAGTATTTACAATTAATTGTTTGACTGTCCTAAAATAAATACTGAAATAAATTATAAATTTAATATTTACATATATTACGCAAACACAAACTTTTATTTTGGAAGCGATTAATCACAATTAATCATTCGACTGCCCTAGAATAAATACAGAAATAAAATAAATATAATATTCACATCTAATATGTAAACACAAACTTTTATTTTGGATGCAATTAATCGTTTGACTGCCCTATAAATAAATAAATAAACAAACAAACAAACAAGACTAACATCAGCAGACTGCTAATCTGGTGCCAATAACAGCGTTATTTTAGTATCTCTACATTAATTAATATATTGTATTAGATTTTACTTTATTTTATTTTAACATTAGTAATTTTGTTATGTGCTTTTTTGTTTTGCAAGTATATTGCATAACTTTTTTCAGATAGTTGCCAAGGCAATATTCCTAATTTTTGTTTTTGTAACATTAAATTAAAAATCATTTGTCTAATACATATTTTATTTCAGCATTATTTCAATTACCAAAAACATTTTTAATAGTTATCTTAACTAAAACAACACTGATCAATATATTATGCAACCCTAAAATAAAATTAAAGATTAAAGGTCATGGGAAGTGTTTGTGATGCTTTTTCAAGGTCTATGACTTAAGTTATTAAGTAAACCTGATTGACACTGGTTAGTTAGCAAACATTGCTAATTCAATAATCTGAGCAGATCTCATGCAATCTTAAATAGTGAAAATATGAGTATTCTGTCTAGCTAACTATTCCTCCACTAATGCCACACACTACATGTGCTGTACAAGAAAGAAAGAATAAAAAAAAAAAACAGTCCAAACAAAAACGCATCTGTTACTTTGCAAACATGGGTCAAATCATAAAACAGGCTCGGCTTGTTTAATATTAATGAATGACTCACAAAGGCAGGCCACAATCAGCCACTTTAACCTAGTTAAGTTTTGCTAATTAGAGCCACATAAACAGTTCAACATGACTGTAGCATGACCAGCTTCTGGAAGCCCCTGTGCTTTAAGCAGGTCGCAGCTGGTGCAGTGAACAGGGCATAGCCCACGACAGGACCGGGGAGGCACTGATATGGAGCATTAATTATTTACAGCAGTAGGGAAGGAGAGGGCCAGGCAGTCAGGCAGACTCTGAACAGCCTGCTGCTGTTCCACGCTCAACATGCGCCGTGTCAGACCTCCACTAATCAACAGCACTGCAGAGGCACAGAGAGATAATGAGGAACACTGACACATTTCTCAATCATTCACTCCCATTAGCAGCTCTAGAGTATGTTAAAGATGCAGATGATAAGTGTTAGTGGACGGCCAATTGGAGGCATTTATTGGTGGGCGGAATGGTGGGGGCGGGTTCTAAACGCATGCCCCGCCCCCAACCCATCTCCACGCAATCTAATAGACCTTAGTAGGGTAGATGGCCTAGATAATTTGATGTGAACGGAAATTAGGCTATCAATTATCCAGCCAATTAAACATTAAAAATACATCTTTTTGTCCACTGGAAATATGTGGGAAGACGTTTTAGTGGTTTCGCAGCTGAACGATTGACAACGCTGATGTATAAGAGTCCAGGATAAAAAAAAAATAAAAAAAATAAAAAAAATAAAAAAAGTTAAATCTACTTTGAAACACACAATGCTAAATTCTTAGAAATGTGCTCTGGATATATATATATATATATATATATATATATATATATTTGTTTTTAAATATATATATATATATATATATATATATATATATATATAATATATATATATATATATATATATATATATATATATCTCAAGAAAGATTTCAAAAAGGTAAAAATTTCATACCTTATTTTCCTGGAATTCATTATATTTAAAATGGTCTACAAATGTATTAATATCAACACATTTCATGAAGCCTTTGCAAACTATGATGAGTTAATTAGTGCATACACTACCAGTCAAAAGTTTTTGAACTGTAAGATTTTTAACGTTTTTTAAAATAAGTCTCACTAAGTCTGCATTTATTTGATACAAAGTACTATTTTGAAATATTTTTACTATTTAAAATAACTGTTTTCTATTTGAATATATTTTAACATTTTATTTATTCCAGTGACCAAAGCTATATTTTCAGCATCATTACTCCAGTCTTCAGTGTCACATTATCCTTCAGAAATCAATCTAATATGCTGATTTGCTGTTCATAAACATTTATTATTATTTTATTATTATCATCATCAATATTTAAAACAGTTGAGTACTTTTTCAGGATTCTGTGATGACTAGAAAGAACAGCATTTATCTGAAATAAAAAGCTTTTGTAACATTATACACTATACCGTTCAAAAAGCTTGGAATATTTTTTTGGAGGGAAAAGAAAGTATAGAAATTAATATTTTTATTTAGCAAGGATGCTTTAAATTGATCAAAAGTGATGATAGAGACATTTATAATGTTACAAAAGATTTCTATTTCAAATGAATACTGTTCTTCTAAATTTTCTATTCAAAGAAACCTGAAAAAAAAAAAAATTGTACTCAGCTGTTTTCATCATAATAATTAAAAAAGTGTTTATTTGAGCAGCAAATTAATATTAGAATGATTTTTTTAAAGGATCATGTGATTGGAATAATGATGCTAAAAATTCAGCTTTGATATCGCAGGAATATATTACATTTGAAAATATATTCAAATAGAAAACAGTTATTTTAAATAGTAAAAATATTTTAAAATTTTACTGTTTGGATCAAATAAATGCAGGTTTGATGAGCAGAAGAGACTTCTTTAGAAAACATTAAAAATCGTACCGTTCAAAAACTTTTGACGGGTAGTGTATTACATTTTTCAGCTGTCAAGCTACACGATACCTGAACTAAATTCAGCTTGTCATAAAAATCTCAAATTATAGCAGATATTTTAAGGTGACTTACTGACCTTAACATACAGTAATGAGGATTAACAAGGGTCCTCTCTACAATATTATAGTGATTTTATGCTCAAAATGTCTCACATCTTAAAAAAACATTATATCCTGAAAGATTAGTTCACTGAAAAATGAAAACTTTTTTCTTTTTTTAATTTAAACTTCTTGGACATTCTAAACTGTTAAAGTGGAAGCTTGTAAAGAGACTATAAAAGAAATCCATATAAATCGAGTGGTTTAATCCAAGTCTTTTGACGAGACACAAACGCTTTACATGATGAACACATTTAATCTAGTGGTTTATTGACATAAAAACATTGATCAAATGAACGTACATGGAGCACATCAATTAGCCTATGGTAAAGAGAAGCTCAAACATGTTGGTTGACGCACAACAACCAATGAGGTTTGTTTTTGTGCGTCAACCAAGCACTCTTGCGTTTACTATATTTTATTCTTATTGACCTGGAATGACATAAAAGTAGGGCTGTGTCCGAACAGTGAAAACATTTTTGGAAAGGCACAGAAAATGAATAGCGCGTTCTACAGAGCCACTAACCGGCTAACGTTAGCCTGTTACATTATAGTAGATGAAATTTCACTTACCACATAAACAGAGTAAAGAGAGATGATAGATATAACGATAACGAATGATTTGCAGATCCTGAGCAGCACTGACAAACATCTAATCTTGAAAAACGTGTGGTAAATCCTGCCACCGCGTAGTAAACACAGAGTACTGCTCGCGAATCTCGAAAGTGAAAGTAAAAAGCGAACGAGCGTTAAAATTTCGTTGCCCCGAATAATAATAATAACGGCTCCCCTGATTCCCGCAATGTATATACAGTATAATTACTCAACGATATAATTGTGAGAGAAAGCATTGAAATATATATTTTCTAATTTAGACAGATTTATTTTGGTATTGAAAATACAACATTCCTTAGACAATCTCGATTTTGCTCCTCTTTTTCAAGTATTACATTCTCTTGCGGAAAGACAGAGACCTCCATCTCTGTACCCCATGTATTGTTTCATGCCATAAACAGATGTGCCAGCCTGTAACGCTCAACAAAGGAGGAGGAAAAGAAAAGTAGGCAGCGCAGAGAACTTCCACTCTCCAGCATACAGAGCGCTGACAGCCTCCTGTTCTCTCCTCCAGCGATACCATTTAAAGTCCACAGGGATGACTCCCTACTGGAAAGCTTTGCTGCCATCAACACAACTGAGAAGTGACTCTCTATCTGGGACAGTTGGAGGGTTATAGGGAGTTTTGTTTGTTTGTGATTCAACAGAACTAAAAATACCATGTTTGATCACTGACACCAAATGAACATCTAAAGACTCGTGTTCGGGAGAGTTTACTCATCCAAACAGAAAAGAATCGCAGTCGATCGCTTCAGTCCCTGAAGGGAACAACAACAGGGATAAAAGTTAAACTGCAGCACCAGCATGTGTTGTGTTTCCGGTTCTGACAACCAACGTCTCAATCTGGCTTCTAAACTATCTTGACTTTATCAGATGTGCTGTGTGGTTCGGCCAGCTTCAACCGTTTCAAAAATCAAATCCTCACTCAGAAATTAAAATTATCCCATGATTTACTCACCCTCAAGCCATCTTAGGTGTATGAGACTTTCTTCTTTCAGACAAATACAATCGGAGTTATATTAAAAAAAATGTCCTGGCTCTTTCAAGCTTTATAATGGCAGTGAATGGGTGTTGAGATTTTGAGGTCCAATAAATAGCATCCATCCATCATAAAAAGTACTCCACACAGCTCGGGGGGGTTAATAACAGGGTTCGTACTGTAAAATGAAATTCCAGGACTTTCAGGCATGAAAATGGGTCAGGGGTGAAAAAGGTGAGAAGGGTGCTCGAGGGGTGATGTGGCCTCTGATGAGGCCGGGAGGTGGGGGGACTCCCACAGAATAAATATTACGGCCTCATTAGGGGACATGCTGTAATTTAACTTATTTATTCTTCCATCATGATTGACAGCCAAGTTTTTTGTTTGTTTTTTTGGGCAAAGAAATCAACCTAATAAGTGTTTTCTACCATTATCGAAAAACATACCATCAACCACAAATGCTATTTGCTATTGCAGACAGAGCATGCCAGAAAAAAACATGTTTGATAAAAGTTTCCCTTTGCCAATTTTACAGTAGCCAAAAAAGTTGAATGGAATAATAAGCCAAGCACAGGTTCTGAAAAAATACTGTATTGACATTTGTCTAAAGACATATGAAATAGAGCTGCATCGTTCTGCCCTAACACACTCATACTGCAAAAATAATGTTTGTATTAGTGTTAACGATACTTTAGCATTAAATGTAACTTACTCTCTTAAGGGTACGTTCACATGAAGCGTCTAAAAACGCGTGGAAAACGCCAAGCGCGTCGCTTCCTCCACCAATTTCAAAGCGCTTGGGCGCTCGCGCTTCTGTAGCGTCTGCTGTTACTAGGCAACCATGAAGGCGCTGTCAGTTACAAAAACATTTCTGCTTTGGATTTTAAACTGCGCGGCTCCATTGAAAATAAATAGCTTGCGCGCGCAAAACGCGCTGCATGTGAACAGCGACTAAGCCTTTGGTGACACATACACACCACGAAATTAAATTGTGGATCTCTCCCCTGTCGTCTTCTCCCACGCGGATTGTCCTGAATTTGATTAAGATTGGGACTTCAAATCGCATATGGTGAATCTTTTAATATGAATTATTCAATTTGCTAAATCATTCACAAACCTGTTCCCATCTAAATCAAATGATTCGCGATACACGAATCAATTGGAGCGCTTCGATATACGCTGATTTCACGCGCCCGCCATATTGAATTCGAAAGCGAGGCTCCGGTGGGAAGAAAGCCGGAAGTAAACTACAACAACATGCCATGGACTACAAACCTCCAGCTGTTGCCGCGATTTTCCATTCTAGATGTTGAAAAATGGGCCGATGAGGGGTGTCGAATTCCCCGAGCTGTGCTTTTAAAAGGCTACAGCAACTGGATAGAGGATTACATCAACGATATAGAAGGTAAGGTAAACTTTAGTTTACGCGAAGCCAAACATGTTAGCAAGATACATCAGCCTTAGCATTCGAAAGACATGTTTTAATTTCAAAGGACATTTTATGTTGGCAAGTATTTCGAATTTTTTTTTTCCAATGTTTGCAGTCAGGAAAAGTGAGTCAGGTTCAGGCTGTGTTGTGAGGGCAAGGGCGTTTCGCTCAATGCGAAAAAACGATAACCCTTACATGGTGCAGGTAATTGTTACATGAGTTGAAGTTCAGGAGTTCAGGCGCTAGAGTTAAAGTGCCAAAGTTCGTTTCTGTTCGTTTTCCCCTTTCTGTCTTTCTAAATAAATCACCTTTTTCATAATGAGTCTGGTTGTAGGAAAATCAATTGAAAGGAAAATATGTTTCTGGCACGTTATTTTTTTGCATTAATATCACACACACACATGCATGTGTGTATATGCAGTGGTGGCCGAAATTATTAGAACACTAGTATTTTTATTAGCTAAAAATGTATATATGTATATGTATATGTATGTATATGTACATATTTTATCGCTGTCTTTACGCTGATAAGATGTACAACCTGGTACACAACAATAAGCCATCACCTTCGCAGCTCTCCGGTGATTCAAGGCGCTACTTCCGGCTTTCTTCCCACCGGAGCCTCGCTTTCGAATTCAATATGGCGGCCGCGTGAAATCAGCCTATAGTGAATCATTCTGTGACACAACGGTTTAACTCATTCGAAGTTTCGAAAAGCTTTTAGATTTATCAGGTTTTTGCTAGTGAATCGCTTGAAATGAATAATCAAAGTCATGAGTTTGACTCAATCGGAGCGGTTCATAAGTGAATCAATTGATTTGGTTCATCTGTTTCTCTTTTAGCATCTTCAGCTATGTTCACACGACACTGTCAGTACTACTACTTGCTTAAGCTCGATTGTTTTCTGACATTAACTGAAATAAGCGAAAAAGGTATGATGTTTTTATTCATTTTGCGTGAAAAGATATGTGCTTACTGACAAAATCAAACAGTTCTTTCATAGATACATTGTCTTGTAATTCAACCACATTTCAAGTACCTATTCAGGAATATTGCTATTTTCAAGGGGTTTCCAGGCCTTAAATTTCAAGTCAAATACAAGCACTTCAAGCAGCATGTACGAACCTTGTAATAAAAGCCTTCTGAAGTGAATCGATACATTTGTGTAAGAAAAATATCAATATTTAAAACTTCCAGTTTCAGCTTCAGCTAACTGTCGTACGCCCGTTCACGAGAGAGTGGCATTTCAACGGACGATGTAGGATATTGGTGTAGCTCCGGTGAGAATATGTTAGTCTCGCGAGAACCAAGTTTTGTTTACAGCAAAGGAAAACCAGTCTCCTCTTGGCTTATATCAAAATCCTTCGACATTTTTATCTACAAATCCTTGATTTATACTTCTAATTCATGACCAGTGTTTTGTTTTAATTTCTCCACTGCGCTTCTCATTTTTGCCACGTTCGCCTACGTCATCCGCTGGAACACCACTCTCTCGTGAACACAAGAGTTCAGATTACGGTTTATAAAATTTAAAACATGGATATTTTTCTTACATAAACGCATCAATTTACTTCAGAAGGCCTTTATTATCTCCCCAGAGCTGTGTGGAGTACTTTTTATAATGGATGGATGCACTTTATTAGACTTCAAAATCTCAACACCCATTCACTGCCATTATAAAGCTTGGAGGAGCCATGATATTGTTTTAATATAACTCTGATTGTATTCATCTGAAAAAAGAAAGTCCTATACACCTAGGATGGTCAAATCATGGGGTAATTTTCATTTTTGGGTAAACTATCCCTTTAAGTTAAATACATTCAAATTTCATACAATTTATGATACAAATGCATTCATAATGCTAAACAGCTTTAACCATTGATTGACATTCTCAGTTTAAAGCTGGGTATAATGCAAACAATACTAACATAGTCTGAAAAACACCATCTATGGCTGTAATACAACATGTATGAAAATGTCACTTTGAAGGAAAACCTTAACTGACTTGATCCTCTGCACAGCACTGGTGTATACTTAAATTTAGATGAACATAACACAGCCTAAAAAATGATTCTGGCTATAGTTGACAAAAAAAAAAAAAAAAACCTTAAAACTAGGTCATGGCGATTCACTGTGTGTGACACACTAAATAAACTTGCTGGAAAACAGGTGTGATGGCAAACAATGCTAATACTACAAAGCACTTACTAAAAAGTAGTTCACAACTTGACTAATTATCCCGAAACCAACGTGACATTTTTTTTCTTGCAGATGCAGACACATTGACACTTATCCCTCATGATCATGTAACCACAGGCATTCCTCGTTGGCGTGAACTTATTATTAGACGCACTGACATGACTGCATCAGAAAACATGACATCCCAAAACTCCTAAACACAGATTTAATAGCTACTTGTTAGAGCCTGAAGTTCATGAGATCATCTATTCAAGCCTGGCTAGACCTGGTATAGCCTTGTTGATGAACAATAATGAAAAGAAAAGTCACCAAAGATTCCTTCATAGATAAATGCCTGGGCTGTCCTAACAAAAAGGGCCTTAACATCAAATAGAGCTGCAGACTGCAACCGAAATGATTGTCAAGCAATTCTGTAATTTAATCAACTAAAAAAAAAAAAAAAAGTCTACATAGGCAGAAGAAATGGATGAATATGACTAAAGAGTCATCAGGATTCTGTGCTTCTTATTAGACAGTACCTTATTGGACAGCACATCAATAGTGTGGACAAACTGTTGGCAGAGGCTACAGCAGCAGCAATTTTCCAAATAGCTTGCAATGGGATTGGTACTGGATCTCATTAACCTGGACATTCTGTGGCTCCGCCACACTAACAATGAGTGTATATAGACACACCTATATGTTTATTCTTGTACATACCATCTTTGAGAATTGGAGTGAACCTGTTTGGATTTACGTCACCACAAACCTGAGCAGAACTGCCTTTTAGAAGCTAGAAAATACGTGCATACACCCACACAAGTAATGACTCAAAAAATCAGTTGACTTTGCCCCACTGATGAAGTTGTCAGACAGCCCTTGGTGTGCAGTACGCATCTGCTGACGGGTTGGATATCAGTGGAAGAGACGGCAGTGTCTGCCTGACAGGAGACTGACAGTCTGGCTTCCTTAAAATGCAGAGACGACAACACTGGAAATTGAAAGGAAGAACCAAAAATCTTCAGACATTACGGTTTTAGCAGGCAGCGAGTAAAGCGCCCCACAGATCATTAGTATGAAATGTTCTCAAGCTGTGATTCTCAAGCGTATGTTTGAACTGAACTAAAGCTGTGAATTCAAAGAGACAATCTTGAGATTTGATAGGCCAATGAAAAAGAGTAGTGTCTAAGTCAAGAGAAAGAAACAATCTTGTTTAAAACATGCCGAGTACTTGTAAATGTAATGCCTGCACCATCTATAGTTTCATGACAGAACTTGGCATTTCTTCACTAAAGTTTAAATGTAAGTGTCATGTAGTGTAACCAGGTTGAAACGAATAGCCTATTTTCCTTACAGCTTGAATACACGTGTGTGTATTGCACTATACAGTAAAGTTTCTAAATATGTGTCAAAATAAAAAAAACAATAATTAAACTCATTAACTATTATTTTGCAAATATCATTATGTCTTTGGGTTGCACCACATGACATTTCACAACCTAATTGCCATAAAAGGATCAAATTACCTGTCAAATTCAAATATTTCAAACAAAAATGTATTACAAACAGAACATGTATAAAAATAAACACTGGTATAAAAAACCCATAAAATATAAAAAAAAATCACTATTTTATTCTAAGAAATAATTTCCAACAAAACTTTAAAACGAGTTATGATTGTGATACTTATTTGATAATTACTATATCAGGACAGTTTTATTAACTTGCAGCTACAAAATATAAAAAGGTCTGTACACTAAACAAATATCCTTATATTATTTAGTCAAGTCATAAAAGTTTTGACTGAAGGCCTTCTTCAATAAAAAATAAACATGTATAAAAAATAAAATATAATAAAAATAAATGTGAATTTTAATTCTGAATTTAAATTGATGATAACGTTTATGATACTTATTTGATTACAAAAAATAAAAATAAAAAAAATGTCTGTACACTGATGAAATTAAAATAAAATTAAAA
The DNA here is from genome assembly GCA_012976165.1 of Labeo catla. Taxonomy (NCBI): domain Eukaryota; kingdom Metazoa; phylum Chordata; class Actinopteri; order Cypriniformes; family Cyprinidae; genus Labeo; species Labeo catla. Next base: position 256,936 of record VONZ01000849.1, read on the forward strand.
TTAAAATAAAATAAAATATAAAATAAAATAAAGTAGAAAAATCACAGAGATTTTCACTGAAACCCTTCTACAGTGAAAAATAAATATATTAAAAAAAAAAACATTTAAAATGATTATGATAATGATTATAATACTTATTTGATAATTACTATATCAGTACCATTTTATTAACTTACGGCCCACTCAAAAAAAAAACATAAAAAAAGGTCTGTACACTAAACAGATACCCTTATATTGTTTAGTCAAGTCATTCCAAAATAATAAAAAAAACAAATAAAATAAAATAAAATAAAATAAAATAAAACAAAATAAAACAAAACAAAACAGAAGTTTAGATTGAAAGCCCTCTTCAGTAAAAAATAAACATTAAACATGAATTTTAATTCTGAATTTAAATTGATTATGATAATGATTATGATACTTATTTGATAATTACTATAACAGGAGAGTTTTATCAACTTACGGTCCCCTCAAAAAATATAAAAATGGTCTGTAGACAAATAAAATAAAATAAAATAAAATAAAATAAAATAAAATAAAATAAAAAAAAACAGATGTTTAGATTGAAAGCACTCTTTAGTGAAAAATAAACATTAAACATGAATTTTAATTCTGAATTTAAATTGATTATGATAATGATTATGATACTTATTTGATAATTACTATAACAGGAGTGTTTTATCAACGCATGGCCCCCTCAGAAAATATAAAAATGGTCTGTAGACTAATAAAATGAAATAAAAATAGAAAAAAATCTCATATTTAAAAAATAAACATATTTAAAAAAAATTAAACATGAATGTTAATTTTGAATTTAAAAAGATGCTCATCATAGAAGATGTGCATTCATTGTGTATTCAACTCATTGTATGTACAAAATGCACTCCTCTGCCAGTTCTTGCAAAACATCTTAAAATGCGGAAGATACACTAGTCTTGAGCCTCCTGCTCCAACTGTGAGACGGATACTGTTGAAGAGGCTTACAGCAGGTTAACACTGCACCTACCAAAAGACAGAGAGTTAAACTTGCCAAACAAAGCCCAACAGACATCTCCAGAGAACAGCAGAGGAGGGAGACTCAATCCATCATTCTCCTGGAGTAGACAAAGAGGCAGCTTGCACCAAAGCTTCATGTGCCATCCCTGTAATCTTGTGGCTTGAAAAGCTCAGAGGGATCAAGACTGGTGACACACCCTGTGCTTGTAGGGCCCTCGAACACTGGCAAGGGCACGGCTTCTGCATCGGTCCAGGGGTCTTTGAAGGGTTCGTATAATGACTAGCCTTGCCGTTAAGAACAATGTCCTCGCTTGACCCTCCTATACGAACCGGAGCGCGCTTCAAGCCGAGGGGAATTGCATCATAATCATACGTTAAGGCTCGCCACGTAAATCCAACCTTCGTGCTCATCTGATGGCACCGAGCCCGAATCCAGCTCCAAGGTGAATTGAGTTAAATATCTGGGCGGGGGGTGGGGGCTCGCCAAGCCAAAATACACAAGAGTGTGTGGAGCTGTAGCGAGCAACCCACAGCTATTACCCAACATTACTGATTACAGTGTGGAGAGATCCCTAAGGCCGATGAGGATCGTGGTTATGCAGAACAGATGGGCCTTTATTAGCAGCGAGTGTCTGAGGGAGATTTGCAGGAGATTCGGTGTTTACAGCCTCTTCAGCTGACGATAATGAGCCCGAAGACGAAACGTCAGCTAGTGAGAACGAGCAGAGACAGGAAGTGAAGGAAATGAAACCAATCAGTGCTGCTGGAGAATATATGAAAGACTTGAAAACAGTCTAGCAAGGAAACGCAAAAAACAAGCGGCGGATGAGAAGGGGGGTGGGGATGGCAACGAGCTCACGACTGAGATACAGAGAGCAAGAGAGGAGGAGGAGGAGATGGAGGAGGAGGGGAGATCGACATTCTCTCCTCCCCAGAGCCGCAGGCCTGGTCTCCAGCCACTGTCCCAGATGGCTTGACGGAGAGAGGGAAAGAGAGATGTTCCTGCCACTCATAAGCTCTACAATTACTGAGAACGTAATGGTCTTAAAGTACCAACATCAAACAGGCCCAAAAAGCCGACGTCCATTTACAGAAGCTGATCATATTCATGAATCTTTTAAACTGACAGCCACTTCAAGTGGCCACAGGGAGAGCGCTGTATAATAAACACATTAAGCGGCAAACGGCGGATCTGGAGCGGCTCACGGCCACGGGACGCTCGCGGCTGAAAACTTAGAGAGACGAATGGATTTCCCTTATCTGTCCATCAGAAGTGTGCTGTTTGCTCCAGCGAGGGGTCTGTCGGTGCTTTTCGCATTGCTGGGTTAACTGTACTCCCATAACTGAAAGTGTAACGGAGAGGGGGTTAAATGTCTGATGTGTATTGATGGGTTTTGGGTTACAAAAGGCACAGATGCAGTGAGAAAAATCAATAAACTTCTCTAGTGCATGCTAGGTGGGAGGGTCTATATCCTGCAGCTGACAAACCGAGCTTGGAAGATTAGACCGTCAACAAGTTTAAATACCACCTCAGGGTTTTGTCGAGAACTTGTGTTCCAACCTCTCTGAATTAAGTTTATATAACAAGGGCATTGTAAATAGCTACCTCACATTGATGTTCTAGTACAACAACTTAACCTACGCTAAATAATACTGAAGTAGATGTGTTTGCCACATCCAGAAAGCTAAATGTAGTTTTTTGAGGTTTCCTTAAATGCAAAGGTCTACCAGTCCAAACTAGTTCAGGAAAGCATTTAGCTAATAGAGTGCTCCAGGGATGACACATTTTTGTAAGCCAACCTGGAAGTTAGCATCACCCTGGATTCCTCAAAAAAAATGATCTTTGATTATAAAAAATAAGCACTCTGACGAAAAGTTTATGATTCTTTCATGTCATCATAAAGACAATCTTCGAAAATTCGGAAATTTAACTTCTACTAATCTGTAAAAAACACTATTTGTTGAGTCAACTTAAATAATTTGTTATCCTGCAGACTTAAAATTTTAATTTCAGTCAACTCAAGATATTAACTAAGACAACTAAGAAAACTTAGATATCTGAGTTGACTAAAACCATTTGGTTTGTTAAACTTAAAAGCTTGTTACCCAGTTGCCTTAAAATTTTAAGTTGAATGAACTCAAATATCTAAGTTGTCACTCAGGACAACTTAACATTTCAAGTTGACTAAACTTTTTTGAGTTGACTGAACTTAAAATTTTAAGGCAGCCGGGTAACAACTTATTTTAAGTTGAATCAACAAATTGTTTTTTACAGTGTAGTTGCTGACAACTTTTTCAATTGATTTAAAATCAGAAATTTGGAAAGTTCAAGTAGTTTACAAGAGTGTGAGTATAAATGCAACAAGGCTGTAGATGATCTCTAAAAAATGCTGGGTTATTTTTTTTAACCCAAATGCTGGGTTTAGCCTGTAGGGTCATTTTATTGGGTTATCTTTAATATTTTTTTACCCAGGCACTGGGTAGTTTTTCTGTAACTAAGCTACTGGGTTATTTTTTCTACCCAGCCGTTGGGTTGAGCTTGTCTCCAACGAAACAACCCAGCTGTTGAGTTACAGTCAGAGGACGGGCTTTTTGCATCCTTTACAGGAGAGAGCGGTTCTCAGCACTGCCGTGGACTTCTACATTGAAATAAAGGTTTGTATACATTTTATTTCATTTTATTTCAAGTCCTTACTATGCTGTAAATTATATTATTTTTTACGTAATACAACAGGCAAGGACGAGATGTCAGTCAGCTACATTAGCAGCAGTTGTTTGTTGATGATGGAAATGCCTTTTGCCTTGCATAACAAACAGATTTTATTTGTTGTTATAATGAATCTAATTTTACTTAATGTTAAAATATGTTCTCTAATCTCAGTACCATTTGTTTACAGGCAACTTATGGAGTCAGTCACAGGTTCTGTAAGATACGAGTGAAATGCGTGGTGGCGGTCTGAGATTCACAGATTCACACCCAAATACATTCAATTTGTCTTATATTTTTGTCCATGGGTGTTCTTACTTAATAAATGTCCATTTGTTATTGCTGTGTCTCTATAATTCTGTGTCATTTTCAACTTCCAGCCCATTTTAAGCCAGCAATATAATAATATTTAAACAATAGTTAGTACAATAAAACAACCCAGCATGTTGGGTAAAAACAGCATGTGTTCTGTCAAATATTTACCCAACGCTGGGTTGCCAAATAACCCAAGTTGGGCTTTTTGTAACCCAGCATTTTTTAGAGTGTGGTATTTCTTGTTTGGTATTGTGACGTTTAAAGGTTTAGTTCACCCAAAAATGAAAATTCTGTCATTATTACTCATCCTTATGCTGTTCCAAAACCGTAAGACCTTGTTTATATTCAGAACACATATTAAGATATTTTTTTATGAAATCTGAGAGGTTTATGACCTTGCATAGACAGCAACACAACAGCCACGTTCAAGGCCCAGAAAGGTAACTACATCGATAAAACAGTCCACGAATGCATGCCGAAGATTGACCCAGAAAAGAAGAAAATGTTGAATAAAATCGTTTTTTGTTTTCTTTGCACATAAAAATATATATATACACTCGCAGCTTCATAACATTACAGTTGAACCACTGATGTCACATGGACTATTTTAACAACGTTCCTACTACCTTTCCGAGCTTTGAACGTAATAGTTGCGTTGCTGTCTATAAAAGGTTGGAAAGCTCTCGGATTTAATCAAAAATATCTTAAGTTGTGTTTCAAAGATGAACAAAGGTCTTACAGGTTTGTAATGACATGAAGGTGAGTAATTAATGACAGAATTTTCATTTTTTTAAATGTCCCTAACAACATCTGTAGTCCCATTTATCCATTTGTTAACAACCGCCTTTTTCAAAAAGTAGAATACTGTGAATAAAACCTAATATCTTGATCTTGTGTTAACCACAGACCTTATTTCAGGCATTTAACCAATTGATTTTAACACAATGGAACTCTTTTAAAAGAGAGAAAAAAAAATGGACTAGTTTTGATTAAAAAAAATATCCAATATCATCGTATATGCACACTGCATAGGAAAACGCTGTCAACAACATTAGTGCTTTAGCATTAGCATTAGGATTAACTGTCTACTGTTTGTTTTCTTTTTCAGGTCAACTACTGTAATGGCGCAACAACAGCAAAAGAATCTTGCAGAGCAAGTTATACCTTATAAACACGGTTACTGCTAGTTACCTGAATAACAACACATCCACGTTAATAGCACAGACATTTGACGCCAATTCTATCACCTCAATCATGAATAATGTTTATTCTTGTCACAGTAACACAAGAACGCACATCAAATGTGTACTATGGCCTACATGACTGAAATCTACAGCTATACATTCAACTCTATCAAAATAAGTCCAAGACAGAAAGCTTAAATATGTATTTGTGGGATGTAAATACACATGCAAGTAATGCACAGTTAACTGTTTAAGGCTTTTTAATAAGTGATCTTGAATTCTAAATACAGGGTACGTTCCTTTAAGGGCTATAGATGAGTGGATGACGTGGTTAACTTGCATTAATATATATAGAGTGTCTTTGCAAGATATGGACAGCGTTGAGGAGTTGACACCGCGTGCAACGCTCAGCATAACCTGACACATGGGCTGGAATGCATATACAGAAAACAAGTTGCTCTTTCAATAATATTACATAATCATCTGGATACAATGCTTGTGCACTTGACATTCAAATGATATACTGCCAGCCAAATTTTAAATCAAATGCCACATTTTGGTGCTGTAGCATGTTATGTGAATCACAAAACCTGCTCAGAGCACATCTTGAGAAACGTGAGCATTATAGACACTTCCGATAGGCCATAATATGAACACATACAGTCTGCGGTGGTTTCTAATAAACTCTTTTACATAATGGCGTAATATTTTAGGCTGTTACATGTTCTGACACGAAGTTAATTGCACAAAAATAGTGTATGCGGTTCATCACCTTCAGATGAGAGAATGATGAATATATTTTTAAAAAACTATTAACCAACATATTTACAGTAGCTTTAATTTCAAATTAATTTTGTGATATGCTATGTTCATTGTGAAAACAATGTCTTCCTAAAGATTGTGCGTATTAATCTCACAATGTAAGTGACGAGAACAAAACAGACAATTAAACTGTTAATCTCAATTAACTGGATGACAATTAACCGTCAGCTGAAATTTCACACTTGAAGCACTCAAAATGAAGCACTTTGGCTTTGGTTTTTCTAAGGTGTATGCAACGGTCAGTTCATGGAGGAGGGGAGGAGAGAGAGAGCCGTGTGCAAACAGCTTATCCTCACTGTCATCTGCTCCTAATGACAGCTGACAAACTACTAATGCAAATCCCATCTGAGCGGCTACAGTTGCCCCACCCCCAGCTTCCCTCGCCCTCCTCTCCATACAGGAAAATCCAGCCCCGGCAACCCCTCCCACCCGCTACATAACATAGCGAATGATCCACGCTCGAAAATTCCTCCTCTCTGACGGTCTGCTCACAGCGAGCGCTCTTCTTTTTAAACCAAGACAATACCCTGCTCTTCAGTCACATGACAGGAGAGAGCAATGGTTCAAGCAGAGCAGGTGGTGACTGTGGCATCCACATGCAGCCAAACACATGCTCTCTTTTGCGCCTGCTATTCTGAGTGCAACTGACTGGAGTTGTAGAATCAAACTATTGATTGATTCTCTGAATGCCTGTTAGTAATTTAAAATAAATATATAAATGTATAACATTATTAATTGTAAAAATGCGTGTGATCCTGGATCACAAAACCAGTCATAAGCAGCACGGGTATATTTGTAGTGAGTCAATACATTGTATGGGTCAAAATTATCGATTTTTCTTTTATGCCAAAAATCATTAGGATATTAAGTAAAGATCATGTTCCATAAAGATATTTAGTAAATTTTCTATGTAAATATACCAAAACTTAATTTTTGATTAATAATATGCATTGTATTTTCTCAGATTCCAGATTTCCATGATTTTCAGTTCTATCTTGGCCAAATATTGTCAATATTGTCATATCCTAACAAACCATACATCAATGGAAAGCTTATTTATTCAATTTTCAGATGATGCATGAATCTCAATTTCCAAAAATTGACCCTTATGACTAGTTTTGTGTTCCAGGGTCACATATTTTTTAATACATTCGTATAAAATATTTGAATATCTAATATCTAATATATATATATATATATATATATATATAAAAAATATATATAGAAATACATATTATATATTCGTAAATACTTACTTAAATACTATATGACATAACAATACATAAATACTATATATATATATATATATATATATATATACACACACACACACACACACACACAAATATATGAATATAAATGCATTTTATATTTTAGTTACATTAGCAAATATAGAATGTTATTAATTATAAACACATAATATATATATATATATATATATATATATATATATTCCTCCAATTAATAACATTAATTGTAAAAATATATTTCAACATTTAAATTCATTTTTAATGCATTTGTATAAAATAACTGATTATCAAAAATATAAATCTATATAGAAATATGTATGATGCACATCTATGTACTTAAATACATAAATATAAATATATTTTAGATTTGTTGTTACATTATATTAGTAAATATATCAATATATAATTATATAAATGTATACAACACTATTAATTGTAAAAATAAATTTCAAATTTAATTTAATTTTTTAACACGTTCATATAAAATGTAAGTATATATTTTATATTAATAAATTACATATATATATATATATATATATATATATATATATACAAAACATTAGTAAATATATAAATATACCATGTTATTAATTATAGTATATAATGTATAGCACTGTTATTTGTAAAATTAAAAATTCCAATTTTAAATTAATTTGAATACATTATAAAATGTATATACTGCATATCTATGTATTCATTTATCCTTTTTATTTACATATTATATAAAAAATAAATAAACATAAATCTTGCTTTTTTTTAATCTTATGTTAGTAAACAACACATTAAACAGTTACAAAACATTTTGAATACATTTTTATAAAAGACTTAAATATGAAAAATATATAAAATGTTGAATCAAATTTTTATGTATTATAGATTTTTTTATAAATGGCTATAAATACAGATCCAGTGCCAGAATATATTTAAAAAAAAAGGATTTAACAAAACAAAATCTACAACAAGTTTCAAAATCTGCTAATGTGGTTCATTTAATTACAATTTTAAAAAATATGATAAACCCTCTAAGTATCTTCCTCCATCAGAACCTACAATGCTGATGTAATTTCTTTGGCTTATTTCACTGTTTTACAGGTTAAAGTTTTACTGACACAAAAATTCATATTTTTAAAATGGAGGTCCCTGGTTTGGCTGAGAGTCTGGGCTTTTAAAAGTTAGAAACCACTGTTATAGAGAAATAAAAGACAGAAGGAAAAATGGAAGTGCTCAAGGATGCAAACAAGAGAAAAAAAGGTTCCTTTTTTGCTGCTCAAACCAAATACAGAAAGGAAATGATGTCACGCCTCCCACACAAACCACACTAACTCACACTTTCATTTGTTTTGCCGTATATCACACAAGTGTTTTCTTCAGCTTCTCACCATGTAGTTTCATAAACACACATTAGACCTTCAACATCATGTATTAACCAACCATTTGATAGGGGAAAGTGTGAAAGAAAGTGTCTTTGTGGTTATCAAAGGTTGCTAAGCTCACCTTGACTTCAGTCCAGACTCGGCCTCAGGGCATTTCTGCAGCAGTGGGACCAGTGGAAATCTTTGGGCATTATTCACTTCTCTCAATCTGTGGAAAAGCAAAACCATCCAGTCAAAATCTCAACCAAGGCTCAACAAGCAATGCAATACAGCACGTCAAAACCTTATTAATATAGCTTTCTGCAAATAACCTTCACGTTTTGAGGCCACGCTATCGACTGACCTCTGTGGAAGTAAACATTAAGGTTTGTATGATGTCAGATTCGATGACATCACTTCCCTGCCTGTCTTGTGCGAGCAGAGCCCTGTCAGCTGCGAGTACGGCACTTGAGCTGTCCTCTATCAGAGAGCTATCAGCCAACCGAAGAGACAGCTGAGTATTCCCAGACCTGTCAGGAAGAGTGTGGCTATTCTTAATAACGACACCTTGCCGGCACCGGCTCCGAGAGGACCAACCGCGCTCGTGTGTTACTGAGAAGACCCACAGAGGTCAACGATTGGGTAATATTCATGGTTTATGTCTTTGGGACCCATACGGAGAAGCCTTTGCTTATAATTTGTCCAAAAAGAAACAAGAACAGCTAATGGATATCAAATCTGATTGCATGTGAATAGTTCGGTTCCAAAATAAGATACTGCTCACAAGTGGTTGATAGTGGTTTGCCATATGTGCATCTTTCAAATCAACATTCTTCTTCTTTTTTTAATGAAAGAAGATAGATAGTTCTGCTGTAGTTAGTAAAACACAATGAGACCATCCAGTCATGTTTTTCTGGCAATTAGCTTAAGTGAACTACCATATGAGAGCGATCCGTTTCTACAAACTTGTTGAAAAATGAAGAGTTGGACATAAGTTTTAATCAGCCATCTCAGTCCTGGCCTTCTCAATAATGACAAGGGGGAAAGATCTAATTGATCCCACAGTACTCTTTATACTCTTATTCCGTCTGTTAAAAAGTTAATGAAAGTTGAACGACACAAGGGACAGTTGAATCAGCACACTTTAAGTGAGCTCAAAAGACAAAATGAGGAAAATACAACATTAGGCATTTGAGAGAGGAGAAGGTTTTACAAAAAATGTTCAAATGTTTGGCTACCTGGTCTCATGATGAAAACGCACCTCTGGGAACTTTTTCGCAAGACGCGAAATACGTACTAAAAAGTACACTGATGAAATGGTGGTAAAACAGTGAGTACTTGTTATCGTTTTGTACACAAGTATGATAACAGCTCTACATGTTTCGCTTTCCAGACGTAACAAGCTTGCTCGGTAGCTTAGCTGGCACAGAATTAGACTTAGGATGTGAAATCCTTGGGTACGAATCCTGTGAAAAAAATGACTCATGATGAAAGAGCTGAAACACATTCACTTTTTTAGTTGTAGCACCACTCAACGGACATTTCAAGTCAGAACTGCAGTGACACGTACAAAACCAATGTCAAATAAAACGTACCATATGTACGTTCATCTGTTCCGGGGCAAAAAAACTCCACTTGTTTATTACCACCTAGTGGACATTTCAAATTGAATATGTCATGAAGGGTACATGGCAGTACATATTTCGCATCTTGTGGAAAAGTTCCCACAGGTACATTTTCATCATGAGACCAGGTTGGTTTGGGGTCAGTATATTTTAAAAAAGACATTGGATGCCCATTTTCCACAAGTTGGAATGATTCTTTTTTCGTTTCGGTTTAAAAAACCTCAATGGTCATGTAAACAACACCTTTTTATCTGTTCAAAAACAGCTCTGTTTGCAGCAACCCATTTCAGTGCATGTCTCTTTAAATGATAACAAAAAAGCTACTGTCCAAGCTACTGTCCACACTGCCCCCTCTTTGTTTTTTGTGTATTTGGTGGCACGTTACCATCAAAAACAAACCTAAGGCACTGCGTCCTCAGTGGCTCTGATGTTGGGAGAAAATGAAGACTCTTATGTTCACTTTTACACCCGAATACAAAACACCTGCATTGCTTACGACACTGCTGTTGCTACAGCTGCTCAAGCACAAAGAAAATGGTGGACAGCATACTAGTGGCTGAGGGAAATATGCTAATACAGGACAGTCAGTCAATGGTTGTGGGCGTGGCCTGAGAAACATGACATAATACTGCTCAGAAAATCAAAACAGCTTGATAATTGAGACCGTTTAGGTTTTCTGGGGATAAAAAAAGAGAAGTGAATGCATTTTTATCATTATAGGGTGGTGAATTTTGCATCCAATGTCCCCTTTAATATTTCAAAAAGATGTTTGGTGCATGTTTCTTTAAATTATAATAAGCTACTGCTCACCCTGCCCCACTCTTCCATATTTTGTGTATTTGATTTACCATCAAAAACAAAACTAATCCATTCATCCCTTATGTTCACTTTTACATCCAAATACAAAACACCTGCATTGCTTACGAGGCGTTGTAGCTACAGCTGCTCGAGCGTAGAGAAAATGGCGGATAGCGTACAACTGGCTGAGGGCAGGAATATGCTAATATGGGACACTCCGACAGCAAACGTGGGCGTGGCCTGAACAATATGATGTCATACTGCTCAACAGCTTGATAATTGAGACTGTTTAGGTTTTCTGGGGATAAAAAAAGAGAAGTGAATGGATTTTTATCATTGTAGGGTGGTGAATTTTGCATCCGATGTCCCCTTTAATATTTCAAAAAGACGTATGGTGCATTTTTCTTTAAATTATAATGAGCTACTGCTCACCCCACCCCACCCTTCAATTTTTTGTGTATTTGGTGGAGTGTTACCGTCAAAAACAATACTAATCTACTGCGTCCTTGGTGGCTCTAATGTTGGAAGAAAATGAAGACTCTTATATTCACTTTTACGTCCAAATACAAAACACCTGCATTGCTTACAAGACACTGCTGTCGCCACAGCTGCTTGTGCACAGAGAAAATGGCGGACAGCATACAACTGGCTGAGGGAAATATACTAATATATGATAGTCAGTCAACTGTTGTGGGCGGGGCCTGAGCATTATGACATCATACTGCTCAGGAAATCAAAACGGCTTGACAATTGAGACTTCTTAGGTTTTCTGGTGATAAAAAAGGAGTGAATGGATTAGTCACGGTAAGACCAGTGACACTGTGACATACAGTATAACTGCAATTTGAAATAAGTGTTTTCATTTTAATAAATTTTAAAAAGCTATTTATTATGGCAAAGCTTCATTTTCAGCAGTGCTCAGAGTCACATGATCCTTCAGAAATCATTCGAATATGCTGATTTGGTGCTCAGGCTAAATTTCATCATATTATCAATACTTTCACAAACCCAAATGGTGCTAGAATCCCCAAACTGGTATAAAGCAATCATCACAAACTTTTTTGAAGACTATTAAGGGACGGAAAATGAGCTCAACATCATTAGAAAGGGGAAAAATTGGAGGGGAAAAAAATAACAGGAAGAGAAGGAAAAAAAAAAAAAATGACAATCATCATCAGGTTGGTAAAGATTTAATAGTGTTACACACGTCTTCAGGGCCTCTGGTTCCACAAGGGAATCGTTTCAAGCTTATTAGATAGTAACATGAAGTACGCCTTTTTAATTATGTTCAGCAAGTAATTAGTGGAAAAAAGGGTTTAAATCATCTCCCCGATCCCAGAATTAGCCTCTGAGAAGAAAAAAAAAAAAAATTACTTGCCGCAGTAAGTATCATTCAACAAAGTTGAAAGCGCGTGTGGAAACAGCCAGAATTCTCCCATTGTGAGCAAATGCCTTTAAAGGGGTTGTTGACTTATGCAGAAGCTCTCCTGGGAGCTTGTGAACAAATACCTGAGGGGAGGGCCATCCGCAGCGCTGTCACATAATGTCATGTGCTGACCAGATATTGCTACATGTAGTTTCACAGCAGCCGCCCTGCTACAACACCATGCGCACAGTGACAACGACACAAAGGGAGAACAAAAGACCTAGTGCTGGGTTTCTGATGGCTACATTAAATAACGAGAACGCTCTGGGCAGGTGTTTCTATAAATAATAATAAAAATAATAAATTCACTACATAGTTACACAAGCGTGTAAATGGGTTATCCATCTAAGTGGGAAACAGAGAAATCATGTGGTCGGTGTAAAAAAAGGTACATTAAAATTAATCTAGCATATCCAAATCACTATTAGTCAAAATTATGTAGAGAGAAACGCATCAGATGCGTTCTGAAAGACTTCATTTATCTTCTCATTGGTCAGGGGGAAGTTAAAAAAAGTCTTTTCTGAGGCCGGAGGAATTTCCCTCAGTTTCTTGTGTCACATGTTTGTTCTAGCCCACGGCAGATCTTAACCCGATTGGTCACTGTAGTTATGGGGTCTCTCAACCATAGTAAATCAGTCAACCGACTGATTCAGCTGTCACCAAAAGAAGCTTTTTGTTTTTGTGGAAATGTCTTTCAAATCCAAAAAGTCACAAGCTCTCAACTGAATCAAACGGTCACAACTGCAGATAAACTTCTAATGAGGTTTCATAACAGCTGCTCTTTACTATTCAATAAACACTCCACACCAAAGTCCACACTCCACACACATACACACACATGCAGCAGACCACACACCGTGGATCTATTCCTAACGAACATGCTGTGATAGAGTGGGACGTCCTGCAATCCTTTCCCCCAGACCCTCAATCTCTCTCCATCTGCAGTCTGGGTCAAAAGTTCATGTCAGTGTTACAGTTGCATGTGTAACAACACCACAGACCATATTCCCTATCATCTCAACCACTGGCCACTGTGAGGCTTAATACTACAACAGCACAGAAATGACTGGCTGAACACTTGTTCTTCTTTATAATGTCACTTTAGGAATATTTCCCTATGGATTGGAGTAAAGAGACATCTTGCATACACATTAGAAACTTAGAGGACAGGACATTTCACGAAAATCAAATTTACAAGAAAACATGGTAATGAAAAATTCCTACCTAGTTGGTAAAATGTGGGAAAGGATCTGAGCTGTTTTGGTTGTGTGCAGTATCTACAGCTCTGCACATCCTTCAGTTTTTCTTTAGTTTTTCTTCAGCTGTCTGAGAGACTGTCACAGAGTCATGCACACATGAAGACAAAGTGCTCATAGTATTGAAGTATTGAGTACTGAATGTCTTTTTCCTGCTTCATACGCTTTGAACGGTTAAATACACACACTTGCATGTGTCAAAATGCCCATTTTTGTAAGTATCCTCATAAACACAGTAATTTAGGTCTTAAGTGAAAGCAAACAGCTGAGAAAGAAAACACATGTGTAACAGTATATTGAATCCGGGCGGCTCTTAAAGTGACAGCAGTCTAATATTCCTGCTGTCTGTCATTCATGTTAATCAAACAACAAAACAGAAAATCTCTCACTTCTCTTGACTAAATTACTTTTGTATTAATATGATTTAATTTACATGTGTAGCATTTCTTATGTATTTGCTCTACTGTAGGTGTCCTTTTGCTTGTACATATTTTATTAGTCTTTTTTAACCCTCAAAGAGAGAGACAATAACTATTGTTTTTAAATATTTAAAAAATAACTATTGTTTTTAAATATTTAATAACTTTTAAACCGCTAATCCAATCTGAATGCTTTAAAAAGCACCGCAAAGCTGAGATTCTCCTCTTTTTTGTCTCATCTGTATATTCAGAGGCTCCGTAGTGAACGTGATTACATCATCACATTTTGATCGCATTGATTCGTCAGAGGAAACCAATGCATTTCGTTCCTCTCAGCCAAGCAGGAACGATTCTTGATGCTTAGTCCCACCCCCGTGCCCAGATTGGTTCAAACGGTCATATATTCAACCAATAAACATAGTTTTTGGACTTCTGAACCACCAATAAGCATGCTTCTTTGGAAATTTAAACAAACTCAAATTGAAAGTAAAGTGTGTTGTGCGTGCATGAGAACAAACAGAAAATAACACATTTGCGTGTCAGCACTCTCACGCAGAAAAACACAGGACAGAGCACTTTGACATAAAACAAAAACAAGGATGAAACATATCAGATAAAGCACTGAAAGTTATGTTCTCACGTAGCTATCGGTGCCCCCAAAATGACTAAATAAAGCTGAAATAAAATAAATTATTATTTTATTTTATTTAGTTTTTATATTATTAGATGAAAAACTAATGGTGAATTAGTTGAATTTTAGGTTGAAGTACTAATATGTCTGAAAATAAAGCTGAAATTAAAAAAATATATATATAGCTATATAGAAATATGCATTTTTAAATCAATGACAAAATAAAATAAATGTTTGTCACACTTTATTTTAAGGTCCAATTCTCACTAGCAAACTACTAACTACAACTTTTGCCTCAATAAGTTCCTAATTCACTGCTTATAAATAGTAATCTAAATGTTAAGTTTAGGCATTGGGTACGATTAGGGATGTAGAATATGGTCATGCAGAATATGTGCTTTCTAAATTAAGCAACTAGTTTAATAGTGAGAACTGGTCCCTATACTAAAGTGTTACCAAAATGACAAAAGCATCTAACAAAATGAATAAAACTGAAAATGAAAGCTGAAAATAAAAACTGATTCAAAATATTAGTAAAAATTATAATACTTAAGAATAAAGAACACATATTGACTATTAACTTCAACTTTTCCCTCAATAAACTCCTAATTTGCTGCTTATTAATAGTCAGTAAGGAAGTTGTTAAGTTTCGGTATAGGTAGTTTTAAGAGCTCTAAAATATGGTCATGCAAAATAAGACATTAATATGGCATTTATAAATACTAATAAACAGCCAATATGCTAGTAATATGCATGCTAATATGCAACTAGTTAAAAGTGAGAATAGGTACTTAAAATAAAGAGTAACACCTTAGTATAGTGACCAATTCTCACTATTAAAGGAGCAGTTCTCTTCCAGAACAAAAATTTACATATAACTCACCCCTTGTCATCCAAGATCTTTCTTTCTTCAATCGATGAGAATTTATGTTTATGTTTATAATATGTGACAAGCATTTGAGATTTAAAGGTATATAAATGGCTATTTATTTGGTAACCAAATAAAGCGTTACCGTAAATAATACAAGTTTATTTTAGACAAGGTTCATGAATGTTGTTTCAGATCTTAACTACTGGAATGCGTCACTCATACTTAGAATTACATTTTACATTTACTCCGTTAGCAAACTTCCGTCATAAATTAATGCAGGCTCTGCAAAGGGACTGTAATTGAAGGATGCGACAGTTCATACTATACTGAACCCAAGAGCAAACCCAAAGCCCACAAGCTGTTACTCATTTCACACAAAGCTATTTACATAAAAATCTTAAAGACACAGTAGCAAAAAAACCTGCCTGTTTAATTCTAAGAGCCGCATAGAAAGGGGGAAGTTTTAGGCCCCCACCAAAAAACAATAAAATTACACATGGACCCCAAGGAAGAAATGGAATGCTATGCTCACAAAATAATGCCACTCAAAAAGGAGTCCAAACCCTACAGCGCCTCATACTTTTGAGAAGTCTCACGTATTCAGTCAAGTTCACTTAGCAGCTCTTTGACTGGACGTGAGCGGGATTGTCTAAACCCTGTGTTTGAGGGTAAGTGATCCTGCTCTCTCCCCCATGATCCTCTCTGTTTCCTCCTGGCCCGAAGCAGGTGCAAGTCATCTCAGTGGGGATGTCACTAAAGGCTTATGTCAGGGGAAAGCAGCCAGCTAATCGTACCACTCAAGGGCTAAAGATTAGATTGGCTGCGCAGATTCTTTTACTCACTCAAAACTGACCACAATGGGCCAGACGCGGAGGCCAAATACAAATTTAACCTTCCATGTCAACATTTTCACTGGCAATCCATCAACTTCTTGATTGTATTAGTCAGACAAAGATTTAAAGCCTCAGCGAAGTAAATAACATCACCACACTGTACAGGCCAATGGAGCTAATCAAATTATACACACTTAACCAGACTTTTACATTTTCGGAAGAAAATCTGATTTGCACAATACTTACTGCCACGTGCCACAGAGTCCCTACCCGCTTGCCGACACTTACCTTAATTTAACGTCACTAAATATTGTCCAGTAAACAATGTTGATAAAATTTACTTGCTCTGTAGACATAGTTCCTTATCTTAAAAGGAAGCCAAAGCCATACATCTAGCAGTAAACGTGCTGCTCGGCACCACCAACCTGGCCGTTAATGTTTCAGGTTATTGCAATATTAAAGCTGTAAATTCCACAGCATGGTGATTTCACAGAGGTAATCATTTCTCCCTAAACATGACTGACCGCGTAACTCTTCCAACACCTCATTTCAATAATATATCTGTAAACGCGTGCATCCCCTTTTCTGTATGTTGAATGTGATAGCTTGTAACCACATTCACACGTTAACTCGTGACAAAACTCCTGAGCAGTGAAGAGAGTAATTTCTAAAAAAAAAATGGAAAAACAGCAATCTACTACGGGCTATAAAAGGTGTGAAGTTATCATTAATTTGTACAAAAGCCACTTTCACTAAAGCAGCTGTAATGAAACACTATGAAAATCCATCAAAAAATTATTTTCATTCTCAGATGTGACCAGTGTGAAAAACCCAACATTAGCAGATATCCCATGAGGCAGCGTTCTCCTCTCAGTTGCTAAGGTACAGTCACAAACCACAGCACCGTTGGCCACGTCTCAGTGAATTTTGGAGGATTTTAACATTTGAATTGAGTAACTACAAAAAGAAATTGCTACAAGCTCAGAAAACAGAAATCCAAATCCTCCAAATGCAAATCTCTTTGCATTCTATGAAATTTATTTTAATGCTTATAATGCATTAAATGTTGAACAATAAGTTTGGTATTGTCAACCTGTAGACTTGCACTATCGACCTCTATCATGGTTACAAGTTCACTTGACATTGCTGTGCTACGTGGTTATGAAAATGTAACTTTTGTATGCGTTTTTAAGCATTACGGTTTAAAATCAAGTGGTTTTAAGCTGTTAAATGCAATTGGCAACGAAAAAGAACTAATTTTGCTATTTGCGCACTGTCTGAGTGACTGTTTCTGAGCACTGTCTGAAAGGCGTGCTCACACAAAGGCAGTGCTCATGGAGCGCGGGAGTTTTGAACAGAGTAATTTTTGCTGCTTTATAGGCCTTGGACGGTTACACACACACACTTGTCAAAATGCCTGTCTTTGCAAGTATCTTTGTAAACAGTAATTTAGGTCTTATGTGAAAGCAAACAGCTGAGAAAGAAAACAAGCGCAACAGTATATTGAATGCCGGCAGCTCTTAAAGTGATAGCAGTCTAATATTCCAGCTGTCTGTCATTCGTGTTAGTCAAACAACAAAAGAGAGAATATAGCTGCAAGCAGCGATTACCGGGGTTCAATCGCTTTGAGGCATTTATGCTCATATGAAAAATGATATTATTTAGCTCGCCTATAAGCCTGTAACCACCTAAATCATTGATTTAAAAAGCATTTTTGGCAAATCCAGGTAATTAACCATAGAAATAATATGTTTTTTAATGTTTATGACTGTTATAGTGCCAGCTGTGGTCCAATCACCTTAAAACTTTGCATACATGTTCAGAATCACCTGTCGCATTTGCTCAGCAGGTTTCGTGAAGTTTTGAGTCCTTTAGGCTTTATAGGATTTTGGGTGAATTTGGACAGGCCCTTTTTCTAAACGACCCTTTAATAGCCTCCCAAAGGGTAAATTTTATATATAAAATATTTATTTATTAACATATTACTGATCTAGAGAGTCCAGAGAATTGTACTGTGGTGTTTCAGATGAACAGATTAAGCAAAAAACCTAGGACTAGTTCGTAAAAGTAGGTTTTTGACATCTTCTCAATCATTTAATCACCGATTTGATTGTCAGCAGTGGTTCTAGAGGCAAAGTTGTCCGGAATGAGGAGTTCCTTGTATGACATGAAAAAACGTGCAACGTACAATAGTTTATGCTGACAGGCCCACCGAGTTTCATTCCAATCGGCCTCAGTTAACCTTGCTCAAAGGTGCTCAAAATGTGTCAGCCAATGGCTGCCATGTTTTTTGAGATACGCAAATGTCTTTATAGACACTAGTGGCATTTTGGACCAAGACCGTGTGCACCAATTTTCATGTTAAAAGGACAAATTGTTGTGCAGTTATAGCCATTTTTATTATTTTTTTTCCCTCTAATGGCGGCACCAAATGGCCACGCTCTGCAATTTTTGTCCTGTGACCTCAGACTAAGCTCTTACATAAGTGTTCTGCGTTTGGCTCATTCCGTTCAGGAGTTACAGGCCCTTTCAAACGTTTTGGCATCATTGATATTCATCCTCCAGAGAATCTTTCTGCACTGGTTTAGTTCCGATTGGATGAAAAACTTAGGACTAGTTTGAGCCAAGGTTTCCAACAACATGAGACACTTGAGCCTGTGACTGACGGTTTAGGAGTTATGAACGATTCCTTACTTTTGCTCGCTGTAGCGCCCCTGTCAGGCTGATCGGGGCGAGCCTTGGTCAAGTTGTAGGTGGTGTGAATACTATCATCCCTCCAAGTTTCTATGACTTATGGTTTGGTCTGCATGACCAGTTTTATGTGGAGAACGCTGATCCGTGACCATTCTAACAATTAGAACAGGGTTTCAGCACTACGCGCTTGAACCCCTAAAAATCTCTCACTGCTTTCAACTAAATCACTTCTGTAACTTTAATAAGAATAAAAATACACACCAAAGAATATGCAGTGTTCTATTACATTTGGTTACTTAAATGTTACATACTATACAAAGTATGTAACATTTCATATTTATTTGTTTCACTGTAGCATTTTTGTACTATTACTTGTAATAAGTTTCTTATTCTTATTTAAATTCTTATTTAAACGTGGACTGTTTACTTATCTTCAGTGAGCTTAAGTTTTTTTTTTTTTTTTTTACATTTAGGCTAGTATTCATTTTTTTGTGATAGTGACACTGATGACAAGAATTATGAAATTTCTATGACATCAAAAATTGCTATGATCAGGATCGTATTTAAAGCAAAAATAACAACATTGTGATATATATATTGTTACCGAGAAATAAAATTCTCATTATGTGATATAAGATTTTGGTAATATCGTCCACTAGTATGAAAAATCCATTAAAATTAAATTCAAATATAAAATATCCAAATAAACCATCCCTATTGATCAACACCAGATATGAAATGATATATCGCTCATCACTTACAAAATCCTTTCATGGTACAACATTCAGGTGACAAACGCTACTTTTGAGACACGAGGCCCATCGCCTTCATGAAAGTCCCTCTGTGTGAATGAGTTTTTCTAGAGGTATCCATCCTCACACTCTTCCTGCTCTGCCTCACATATCAATGATCGGTTTCCGTTTAGTGAATGTGTTGTCAGCTCCAATTCCACATGCGATTATCATTCTCTCTTCTCTCCAGCTGGGAGCCCACGTGTACCCTTTTTTGGATATGAGCCATCTCCACAATGGCCAGACTCACTAAGGCGGCTTTGTGTTTTTCTAAATTGTGAGTACTGTAAATCTAACTGCTTTATTTAACATTTCAGTGACTCAGAAGTGGGTGGCGAGACAAGGGAGATCTATAATACCTAAAGAAAGCTATCCGTTTGCATTCCCATTCATCACAATGGTGTCTGAACCATGTCATTAATGTAAGAGTAAAAACATTTCAAATGTATATAGCACGCAAACAACTTTTTGAATGGATTTCAATGAGGGACCTGATGCTCTGATGCTGTCTTGGAATAAAGAGAAGGCTTTTCTGCCTGATTAAATAAACACTATTAGTTGCAAGAAGGCAAAGTCCTGCATTATATGATTAGGAATACTAATCATTTTTTCAGGAGGACACGTAATTGGACAAGACATGGTAAAAGTAAAAGGCTGGACTGAAAAAATAAAATGCCAGTCGACATCAAGGCTGTAAAATTGCATTACAGTTTCCGGTTGTCAACTACCATGATTATACAAAATTAGTGCTTTGGCCACTCAAGCTTACGGCTTTGAAAATAAACCACAATGTCATGATTGCAACTCCAGGCCATTTACTGTAAGATGACTTTAGAAACTAAAATAAACAGCGTAACTTACTGGACTGTAAATACTAAGCATGCATTGTTGCAGATGACAGTTTGCAGTGAAGGAAGTTTTCTGCTTGAGAGTCAAAGCAAACATTAACACCAGGTCCAGAGGGAAAAAAATGAGAAATTATGATACACTTGAATACTCTGCAATTTACTCTGTGGAGTCAATAAAATTAATGCGTTACAGCATAATCTTATGAATGGCTGATTGATTCTAACCGAATCATAAAATTCCACTTTTTTTGCCTGTTTTATGTCTCACAAACATCACAAGACAAGTACATGAGTCTTGCCTTGGAAAGTATAAAAGACTTGGAAATTATGGATCGAAATCTACTTGCAAATAGTGCAGATTTTTCACAATTTAATGAATATTGATGATAAAATAGAATCCTGCATTTTTTTCCATTGAATATTCTGTTTCACACTTAAATATGAGATTGTGGAAGTAAAATATAGATCGGCAATGAGCAGATATTAGATTTTTAAAAATAGAAATCCGTATTAGATATTTAATTGCTCAATGACTCATTTTCCCTAGTTTTACATTTAGATTACTTTTTGCTGCATCTAACATTTAAAAGTTAATATTTACAATTTTAATAATTTAATAACACTATTAAATGTAAATGTTAGCAAGTAAAATAAAGTGGATATTCATTATGAGATTTACTAAAGATTACATTTAATCGTGTTTTTAAATGATGAAAGTTTTGAAATTAATATCCATTTTATAATTAAGGTCCTATGAGTTCCACAATGCAGAAAACATGGACAGAATCTCAGAATCCAGTGATAAAATGGAATGTCATATCATATACAAACAGAAACCTAAAGGTCCGCACAGCAACCCGTCAAATTAAAAGTTCAGTTTAACTTGAAAAAACTGTGACAGAAATGTTACTAAATGTAACACTTGACTAATACTACTAAAAATTATTAAAACATTTTTTTTAAGGAAAAATGTGTTGATAAAAAAAAAAAAGTTAATTTTTTTTAAGGAACTATTTACCGGAATTAACTTACCAGAGAATTTAAATATACTCAGAAAATAAATAAATAAATGTCATTATATATATATATATATATATATATATATATACATATATTTAAAAATTTAAAAAATTAAAAATTGAAAACACACAAAATTATAAATAAGAATCTGAGAAGAAAAAAAAATTCATAGGGCCTTAAAAATGACTTTTTAATAAACTTCAAAAAATAAATTGTGTAAGTTTCATGATTTCAATTAATTAGACATGCCTTTTGATTAATAATTTTTACATTTAGCCATTAAAACAGAGTCTAGAAAAATTTAAACGAAAAAAAAAAACGTAATTTGGGAAAAAATAAAACTAATAGGGACCTATGTAATATATTATATTATAATGTTATGGTGCCTAAATAGTTAAAATGATAGATTTTTTGCTTTAATTATTAATTTAATTGATTTAAAAACAGTATATAACTTTAATATCAACACTGTGTTGAAAATACTAGAAATTTTGTCACTTTCCATTAAGTTTTTGAATATTTCCTTTAGCCATAAAACATGACGCAAAGCAATGCATAAATACAAAGAAACACATTTCTTCACATTAACACATTTCATGGAATTTTCCAGAGTGTACATTAAAATAATTACCAGCTAATTAACCAGAACTAGTATTGAGCATCCCTAAAGTAAAACGTGTTGCGAACAGCAATTAACATGCTAAAATATGCACCGCATACATTAAATATCCAAAATACCAATCGTTAACAGTTTAAGATGCAAAGATAATCGTTCCCTCCACCGCCAGCACGGTACGTGGGTGTGTATGTGTAATTGTCTCCTCAGGTGTAACATGAGAGGATTTGTTTTGACAACCCACAATTCCAGGTGCCAAAGCCACAGATATCTGTAACAGACTGACGCGGACTGATTATAGAGGCTTTGAGGGCTGCTTACAGTCTGTTTCTTTAACCTATGACCAGTAGTTATCTTTAGTGCAGGAGTAAATTAACTTCTGTACACAGACGGCCCAGGAGCCAACGTAGCATAAATTCACCTACAACAGGACCATTACCTTTGTGAATTGTCTACAAAAATTTCCTTCCAGAGAGCCAGCGCTCAATCAGATTAAGGACTTCTGTATTCTTTAAACGCACACGTACGGAAATAGCATCAAGGCACGAAGGTGCGCGCGTGTTTTGTAGCAGACAAATGACAGCCAATGCAATGTATTTTGACGACAGACGAGCTGGCTGGCGAGTGAATCAAGCTGCTTAGCAACCTCCAGTGATAGCAGCTGCCAAGTCTTCTGTCTAACGCCGGAGCGATCTTTCTTGAAGAGAGAATTATGGATAACTTTACTGCTTAATTTGAAGGAGTAATTGATTCAGTTAAGGGCGTTTACTAATAGGAGCACAAGGTATTGGTTTAAACATAAAACCGCTCTGTCGTTTACTGCCAGCGGCGATGAATTAGAGGAGAGGAAAATGGAAGAGCACAACTCAATTGTCCAGAGTAGGATATCAACTGCTAACACTGCAATGAACAAGCTAGGTTTTTTTTTGTCCCGAGTCGTTTTGCTGTCGATGACTCGTCTTTTGCAAGCCCCGCACGGACATTGGCTTGCACTTTCCCGGACGGTGCCGTGTCAGGTCTTTAGCAAGCGATGCATTTTGTCTGTTTTTTGTAAAGATGCGTTCTTCTGCTAGTGCTGCATTTTTGTTTTGCAAGCGGAAGCTGTATCTTTGCCACCATGTTCATTCCTGCATGCTGTAGGCAAGCATCCGCAGAAGTCTTTTCCCCCCTGAATTCGCACTGCATGAAAGAGCAATTAGATCTGTGGCCCAGTTTGCGGAGCTGGCCGATAGATAGTAGACCCAGTCGATTTTACAGCAGGAAAGGCTCTGCGGGAGAAAGAGGCCTATGCCATCTGGAGGATCTGCTGGAACCTCTTTTCAACAAAGAAAAACGTAACCTGAGGGCGTTTGTATACGCTTCTTTCATCAGCGGCGGTTCAGAGCTTCAACCAAAAGAATGGCAAGCGTTTATTGAGATATCTGTCAGCGCTTGATGACCACATTAGAGTTGTCATTCAACAACAAGTCTTTGAAGAATCCAAAACAGTCCAAACTGTTCCAAGCGGAGTCGGTTTGACGCAGATGCAGAACAGATAAACAAAATCAGGCTTTATCTCCTTTCGATTTGGAGATGTTTAGATGAAGCAGACTCAAGCAGATCAGTGCTTAATAATGAATAATGAAGAAGAGCTGCAGATAGGGATAAGAAATTAGATCTGGTTGCAAATTTATCCTATGTTTGAAAGCTGATTGTTAATGGAAAATATGAACGATGATTAGACTAGAGGTGGATGAAGTACTGGTTAAATGAAAATGTTATGAGACAAAAAACTCTATTAAGTTCCATTTGAGTTGAAAGCAAAAACAAACATGAAGCATTCTGATTCACAAACAAATGACTCTTTTGAACCAGTTCTTTTACTCAACTGACCCTTCGCAAAGAGCTTGACTGACAGGTGATCTGACCAATCAGAACACAGAATCCACCATTTTGTTTGACAAACAAATCAGACAGGACAGTAGATGAACTTCGGTCCACTTGAAACTTGAAAAACTGTATACACATGCCTTGCCGCAATTAAAATACGTTGGCGATAATATTGCGATATACCTGTAAAATTTTTCCCCACAATAAGAATTAGTCTTCCCGTGATAATAACGATGAAGTCTAGTTGTTGATATATTTCTGTCAGCTGTGAAACTAGTATATCGCTAAATTGGTTTGGTCAAAACTTTGCAGTGCGACAAAAATCGGTCTGAGCTTTGAATAACGTTAAATGTACTAGTAGCAGGTGTGCAATGCAGTTTTGCATGTGTTTGAGACTATTTACCATCCTGTTTTCCAATAAAGATATCATTTACTGACATGCTTTTTCTCCAAATTAACTTTATAACTTAGTCGAGTGCTTGAAATAACCTTTTGTGATCAGCCGTGGTTTCATATCACAGAATTAGGCTGAAATCATACTATTTTATAGTCCTATAAAGGCTATGTCAATCAGCATGGCATTATAAATATACCTTATGCTTATAAAAACACCCAAAATTGCTTGAAGAACACAGACCATATATTGCAGCCCTCGTATGTTTATTGTCTTCAAGTTTCCTCAGTTAATATTTCTCTATCTGCGTTTTATTCAGCTACAGCGATAACTGGGTTAGAGATTCCTGGAGAGTCGTCAGTACTATTACTTCTGCTATAAAACATTTGTGGAATTTCTGCGCTTCCGAATCAGAATCAGAAAGAGCTTTATTGCCAAGTGTGTTTACACACAACAAATTCGTCTTGGTGTTAGGAGCTTCCAGTACAAAAAGTACAAAAATTTACGTATGTAGTCCGTAATGCTCACAACACCCTGTTTTGGGTAAAAATAGGAAAGATAATACTTTTCTCTAAAGAAACAGGAGTCCCTGAATTATCATCATTGATATCATTATCGCAATAAATACTAGAAATTATCATGATCAATTTTTAAGCCCATATCGCCCATCCCTAACGTTCAGATGTTCATTCATGTTTATTTCATGCTTTATGTAAATATGAGGAACAGAGGCAACATTAAGGAGCCACAAAACGATATTTATTGTTTGAATTCCTTACAAAATGCCAAAATTTTAAAGCTGAGACCTTGTTTCATAGAAGTAACCTGCTGTCTTGTCTGTCAGCATGTTGTCAGTTTCCTCTTTGCTCTGTATTTTTCACTGAATGAGGACATGATGTGTAGTGTGAGAGCAACAATGTTTGTCGGACATAGCAACAGTAACTAATTCTGAATTAAAGCAATAATTAATTTGCAAACAAGTTTTTACGCTCACTTGAGGTGGTTTTTGAAGAAAAAAAACGTACCATCTGCACAACACCTAAACCTAGCGATAATATGAACAAAAGCGAACGTCACATAAAAACGCGAACGCAAACATGCCATTTTAGCTTGTTTTTCAATCTCGCATCTTTCAGCTCTTTCATCGTGAGCCACATTTCAGGATTCGTACCCAAGGATTCCCCATTGTAAAGCCAATTTCATGCTGCCCGAGGTACCAAGCGTCCGGAAAGCGAAACATATAGAGCTCTAATTGTAACTGTGTACAAAAACAATTAGTGCTTGCTGTTTTATCACAGCTAGTGTTAATTTATGTTGGAAACTGCATTGATATGTATTTATTGGTATGCCTTTCGCATCTTGTGAAAAAGTTCCCACAGGTACCCTTTCGTCACGAGATCAGGTACAATATTTCTCTTTTCATCACATGAATAAATTGCATTTTAAAATATATTCAGATAGAAAACAGCTATTTTAAATTGCATTAATATTTGTATTTTTGATAAAAAAAAAACACTCACTTGGTCACTGGTTAGCATAAAAGATGTCTTTAAATTTTTTGCTTGTACTGCCCAGCTCTAGTCTAATGCTTAGTTTGTATACTGTATTATGCATAACACAAGAAAGACATTGTATAACTGTTTACAGAACTGACCATCATGAAAATCATTTAGGTTTTTTTCTAAACAAAACCAAATACAAACAAGAACAGGATCTCAGTGTGGTCAAGTTCAGTGGAGGGTCTCTGACAGTGAACAGGATCTTGAAGCGCTTAAAAATCTGTGCAGGGGTCTCTGTGGTCTCTTTACACAGTACAGTAATGTGTAGTTGGCCACTGCTTGACCCGACATTACAATGCGGACAGAAAAGCCTCGCATACATCTCTTTAATGAAGCGAAAGTGAAGCCGCACCACGTCTCTTGGCAGCGTTAACCTCAAGCTCTTGTGGCCTCAAACTTGTGGCCACCCTGGGTTAACCTGCCCTGTGATCATTGTTTCCTTCCTTCGACTTGGCATTTCTTAAAGTAGGGCCCCCCCACCACTCTAACTGTGGCTTTCTGAACCGGTGCCAGGCCATACTCGATGCCAAGGATTACACTCTGGGTCTGCTGCCAGGCACACGCTGGGCTCCAGCGTGCAGAGACCTCCAGACAGCGGTGAAAAGAACACCATCCTCTCTACATAGCTGCAGTCGTGCACTCAGAGCGCATCGATATCATCTGACGACATGAGGACCTTGAGATCCGCTTTACTAAGGGTGCTGGTAAGAAGGCGCTGATCTTTTTGCTAACTTTCACTTGTCAGGTTCATTAATTAGGATAAGAGCACGTAGCAGTGTGTAACCAGTCCGGTGACAACATGGAAAACCCTACTGCATTCCATAACAGAGATCTCTCAAGCACAGATATAGACGCTGAGCGTCTACGAACCACTTCAAAGTGGGTGAACTACTTGTGGGTAGCCTTCAGATTATCGATTTACGTTCTTGTGGAAAAAGACCCTTCTATCTGAAATAAACAGAACCTGACTGGGTCACAATTCAATGGTGAGTAACTGGTTACCAATTACCATTAACACTGGTGACAAGAACACTGAAATTTCTATGGTATCAATTTTTTTATATTTAAAGGCCAAATATGTAAGTTTTCGCCGCTAGAGGGCGCATATTCAAAACAAACCAAAAACAAAGGCGTAGTTTAATGATGACGTGATTGAGTGTGGAAAAAAAGTGTGGATTTGTTGTCTTCATGCCCACAGCTGATACAATCCAACGGGACTCGGGTTAGAAATAATGTCCATTGATGAGCTAATGTATAAATGACTTATTAAGGTCATTGTAGTATGAAGCAGGGTGGGGCTGAAAGTCATGGAAGTGAAACTAGGCCGCTGGAGCGATTGCTAATGAAGGACGAGCGCCATACACAGCTCAAAAGCAGTGGAGCTTTTATTATGCCACAGTCGACCACTTCCACTTCCTCCGGTCATGCGTATGTAGGGAAAAGCAGCGCTGCTTTATCATACTTGATACATATGAGTGTGTTGAAAGTTGTGTTATAATGCTACTCTGTGCGTTCGTCACCTGTCTAATAAAATGCATAACATATTAAAGTGTCTCCACGTTTTCTACAAAGTAAAACCAGAAAATCAAGGGTGTATGACGTCACTGGAAGGAGATGCAATGACATATGTGTCAATATGTGTCAACATAATTAAAAAATACTTAGAAAGTTTTACTGTAAAGTTATATTCGATTTTACAACTTTGCCAAGGCAGAGCAAACCCACAAACCATAAAACAACCATAAAAATTATTTAAACAGATTTACAGCTCAAACTACACGTTTCAACATAAAAATTAACGTAAATGTTTTCATGAAATTTAAAGCGGTCATCAGATGCCCATTTTCCACAAGTTAATACAATTCTTTAGGGTTTTAATTAAAAGTATATAACTTTTTTTTTACTTTCTCAATGGTTGTGTAAAACAACACCCTTTTTACCTTGTCAAAAACAGCGACCGTTTCGGTGCATGTCCCTTTAAATGCTAATGAGGTTTGCTCACCCCGCCCCTCTCTTCTGTGGGGCGACCAGCCATTCTCTGAGAGACTGTAAACTTTAGCAGTGGAATTTGCTAACTAGCACATTCTTAAGAAAGGCGCTTTACAAAGATTCATTAAAAAAAAAAACTTATACTCACTTCTGTGGGTGAAGCTGCATAGCAAGTGATCTGCGTGAACACTGACGCATTTAGGTAGGTAAACAAAAGTAATCCCCTACATCTTCAGCAGCTCAGATATCAGGAGTAAATGATGGCTGCTATGATCATTATTACACCCAATAATAGAACACCTCAATCGCTTAGGAGACATTCTTGTCTTCCACTGCTCCGTCGTCGAAACAATGGCGGACTGTTCACAGCTCACTCAGGGCGGGTCTAAGGTAAAATGCCAGTGTCAATCAACTATCGTGGGAGGTGCCTTAGTCTGTGTGACGTCACGCAGCCAAGAATCTGAGAATGGCTTGATCTGAGAAAAGGGTTATTATTTACTGGAATTTTAAAAAACCACCGAGTTGATTTTTATCATTATAGGGCGGTTGTATACACACACTGCCAACACACATTTATGTTCAAACAACATGCAAAAGTGAAATTTGCATCCGATGACCCCTTTAAAAACCCCATCCACTTCCACTGTAAGTGCCTTACCATCTCATTCTTTAAGAAAAGAGTGATGAGGAAATTTTTAGTTGTTTGTGCTAATCAATGTTATGCCACTAATGCTGTCATTTAAGTTTAACCCAACCAGGAATATTCCTTCAGCTTTCGTACACTTGCTCTTTGTGGCGCTTACACAACCTCCATTATCTAAGCAGCGAGCCAGTTTGTGTAAGGCCACCTTCACAGTAAATATCTGTGGCGATAACATAATGTCACCAGCCAAAGTCAAATCAATACGCACTTGAGTGGAGAAAGAGCGTCTCGCTTGTAAGTGCAGGGCGACGTATTTGGTGCCCGGATCAGTAACGCTCCTTCTGCCTGCCCTTAAACCTTTCTTCGATTAAAAAGGGAATGTAATCGCAGCTGAGGTCTAGCAAAGTGCTTCTCAATCCACTCCTACACCTCATACACTGGTTTATTTAATACATTAAAAACTCCAGCTGCTAAACACCATAGTACTTTTCCACTTCATTTCTTTAGTTCAGTCCAAGTCAGACAAAAAACATGAGCGCAATGGAGAGCTGCTTTATAGTAAAACTCGAATTGTAATTCGAACTAAAAGGGACTGCTTACTTTAAAGCAAACTACTTCATGAACAGCTACATAAAGAAAAGGAGAGGAAAGGAGAAGTCCACTTCCAGAACAACAATTTACAAATAATGTACTCACCCCCTTGTCATCCAAGATGTTCATGTCTTTCTGTTTTCAGTCGTAAAGAAATTATGGTTTTTCAGAAAAAACATTTCAGGATTTTTTCTCCATATAATGGACTTCATTGGTGCCCCAATTTTTAACTTCCAAAATGTAGTTTAAATGCAGCTTCAAAGGGCTCTAAACGATCCCAGCCGAGGAAGAAGGGTCTTATCTAGCAAAACGATCAGTCATTTTTTTCGGAATATAAAAATTTGTATACTTTTTAAGCACAAAAGCTCATGTAGCACAGGCTCTGGGATGCACGTCCACAATGCTACGATTTAGTGATGGGTTGTTCTTGAACGATTCGTTCAATTTGAACAAATCTTTAATGTGACTCAGGAAGAACGATTCATCTCAAGGAGTGATTCGTTCAGTCGCACATGCGCAACATCCTATTAGGTTCTGTACTGGAATTAGTTCACCTGTTTCGAGTCTTCGAGTTTCTCAAGTCGTTTGTTCATCTTATAGAGCTGTCACGTGATGAACGAACGACTCAAACCCGAAAACTTATCAGATAAAAGGTGAGGTGAGCTAATCATAGTCTAAAGATCCAGGTAAACAATGAATTAATCTTTTCTGTTTTTTTTTCTGTGTTAGGGCAATAACACGTATCATTTTAATTATGTTTTGCTAAAATGAACAAAATGACTCGAAAAAAGATTCGTTCATTTTGCTGAACGAGACTCAAACATCCGAGTCGGTAAAATGATCCGAACTTCCCATCACTACTACGAATCACGTGTAAGTTCATCGTCTGTGTACTGAGTATGGCGAAAAACTCCATCTTATGTTCTCCTGCAACTTGAGAGGAGGACATCGTTGTACCTGTTTGTTTGTAAACAGCATTTACAAACGTACTTGCACTTTCTTAGTCTTTGTGTGTTCGCTTTGTAAACACTGGGTCTGTGGTTCCACGTGACCTTTCGACATGATTTAATAGTACGTAGCGTCGTGAACGTGCATCCCAGAGCCTGTGCTACACAAGCTTTTATGCATAAAGTATAAAAAACGGCCCTGATCGAAAAATCGATCATTTCGCTACATAAGACAATTCTTCCTCGGCTGGGATCGTTTAGAGCCCTTTGAAGCTGCATTTAAACTACATTTTGGAAGTTAAAAATTGGGGCACCAATGAAGTCCATTACATGGAGAAAAATCCTGAAATGTCTTCCTCAAAAACCATAATTTCTTCACGACTGAAGACAGAAAGACATGAACATCTTGGATGACAAGGGGGTGAGTAAATTTGTGAATGTTGTTCTGGAAGTGGACTTCTCCTTTAACTGCTGTTTTCTCAATGCTGTCATGTTTGTAATTGAGAGGAAAGGATGTTTGCGAACTGCTCAGGTATTTCAAATTTTTATCTAAGCGAAGAACGCAAAAGAACTTCACAATGAGTATACTGAGGCCTAAAATGTGCAGCAAGAACTGCTGCTTACATTCAAAAAATTGGCTAAAGAAAAACACAATCCTAAGACATTTTCAATATTTGGATGGACTACATTTTAAAGTACTCTTAGCTATCTAGACTAAACCAATATGTAACTGAGAGACAGCACATTTTGAACCGCCTGAGAGCCATCATGGGCACACACACAGCAGGCTCATTAGGCAGAAGTGGGGAGTTGAGAGAGATGTGTGTAGCAATCCTGGGTCAGACTCTGTGCAAGGACGGTATGTCTGTGAGAGGAAGCGGTGAGTGGAATGAACCCAGCCATTATAACTCAGCTCATCCGTCACTGTGAGGCCTCAGGCCCGTCTACCCGCTGTTACCCTGGCAACACGCTCCTAAACTTACATTCAGTATTGTTTCAGGAGTACAAGGAACAATTACTGAAATTATTTTTCTTTTGCTTTAAATGTGAGGCATGTGGAGAAGAAAAGCAAAAAATGATACAAAAATGTAAAAAGTATTAGGGCTGTACATTTAATTTTAAAACCATTAATTTGATAAATAAATAAGTAAACAGTTAAACAATTTGCAATTGATTTGCATATAATGAAATGAATTTGATTAAATATGAGCCATGTGAAGAAGATACTAATGATAATGTGTTTTAGAAAAGCAAGAAAAAAAAATAAGCAATGGTATCAGGGCTGTGAAATTAAAACAATTCTAAAAATAAAACATGAAAAAACTGAAAAGCAATTAATTAGCATATCATATAATTAATTTGATTAAATGTAATTCATTTAATTAAATGTTTTATGCAAGCATAAATGAAAAAAATAAAATGGAAAAAAAATTAAAAGGGATTTATTTAATTGTGTTTTAGTGTACAAAGTGTTTTAGACTAGTAAAAAAATCAAATAAGGTTATTAGGGCTGTAATTAATTTAATTCATTAGTTCATTTACAATTCATTAGCATTTAATAAAATTAATTTGATTAAAATATTTTAATTAAATATGAAGCATGTAAACAAGATATTAAAAATGTTTTATGCAAGCAAAAAAAACAAACAAACAGACAAAACAAATCAAGCAATGGTATCAGGGCCGTAAATTTAAAATTCTAAAAAATAAAATTAAAACACACAAAAAAAATAGCAATAAATTAGCAAATAACATAATTAATTCAATTAAATGTGAGGCATTTGATTAAATGTTTTAAGCAAGCAAAAAAAATAAATAAAAATTTATCAAACAATGGTATCAGGGCTGCAAATTTAAAACAAATAATTCTAAAAATAAAACTTGAGAAGAAGAAAAGGAATTAATTTGATTAAATGTGAGACATTTGGAGAAAGAAAAAACAATGTGTTTTAAGCAAGTAAAATAAAAGAAAACTTAAAATTTAATTTAAGTTTAAAACAACTCTAAAAAATAAAAAATAAAAAAAACGGTCAAAAACATCTTAATTAATTAGATCGTAAAACATTAAAAAAAACATTAAAAAAGGAAAAAATGTAATTAATTAGCATATAATAACATTAATTTAATTAAATGCGAGGCGTGTAGAGAAGATAAAAAAAAATGTATGCAAGCAAAAACAAAAACAAACAACAAAGGAATCAAGGCCATAAATTTAAAACAATTAATTCTAAAACTAAAACTAAAACATGAAAAAAAAAAACAATTAGCATTGAACTAATTCAATTATATGTGAGCCATTTGATTAAATATTTTACGCAAGCAAAAAATAATTCAACAATGGTATCAGGGTTGTACATTTAAAACAACTCTAAAATAAATGTTAAAAATGTGAGGCATCTGGAGAAAATACAATGTGTTTCAAGTAAAAAAAAAATTCTAAAGACTATTAGGGCTGTCAATTTAATATTAAAACAACTCTACAAAAGAAAACATTTTTAAAACAGTGAGGTTAATTAATCGATTCACAGTCTTATTAACATTACACAGAGCTATTTTCCAACTTGCGTCACTGCTCATTAGTTCCAACTACGGCTTTTTTGACAAACTCCAGCTGATGCTTTGTAAACACTGTTCCTGAGAAAAGCACATTACTGTTGAATGTGAGCAGCAATGTCATTTAGGCAGACCTGGTTTCCTCCCTGCCCTTTGCTCCCAGTGTAATTTGAGACAAGACTGAAAAAAGGACCCGCGCGCACAGAACTGAATGAAAGGTAGAGAGAGCAGGCATGTTCGCATTCAGCCGCGGTCTAACCTAATCAAGCCGGACAAGGTCATCATTTTCCAGCTTTCTTCTAATTAGGCTTAATTTGGTTACAGTAATCCTTACAGACAGAGCTACTGTGTGTCCGGGGTAAAACACACTTCCCTTTTTTAAAAATTAAGAGTCTTGCTTTTATACCTTCGTTTTTTTCAGCTGATTTTAGTGCTTGTGTTTCCCCTGCATGTCAATCTGATGCCATCTGACAGTGATTTGATTTGATAGTGGCTCATATGATCATCCCTCTAACTGACAGACTGCATCTTGTCACTGTGGCGTGAAAATCAAACAGCCTCGTGACAAATTTCTGTTCCTTTCAACCTTCTGCTGAGCATGCGTCCCAGCTGAAGGCCTGCGACTGTGACGGACGCACTATGCAGGGAGATCAAAGTTCAACAATCAGCCTGCGATTCGCTGTGATGGAATACCTCAATCAATAGAGCGAGTCAAAGGTCAGCTGATCCAGGATGAAATCATGGTTCTGGACTGCTGGCTGGTTGCATGTGAACTAGCACTCCTCCTTCCACCCCAGCGCCGGCAGCCGAGAGGTCACGTGACCACGGCATCCACTGGTGGATATGCCATATTTAGATTGCCACGCGTGAATGGCACTAAGCCACAGAGACCTAGACGGCATCGGCGTACACGCACGCTCGCTCCCGAGTCCTGCCGGTATATCGGCACACCCACACGCCGCAGTTTGTATGGGAATACCTCTTACCACATCATAGCGTTTTGACAGGCTTGGCTGACTGAAAACATTCCCTAAATAATCCAGCTACTACTACTGAATGTCAGGAAAGCTTTTACTACAAATGGAAGTACATGTTTTCTGACAAAAAACTGCTAACTGATACTAGAAAGATACTGTTTTAAAAGGCCACAGTGCAGACAATTGAGATTTTTATTAAGAAGCTGAAAAAGAAATGCGTTTGAGAAAAATTCTAAAATAATTACAAAGAAATGGCAAGTGACGCATAGAATTAAACATGTAATTTCTTGTAAAACGTACTCTAATAAACAATTTTTACAGTGCAGTTATTTTAGTATTATTTATATACACTACCAGTCAAAAGTTTTTGAACAGTAGGATTTTTAATGTTTTTAAAGTCTCTTCTGCTCACCAAGCCTGTATTTATTTGATCCAAAGTGCAGCAAAAACAGTAAAATTGTGAAATATTTTTACTATTTAAAATAACTGTTTTCTATTTCAAAAAGTAGTTTATACCTGTGATTTCAAAGCTAAATTTTCAGCATCATTACTTCAGTCTTCAGTCACATGATCCTTTAGAAATCATTATAATATGCTGATTTGCTGTTTAAAAAAACATGTATTATTATTATTACTATTATGAATATTTAAAACAGTTCAGTAAATTTTTTTCTCAGAATTCATTGATGAATAGAAAGATCCAAAGATCAGCATTTCTTTGAAATAAAAAGCAGCATCATACAGTATTCCATTCAAAAGCTTTGAGTATATTTTATTTTATTTATTAATTTATTTTTTGTGGGGGAAAGAAATTATAGAAATAATACTTTTATTTAGTAAGGATGCTTTAAATTGATCAAATCTGATTTATAATGTTACAAAAGATTTCTATTTCTGATAAACGCTGTTCTTCTGAACGTTATATTCATCAGAGAAACCTGAAAAAATATACTAAACATAAAAATAATATTTTTTGTTGTTGTTGTTGTTTTGAGCAGTATATCAGAATAACAGAATGATTTCTGAAGGATTATGTGACTGAAGAAATGATGCTAAAAATTCAGTTTTGAATTCACAGGAATAGTGAATAGTGAATAGAAAACAGTTATTTTAAATAGTAAAAATATTTCAAAGTTTTACTGTTTTTGCTGTACTTTGGACCAAATGCAGGCTTAGTGAGCAGAAGAGAATTCTTTAAAAAAACAAAAAATCTTACTGTTCAAAAACTTTTGAATGGTAGTGTACTATTGTAGTGTTTTTTGTCTTAAGTTTTATATTAACTATTTTTATTTTACTTTTAAAACTAAAACTTTTTATTTTGGTTAGCTGACAATGCAAAGTTTCTAATTTATTTAAATTTGTAAGTCTAAGTGTAAATATTTCAGCATTTTTTTCAATTAAAAACTATTTTAATCAACTGAAAAAAGGTGTAGAAAAAATGACTCAGAAACTGACAGTAAATTCATCTAAAATCTACTAACTGAAATCATAAAGATTCAGATTTTTTAAAAGCCACACCTCAGGCTTTTGACCTATTTATTGGTACACTGTGAAAGAAAGAAAGAAAAGAAAAGAAAAAGAAAAGAAAAGAAAAGAAAAGAAAAGAAAAGAAAAGAAAGAAAATGAATACTGGCTTTAAGAAAATTTAAAAGCAATTTCACTCAGAAATTGGTAGTAAATTTCACAAATAATTACAAAGAAATGACAATTCTGAAGTAGAGACTAAAACAGTATTTTCTTGTACTCCAACATACTCCAAAATCAATTACAGTATTTTAATAATATTTTGAATTAGCTTTAAAAAATAATTAAAGGTTTTGTTTATTTTAGTAATACAGAATGTGCTTTTGATATTTTTACTAGTTTAGCTTAATTTTTATTTCAGTTTTAGAACTTCTTTTCAAGTTATTTTATGGGCCTTTTTATGCCTTTATTTAGACAGAATAGTAGAGAGCAGACAGGAAAGTACTGGGTGAAGAGAGGGGAGTGGGACTGGCAAAGGACCTCAAGTCGGGAATCAAACTCGGGTCACCGTGAACACAGGTCTGTTTTATGTCGGCCCACTAACAACGAGGCTATAGGCACAGACTAAATTTCATTTTTTTACAGTCTAACTTTAAGTGTTTTAGGTTTATATTCTTTTGAATATTTATTTTACAATAACAACACTAGTAGTTTGCTTGCATATACATAAAACTGTAATACAATACTCCTGCATTGTTCTCAAATCAAACTAATTACCACAATGGCCATACTACTCTTATGTTGGGCTGTGAGAGCATTTCCTCACCACACAAGCCCTACTGTGGAATGTGTCAGCATGATGTAAGAGGTGGGTAACAAAGCTAGCATGAACTGAACTACTGGTCCAACAGGCTGAGTAGCACTACCGCAGCTCTTAGCAGCACTGATGCAAATCTGAGGTGAACACCAGCTGTCAGTGTACAGCCTCCAAGCTTGGGCATTCAAGCAGATAATTTCTTATAAACCACCAATGGACTAAACCAATAGGATTTGGGAATCAATAAACTATACGGAAAAGTGTTCAAAAAGAACAGTCGTGACATTTGATTCAGTTAACAGAATATTGGATATATTCAAACTAAACACTAAAATACTCCTGGAGCGTTTCATTTACTAGTATAGAGTTGTACCGCAACGCTGCTACTGATTTGCAAACAGACAACAGCCATTGTAGCCTGATTCCCAAACGAATCACTATTATGGACTAGTTCTTTATAGTGAATCACTAGAGCTGTCAAACGATTAATCGCGATTAATCGCATTCCAAAATAAATTTTTTTGTTTACATAACATGTCTGTGTGCTGTGTATATTTATTATGTATATGTAAATACACACAGTATATATTTCGAAAAATTTTCATGTATATATTTATATTAATATAATATATATATATATATATATATATTTAACATAAGACATTTTTCTTAAATATATACATTCATATTTATATATACATAAAAACATACACAGCAGTATATTACATAAAAACTTTTATTTTGAACGCGATTAATCGTTTGACAGCACTACTTCAGTATGAATCAGTAAGCTGACTCACTTACTGAATCACAAGTGTTTTGTCACGTGTGACTCAAACCAAGAAGCCTATTAAAAAGCATTTATAAACAGATTTTAATAAAACATTTCTTTTTGTATTTGTTCTGATCAAATCATAAGGCTGTAAAAGCAAATAGTATTTGTTATTTCCACACATTTCAATATTAGTTGACATTGGTTAATGCATTAACTAACATTAAATAACAATGTGCAATAATTTATATGGCTGTCTCCCCATTGTTTGTTCATGTGAATAGAAAGAATAGACAGAACTTTTGATTTTAGTATTGTTTTCATTGTTGGTTCATATTAAGCCAAGCAGTTAACTAATGTTAACAAATGGAACTTGCATCGTAAAATCGTGAACGGCACCATTAATGAACTGAATCGAAACAGAGCTATGATAATCATGGTTCGAGAGGAGCAAAAGAGAGGAAAAACAACAATAGAATGTATTCAAGCCCAAATGTATCTCTCGTGTTAAAATGATGAGCTACGACTTAAATGCTAAGGTGCGTCTAAACATGACCTAGACCCAATGAACTAGCCGGCGGCGTGACGTCATACACCGTAAAACCTCGTCACGGAGGCTACGAACTCCGTCGACCAAACTAAAAATCTCCCGGAGTGCTGGACGACAAAAGCAGCCTCCGCTCCACACACACAAGCGCTTGTGGAAATAGCGGAGTTCAGGCAAATCACGAGGTAAATGCTAATAAGCAGCCTTCCCAGCCAGTGGCGCCCCAACTTTTCCCTTTCTTCAAACAGCCGAGCTCCCGAAAACCGTACCGTGGCGTGCAGTAGTTGAGCAAAAAGCTGACTCACTAATCTCAGCCCGCACAGAAACGAAACGCGGCGACTGTCAACTAACAACGCGCGTCTACTTTCAATAGAACGCGCCCGCGAACGATACATTGTTGCTTTTAGCGGCTTTGGAACGGTTACAGTCCAACTCGCTCTAGTGTAACACAAGCATTCCAGTGGAACTCCATTCGCACGTTACAATGTAACAGTTCCGCCCGCTAAAGTTAAAACACCACTGAATATCGTTCCACGGATGGACTTGCCTTCCTCGCATAGTCAAATGGAGGCTCGCAGGCTAAAGCTAGCCAGGCAAATAAGAAGAGGGGGGAGCTGGCTAAACTTAATCGCACAAACGCGAGCAGCGCGGGCGAATCAAGTAAATCGGCGACACAATTGAAATGTTAAAACAATAACAGCCGTGCATCCGCTTCAAGGTCGCTCAAAGCGATTTGTTTACACAACAACAACAGGCAAAACACAACTCTCGAACTCTGCAAAGTGGCCAGGCTGAAATAGCGAGTGTAGCTGGTTTAGCAAGCTAATGCAGGATACCGCCGCCGCGGAAC
Source organism: Labeo catla (assembly GCA_012976165.1). Lineage (NCBI taxonomy): Eukaryota > Metazoa > Chordata > Actinopteri > Cypriniformes > Cyprinidae > Labeo > Labeo catla. The sequence goes on from VONZ01000849.1 coordinate 295,362, forward strand.
TGTGATTGGATCCTGCAGCGAGTGTGTAAAAATCGCGTTACAAAGCCACCCCAAACCGCCATTCACCGGCAAACATTCAACATTTGCAACCGTGTCCGACTTACAGTGTTTTGTTTCCTCCTAAATCCAGTACGTTATGTCCAGCTCTGACCTTCGGCTTGGTGAAACAGCATTATAGTTAACTGCCGCCGCCATGTTCCTGCTGCCTTATGCCTAACGATGGCTGGCTGCTTGTTTATCTCGCCAGCAAAACCTCCCCCACATACTACGGGCACCAGTATCTACTCGTTTACTCTAGCCTGCATAGCAACCTTGCAGTGAGCAACGGGGCAAAATGATGATACAGCAAACATAAGGACACGGCAAGCCCGTTGGATTGAATTTTCTCCGTCTTTGTGTTTTTTAAACTGCAAGTGGAGGTTTCATAATATTATAGGAGGGAATCAAAACAGTGTCGAAAAGCCAGTTTACACAAGCTTTCGCCTTTAAAGTGCTGCTGTGGGAGAAAAAGTGTGCCAGAGTGGTCAGGTTACGAGCCGGTGTTGTTGTTGTTCCAAACCCAAAGCAATCTGCACTCTATTATCAATGTCATAACAGCTTAATTAAAAATCACATTAGATCACCCACATCAAACTGCTTTCCAGACCTTCATACATCACATCCTGCGTGTTATGATTTACCTCAGGATGCTTAATATACATTTGCTATCAAATAAAAACTTTTTAACACAACGAAACTACTGAAATAACATCAGAACATTTTCGACCAAGTTAAGGCCTGGACAATATAAAAGGAAATTCAAAAGTGTTTGGCTCTGAGAATCCAATTTTATCCATCATTAGTACTTTTTTTTAATTTATCAGACGTTCAAATAATCGATCCGAGTCTTCTTTGTGCTGAATCAAGTATCAATACATGTTGATTTTGTCACATCACTATAGGAAATCTTGCTTGATAATAACATTTAAAGCAATATAAATGCTTTTGTATCTGTATTGTTTAGAGGTCAAAACACACGTCTTCGTCATTTCTAGCCGTCATTTTAAAGATAGCCTACATAAGACCACTTCTCGACCTGTGAGATACAATGAAAGCCCCAGTTTTTCCAATAGTGTAGTACTCCACCATGTCTCATAACTGTATTGAGTTGTCAAGTACACAAACATTTCTTACTTTTCTCCCAGAATACAAGCCCCAAATGGCCACGAGCTCAGGGACTGGATGATCGGGCAAAAAGCCAGCACTTACCGTGATTACTCAGCAATAAACCCCAAATGTGTCAGGTATCCGATCAAAACCCATACGGCGACAGGTTGATTTCCTATAAAACACTTCCATGTGAACGCAAGCCAGCGAGCGAAACGAAGAACGGACGAGTCGAAACGAATCCCACAGTTGCAACCCCTGTCGATCAAAGGTCTACATCGAATGTAACTTCTCTCAAAGGGAAATCTGCAAACAGTGACTTATGCAATATTCGCAGTTCACACTTTCAGATTGGCAAGCGCTTGACAACAATTGTGAAAGCACGGGGTTGTCGCAACTACACGTCCCGAAAGAGACCGCTTTCCGTTCAGGAAAGCATTAATAGATGTGTTGTGTGTTAGTTTCGTATTTTATACTTTTGGTAATAGAAAATGCCACCAACAAAACCTCCAACATGATTTGCAAAAACCAATAAATATCACCGAGCTCACGTACGAAATATCGTGGCAAACAGCGCCACCTCATGGTCACACCAACATTTTAAGGACAATGACCTCTTGAAGGAAAATGAATTAAGTGTGCCTTTTTACTGTATTTCTTTTGAGAATTACGTATTAGGTTATTAAATAATTTTTATAGACAAATTTTGCTGTAATATTATTAGATATTTATATACTATTAGATAATATTATTAAACAAAAATAACTTTCGAACGCTAGAACAATGAATTGTTGCTATGGTTACTTCCTCACCCTAGATAGCTGAGGTATGTCTGCAAGATGTGTGTTAAAGATCACTTGATCTGGAAAGCATCTGCTGTGTACAAACATCTGACAGACATATGTAAGATGTCAGTTTTACACACATTCTAAATCATAAACATCTTAAAGACATCTAATAGACGTCGATTTGACATCTGATAGGAAACGTCTAATCGACGTATTGCACCCAGATAACACACATACGTCTGCAAGATGTCTGTTTAAGATCAATTGATCTAGAAAGCATCTGCTGTGTACAAACATCTTACAGATGTATGTAAGATGTTAGTTTTACACACATTCTAAATCATAAACATCTTAAAGACATCTAATAGATGTCTATTTGACATCTGACAGGAAACGTCCTATCGACGTATTGCACCCAGATAGCACACGTACGTCTGCAGGATTTCTGTTAAAGATCACTTGATCTGGAAAGCATCTGCTGTGTACAAACATCTGACAGACGTATGTAAGATGTCAGTTTTACATGCATTCTAAATCATAAACATCTTAAAGGCATCTAATAGATGTCATTGCAGATGTGCAAACACTATAAAAATACATCTTGTAGATGTAAATGCATCTCCGTGATGTACGTGTGTGATCAGTGACAAAAACGCGACTACTGTTCCCTGATAGCACACATACATCACGGAGACGTCTATTTGACATCTGCATTTACATCTGGAAGATGTATCTTTAATGTTTGCTCATCTGTACTGATAGCACACGGACATCACAGAGACGTCTATTCAATGTCTGCATTTTTTAGTGTTTGCTCATCTGCAATACGTCTATTGGACATTTTCTAGTAGATGTCTTTAAGATGTTTATGATTTAGAATGTATGTAAAACTGACATCTTACAGACGTCTGTATACAGCAGATGCTTCCCAGATCAAGTGATCTTTAACAGACATCTTGCAGACGTACGTGTGCTATCTGGGTGCAATACGTTGATAGGATGTTTCCTATCAGATGTCAAATAAACGTCTATTAGATGTCTTTAAGATGTTTATGATTTAGAATGAATGTAAAACTAACATCTTAAAGATGTCTGTCAGGTGTTTGTATACAGCAGATGCTTTTTAGTTCAAGTGATCTTTAACAGACACCTTGCAGACGTACGTGTCCTATCTGGGTTATTTATCGCTTTTTGACAAACTCGGACTCAAAATTTACCGGTAAATTAAACGCTGGTTGACTGTTTTGAGCTTATAATTTGAACCATGGCTATCAGTTAATGAATTTACATACAAAAATGTTCCAAAATGTAGTGAAACAAATACTCATAACCAGTGCAGTGAAATGGGGACAAATACCATGAAAACAACATTTTTATTAATGTATTTACTGGTTGTCTTTCTCATTGATTGTACTTCGGTAAAAGAATTGTGAGATAACAGATAACAACGCTTTTTTTATTGAACTTCATTCTCTGTATTGTTGTTCTTAAACCTATCTATGAAAATGATTACATCTTAGAACATTTCCTTAGATCCTGACCACTGTCTCTCGCTCTCACTGGAATGACACTTGTGATTTGACATTTTCATGTGTTATCAACACCGAACAGTTAAGTCAGATTTGCAAAGTTTAAAAATAAAAGCTATAATCTATTGACAAATCAAAAGTACAGTTTTCATTAGAACATGTTCCTTTACTAAATCATCAAAATTTGTGGAGCATTACACTTTTTAATTACCTTGACCGATTACACAGTACAGTGCAATAAATGGAATTCATTAAAAAAGGCATCAAATAAATTTTTGCTTCTGATTTTTTTTCTAATGTAAACAAAAAAAAAATGTGGCAATGAGTTTATACAACAAGACAAATGAAGAGACATCAGACGTGGTTCCAAATGCATAGGACTGAATCGACAAAAACTGTGAGCCTTTAGAGAACTTTAAATACAACCCTGAATTCAAACTCAAGTTAAAATACTGAATTATTCCTCTCTGATCTGTCAAAATGTATGGTTAGGCACTTGTAAAAATAAGTTACTTTTTCCCCACAGCTTTCATGTTTCTTTGTAGGTATGGCTGGATCATAGTTTTGGGATTGCAGCATTAAGCAAATAAAGCAAAGAGTATATGAACCTTGAGAATAAAGAAACAAATGTAGGGGGGGAATTAAAAAAAAAACAAACAAAAACAAAAGACCTCCAAAATCCTCCAAAGCCAATTTTCCTTAAGCCCTTCTTGCAAAGAGACATAAAAGTTGGATAGCTTCATGAGCATTCAGCATCCTACAAGATCAAGGAGCAGGATGAGGAAGTTGCCATATTGCAAGTTTTTTTTGTTTTTTTTCAGATAAACAGGAGGGGAAAAGGAAAAGGGGCTACAGACAAACTGTGGGATGGAGAGGAGGTAAAGGAATGATCAGGCTGATTTCAGCCAGGACAGAAGCTGGGACTAGGAGGGGTTTTATGATGACTTCTCCTTCCTCGCTCTGGGGGAATCTGCTCCACTGGCACCAACAGATCCGTTCACACCATTGGCTGTGAAAATACAAACGACAAGATGTTTGACATGTTGAGCAGTTAATTTTGTAGATACCTGTAATTATTTTAGCAACAATAGGGTTACCATTACTTGACCTTTACGTCACATCACACCACACCACGTTGGATTCATTTTTCACCATTACAGTTTTTGCTGTATTTTTGATTAAATAAACGCAGCCTTGTTGAGAATAAGAAATATTTGACCTGTAGTGCATCTCCAAGTATCTCCAGTTTCCCCAAAAATGAAAACTGCTGCCATTTACTCACCATCCACTTCTTCCAAAAATAAGTTTCTTTCTTTTGCTGACCACAGAAGATATTTTGCAGAATATTGGTAACCTAAGAATTGACAGTAGCCATTAGGGTTGGGTACCGAAACCCGGTGCCAATATGGCACCGGTACCCATGTGACCGGTATGTACCGGACCGAATCAGAACGCGAATTTCGGTGCCTCATTTCGGTGCCACTTAAATGCCTGAACTGTCGATTGAAATATTTGTCTTCTGGTGCTATGACATGGATGTAGAAGCATTGATTCATCAACATGCATGATCGCTATAGTTAAATTCAAATACTGCATTCATGGGGTGTCAGAATGATCAGAAAATTTATTTACTGAATGAGAAAACTCACGTGAACGTCGGAAAGCTTTGATGATAGAAATCCAAGACATCTTTGTAGTTACTATCCATTTTTACATTTTGAATTAAAAGCACAAATCGTCTGGAAATGAGACCATCCGAGAAGCGCGTAAATGCTGCAACTATCGTTACACTTGCTCTGACTGGAGCAGATGGTTTGCCGTTAGCTTAGCTAGCTACATTAAACGCGTCTAACTTAAAATGTCAAAAACTAAACATTGTAAAGTGTGGCTATATTCCACGAGAAATGATTTAGACACTGCGACGTGCAGCAAATGTTTTACAGCAGTTGCGTGTGAAGGGGAAAATGCGTCAAACCTAATGAAACATTTGATGGTATGTGGAATAAACTTGAAAGCAGAGGGATGCACCGTGTTTGACAGTTTGCAGACATCAGCTGGAGAGGTGTCGTATTTTGCCAGAGACGGCAAATATGTGATGCGATCTAGGAAAACCCAACACATGGTGTAATTTTACCTTTTTTAGGTTTTGACACCATATGAAAGCTGAGTTCAGGCCCCTTTCCAAAACTTTTATTTTTTACATAACCTACGTTATGGCTATCTTAGGTTGGCTGATAGCGATGATTTTCAGGAATGGGATTTTGAGAAAAACGGCTTTAAAGTGAGACGGCTTTCACTTTCACTTTACGGGTTTAACGAGAGCTGTCTGTCAAGTTAGGAGCGCTACTGCATCATTAGACAAACAGACTAACATTTGTTTTCCGTTGATCACCCATTTTATGTTTAGTAAATAATGCAGCCTACCTTGTAGTAAAAGCGAGCGCAGCGTAACTGCTCGCGCACTGTGCATAAAACAGACTGTCATCGGACGACTCCTCTTTAGTAACTTCATTATCCGATCCTTCATATCTGGATGTGAAATAGCCCGTAACATCATTTAGGGCACTGACATCACCAAAACTGAGCAGACTGAGACGAGTAAGATCGGTTAAGTGAGCAGCTGCAGTACTTTAGACGGCGTTGTTGTGCTCCGCCATCTCACGATATTAAAATAAATAAATAAATAAATAAATAACTTTGCTTGCCGTACTTTACACAGGACTGGTGGAGAATGTGAACTGATACGCCTTTACTAAATATGTTACGTGGTTTATTTTGATAGGTTAACTGTTTCTGTGGTGTTAAGGGAAAGCACCTCCGCAGCGCGTTTTTAACATAGGAGAAAGACAGTCATTTCTGCTTGCTGCAATAAATGTCTATTTTTCTGCACTAAACAAGTGAATTTCGAAGAGATATTTTCAGAGATGATAGACAAGATGTTATAGAATAATTTAATGAAAAACGAATTTCCTGAAAACGTCCCACCGCGACATCCGACGGGTTTTCCCAGATCTCATCACATATAGTCATATTTCTGCAAAAGAATTGCTGAAATTTTAAGCTGTTAAATTATTGTAGTTGGGTTAGGTGGCTTAGGTTTTATTGTTGTTGCGTTTTGCATTGACTTAATAATGTATAGTACTACTTCTTTTTTTTTTTTTTTACTTTTAATACATTGTTCAATTTAAAGAACTTTTTTGTCCAATAAAAATATATTCTTGTGTCATCCACCACTTTGTGGCTTTTTTAAAAGTATCGGTGCAGGCACCGTTTTGGCACCGGTACCGTTTTAAAAGTATCGATTTGGCACCGGTATCGAAAAAACCCCAAACGATACCCAACCCTAGTAGCCATTGACTTTCATAGTTTTTTTTTTTTCTTCCATACTATGGAAGTCAATAGCTACAATCAATGGTTACCAACATTCTTCAAAATATCTTCTTTTTTTGTGTTCGGCAGCTGAAAGTAATTCATACAGGCTTGGAACAACTTGATGGTAAATGATGACAAATGTTCATTTTTGGGTGAACTATCCCTTTGATGATTTTGCTTAATAAAAGCAATATGCTTTAGAAACAACTCTATATTCACTATACAGTACAACCTCAAGTACTTTATTGCTTAAATGTAGATTCTAGATGTGCTTAATGTTAAAAAGGGTTATTAAAGGATTAGTTTGCTTCCAGAATAAAATTTTTCCCTATAATTTACTCTTCCCCCATATCATCCAAGATGTTCATGTCTTTCTTTCTTCAGTCGAAAAGAAATTAAGGGTGTGTTCACACTTATAATTTGGTTTGTTTGGTTCATTTGATCCATACCAAAAGGAAAATTGATACATTTGGTTCTGGTTCGCTTAGCGTTCACACTGGCATTTTTGACAGGAAACCTTAAAGGAACACTCCACTTTTTTTGAAAATAGGCTCATTGTCCAACTCCCCTGGAGTTAAACAGTTGAGTTTTACCGTTTTCAAATCCATTCAGCTGATCTCCAGGTCTGGCGGTAGCACTTTTAGCATAACTTAGCCTAGATCATTGTATCTGATTAGACCGGAGATCGGCTGAATGGATTCGAAAATGGTAAAACTCAACTGTTTAACTCTATTTTCAAAAAAAAAAAAAAATAGTGATACATTTACAACCTGACTGGTTGGGCTGAATGACGTATATTTCGCGATGGAACTCACCCAACACTCCAAACAAAAGGAAAAGGTGCTTTTGACTTAAAGCGGTGCTGCGAGTATATGACATCAATATTAGGGCTGTTCAATTCTGTAATTTTTGGAAGTGAGTCTGATTCCAATTCTGGTCTGAATCGAGTCCCATCGATTCCAGACCCAGGAATTGGAATCAGACTCACTTCCAAAAATTACGAATTGAACAGCCCTAAATTGAATCCTCGCTGTTGTTTTCGATTCCTGTTTTTTTTTTTTTTTTTTTTTTAGATAAGAGGAACCCAATTTCGCCATGACTGCAGAATATAAAGGTTGTAGAAAGTAGCACTCTCATATGAAACTTTATTTGCAAAAATTCTGATGCATTTCTGTAACTCTGATTTTAAATTTGTACCCCTGATTCTTTTTTTTTGAACAGTTCATTAAAACAATCTGTCTGAAAGAACCTTTAACCTTTAAAGCCACTATTAACGAGCAAGAGGCGAATTAACAGGTGTTTCTTAAACTCAGACGAGCTCAGTACCAACTCATTTTCATTCGGTTTATTTCAGTGAATTTCGTGAACGTTTGATGACATAGCAGCCGAGATATGAGGCCTGCCTTCATAGGATGCAGCCTACTGTTTGATAGGCATCCATAGGTAAGTTTTGTAGAACTAAAATCGGCTCTGAATACAGGGTCAATTCCAACATTTGGAATTGACTCTCGATTCCCAATGCCTCGGAATCTATTTTTTTGGAATCAAAACCTCTGCTCATTTTGTTTTGGATACACCGTTTCTTCCCATCATGAAATTATGTCGCATAGCATCGCATCAGAGTTCATTTTAATCGAACCAAAGATGACAAGTGTGAACACACCCTAAGTTTTTTTTGAGGAAAACATTCCAGGATTTTTCTCCATATAGTGGACTTCAATGGTGCTCAAGGTTAAAATTGCAGTTTCAATGCAGCTTCAAATAGCTCTTCACGATCCCAGCCGAGGAATAAGGGTATTACCTAGTAAAATGATCAGTCATTTTCTAAAAAAAACAAAAAAAACAAAAATGGAATTTACATACTTTTTAACCACAAATGCACCTCTTGCTCTAACTCTGCTTGCATTGGACATTGGAACCAACACACGCAGTTAGCTCTAAGTCTGTATACTTCGGTTCAAAATGGTAGGGTAGGACCAACTCCATCTCATTTTCTCCTCCAACTTCAAAATCGCCCAACATTGTATTTTTACCTTTTTTTTTTGGTTAAGGGCGTTTGACTTTGCGCATTTGCTTTGTAAACACTGGGTCGGAACATTCGCCTACATCTTGTGTGTAAGCATGTAATATGTAACGGAGTTTTTGGAAGATGATTTGTGGTTAAAACTTTTTTTTTAAAAAATGGCAGGTCGTTTCGCTAGATAAAACTCTTATTCCTCAGATGGGATTGTGTAGATCCCACGCATTGAAACATTGCAATTTTAACCTTCAATCTGTTGATCCCCACTGAAGTCTATTATATAAAGATTAGAGAAAAACCTTGGAATGTTTTCCTCCAAAAACCTTTATTTCTTTTTGACTGAAGAAAGAAAGCTATGAACATCTTGGATGACGGGGGGGTACGTAAATTATCAGGAAATTTTTATTTTGGAAGTGAACTAATCCTTTAAGTGCGATAAGCTACAAAAGAGAACAACTCCTACATACACTCAAAGCACGCACAATCTCTCAGACAGCATATGATCCAGAATTCAGTTATCTTCATTGGCTTATTACGCTTTGATGGTCAAATACACACAAAATTGTCAAAATGCCATTTTGGCAAGTACACTGTGTAAACGCTTATGTCTTAAGTGACGGTAAACAGTTGGGAGAAATCAGATGCATGTCTGTATATTGATAAAATGAAGTGACAGCAGCCTTTAAAATGACTCATATCATCAGTCATATCGCCCACCCTAATCAGAAGAGTAGAATAGCGTGTGGTATTTAAATAAACATCTACACCGATCTTAAGTAGGCAATACTGACCTTTCTTTGATTTGCTCTTAGAAGAGGATGATTTCTTCTTTAAGCTATGAGTCTGTGCGTGTTCTCTCCATCGTCGCAGCTGGAAGTTGATAAATTTCCACATCATAAAAGCCTGAGTGCTGCATATTGCAGTCAGGACGGTCACCCTAAGAGAAACAAGAGTACCATTACAAACAACTCCAACAATAATAAAGCAAAGGTCCTCGCTGCTTTTCCATCATCTGGTGTTTAAATGAATCACGTCCATCCAAAAGCCTCTCACTTTCAGTAGAAAAGCTTTTACAATGTGATTACATATTAGGCATATTATGAGTTGAGACTTTTTGATGGCTGACTGGAAATTTTGGGCTACTATAGCAAATTTTTTATATTTGATGCCAAGGTGGGTTATTTTTGGCTACTCTGTAGTTTTATACTGAAAACCAAACACTTCAAAACTAAACTGTGCAAATCAGATTTGGACAGCGCTGCACATACCACAAAACCAGCATGGTGCAAACCATTTGAGAATTTACTACTTCAAAGCTCTACAGAAATTCAAACGAGTCACATGACAAGGCACTTGGTTTATAATAAGGTGCTAAAAATCACTTCTTGAAAAATGAAATCAAAATAGCAATTGCTGAAAAGCAACACAAATTGCTTTAAAGGGATGGTTTACACAAAAATGAAAATTCTGAACTTTCAGAACACAAGATATTTTTGATGAAATCCAAGAACCTTCTGACCCTCCCTAGACAGCAATGCAACTGACATGTTCAAGGAAACATACCCAGAAAGGTAGTAAGGATATTGTTAAAATAGTCCATGTGACAACATTGGTTCAACCGTAAAGTTATGAAGCTACAAGAATACTCTGTGCACAAAAAGTATTCTTAAACTTCTTAAAATTAAGGTTGAACCACTGTTGTCACATGGACTATTTTAACAATTTTCTTACTACCTTTCTGCACCTTAAACTTGTCAGTTGTGTTGCTGTCTAAGCATGGTCAGAAATTTCATCAAAAATATCTTAATTTGTGTTCTGAAGATGAACAAAGGTCTTACAGGTTTGGACCAACATGAGGGCGAGTAATTAATGACAGTATTTTCATTTTTAGGTGTACCATCGCTTTAAGACACTTTCATTATTAATCTCAATTATTTCTTCCTTTCCTTTGCAAGATGAAGGAATAACATAATATGAATATCACCCTGCTTACCGAACAAAAAGGACATTAAATCTTCCCTCTGCGAGGTTCACACCCCGTTTCTCTGTTCCAGCCAGCCCAAGGCCCACAGTGAGAACAGACAGGGAAAGAGTCAACAACCGGCCCAACACAAACAGAACAGCCCACACTGTAAACCTGTTAACATACACAAAATGCTTCATAATGGTCAAACATCCTTTCCTTAGCTTCAAACGCAGAAATGTGCTAATATTCAGTTTCCTGTGCACAAATCATTACAGGTGTTTATTAACTGGAATTGGTCTGTGTAATCAATAGCACTCACCCAGTCTGCCTCTCTTCATTGCTGAAGTAAATGAGTCGGGATACATGGAAGAGGAGCTCAACAAAGTAATGCAGAACCAGCAACACCAGGCCCAATCGGTTCAGACTGGAAAACACATTATTAATGGTTTAAACATGAGTTCACTTCCAGATAAAAAAAAAAATACTGATTAAAGGGGTCATCGGATGCCCATTTTCCACAAGTTGACATGATTCTTTAGGGTCTTAATGAAAAGTCTATAATATACTTTGGTTAAAAATTCTCAATGGTTGTGTAAAACAACACCCTTTTTACCTTGCCAAAATGAGCTCTGCAAAAATCATCCCATTCTGAGAGATTGTTCCTTTAAATGCAAATGAGCTATGCTCACCTCGCCCCTCTCTACTCTCTGTGGAGTGACGAGCCTGTTTACTTTAGCCACATTTAGCCGTTTAGCTAACTAGCACGTTATTAGGAAAGATGATTGCAGAGATTCATAAAAAAACAAAAAACAAACTTATACTCACTTCTGCTGTAAGTGAAGCTGGATCACGAATGATTTGCGCGAACATAGATGCATTTATGTAGATCGGGAGGCGCATCCCCTTCACAAACAAACGTAATCTACTGCATCTTCAGCGGCTCAGATGTCGAGAGTAAATGACGACCACTATGTTCATTATTACATCCAGCAACACAACACCTCAATTGGAGATATTAACTAACTTACATCCCTGCTCCGGCATCGAAACAATGGAGGTCGGACTGTTACAGCTGATCTGAGGTAAAACGCTCATGTCAATCAACTATCGTGGGAGCAGCATCACACCGACAGGCATCTGAGAATGGCTTGATTTGAAAAAGGGGATATTATTTTTACAGATTAATTAAAGGGGTCATTGGATGCTACATTCACTTTTACATGCTGTCTGAACAATAATGTGTGTTGGCAGTGTATGTAAAAATCTACCCTGTAATGGCAAAAATCCATGCAGTGATTTTTAATTAATCTGTAAAAATAATATCCCCTTTTTTTAAAATCAAGCCATTCTCAGATGCCTGTCGTTGTTGCGTCACACCCACAGAGGCCACTCCCACAATAGTTGATTGACATGAGCGTCTTACCTCAGATCAATTTTAACAGTCCAACCTCCATGTTTTGATGCCAGAGCAGGGATGTAAGTTAGACAAGAATTGAGCGATTGAGGTGTTATGTTGCTGGATGTAATAATGAACGTAGTGGTCGTCATTTACTCCCGACATCTGAGCTGCTGAAAATGCAGTGGATTACGTTTGTTTGTGAAGGGAATGAGCCTCCTGATCTACATATATCCGTCTATGTTCGCACGAATCATTCGTGATCCAGCTTCACTTACAGCAGAAGTGAGCATAAGGGTTTTTTTTTAATGAATCTTTGTGATCGTCTTTCCTAATAATGTGCTAGTTACCAAGTTTAAGTGGCTAAATGCAGCTAAAGTAAACAGGCTTGTCACTGAGAGAAGAGAGGGGCGGGGCGAGCAGAGCTCATTTGCATTTAAAGCAGCCTCGACCAGAATGGGATGATTTTTGCAGAGCTGATTTTGACAAGGTAAAAAGGGTGTTGTTTTACACTACCATTAAGAATTTTTAACCAAAGTATATTATAGACTTTTCATTAAGACCCTAAAGAATCATATCAACTTGTGGAAAATGGGCATCCGATGACCCCTTTAAAAACCACTGCATGGATTTTTATCATTATAGGGTTGATTTGTACATACACTGCCAACACACTTTAATGTTCATACAACATGTAAAACTGAACTTTGCATCCGATAACCCCTTTAATTAATCACCCAGTGTCATCCAACATGTCAATGTCTTTCTTTCTTCAGTTGAAAATAAAGTTTTTGAGGAAAGCATTTCAGGATTTTTCTCCATATAGGGGACCTCAATTGGAGACAGCGGGCTGAAGGTCCAAAGTGCAGTTTCAATGCAGCTTCAAAGGGTACTACACGATCCCAGCCGAGGATTAAGACTGTTTCTAGTTTCTAGTGAAACGATCAGTCATTTTCTTAAAAAAAAAAACAAAAACACAAATGCTCATCTTGCACAAAAATCTTCATCTCATTTTTTCCTTCCAAAATCGGTTTACCTTTTTTGGTAAAGGCCGTTTGACTATCTCTGCGTGTTTGGTTTGTAAACACTGGGTCAGTACTTTAACCTACGTCATGCGTGACCTTTCCAATGCAATTACGTAATATCTGCAGTCAAACTAGTGCAAGATGAGCATTTGTGGCTAAAAAGTATATAAACTGTAATTTTTTTTAGAAAACGATCAATCGTTTCACTAGATAAGACCCTTATTTCTTGGCTGGGATCATGTAGAGCCCTTTGAAGCTGCATTAAAACTGCAATTTGGACCTTCAAACCATTGATCCCCATTGAAGTCCACTATATGGAGAAAATCCTGGAATGTTTTCCCTCAAGAACTTCAATTTCTTTTTGACTGAAGAAAGAAAGACATGAACATCTTGGATGAAATGGGGGTGAGTAAGTTATCAGGAAATTTTTATTCTGGTGAAGCGAACTAATCCTTTAAAATGGCATGAAAACATGATCTGAGGGAGTTTTTAGTGAGTAATCAGCTTGGCGAAATTTAAAGTAAATCTCTGTGTCTGTAACCAGTATTTACTGAGCTTTGATGACTGATGATTCAAAAATTTCAAAAATAGTTTTTTAGCCTCTACATTTTTGAACAAAAATGTGTGCCCTGACAACTGTTTTTGATGATTAATAAATGTATTAATTGCTTACTTCAGAACATAGGCTCCTGTGATGTGGACCAGGTAAAGGCTTATATAAACAAGCTGACGAGGAATATCCTCCTGAAAAATAAAACAAAACTTATTAAAACATCCAAAGAACACTATTCCCTAAAACAGCTTCACATTTCTATACTATCAAATTGTATGTGTATCCAAAAATGGCCAGAGTCTATTGTCACATCTTAAGTGAATTTCCGCAAAGTAAAAGTGTGGTAAACACAAAGCCTCTGGAAAGGGAAATCAGTCCAGTCACAATAGCAGGATGCATGAATATGGTTTTCAGTGCATGTTGTGCATCCTCAAACACTTTGTTAGCTTACTTTCTTGACCTTCTGGAAATACAGCTCAGGGATAGCATGAAGCCAGTAACCAAGCTGACAGATGTAGTAGAACTTCAACTGGAACCTAAAACAAGACAAACAACTTCTTTAGCTTCTGCACGACTCATGGAAGTCAAACATCAATGATAATTGCATTTGCAAGCTGTGTGTTACATACAGTAGGTCTACAAAAATCAGAAGAGAGAATTAGAGGTAGACTAATGCAAGATAATTTGATCAGAAGCCTTGAGAAATCTTTTGAACGTCCTTCTTGATGCAAACCAGCCTGGCAGATCAGTTTACTTCCATGAGTCGTAGATGCAACTTATGAGTGCTCACGAAGCATTTCGGCAGATGTGACGACGGTAAGATGGAATATGAACCTTTTACTTTTTCTTCATTAATCAACATATTTCATAATTTTAAATGTAAACAGGCTATGCATATTCAACACAGACAGCTGTACTTACGGCATAAGGGTGTGCGGGTAACCCTCCCACAGGCTGACAGGGTTAGACAGGAGGTTTTCCTTTAGATTAAGCAGAATAAGTCTTTTAGACACCATTATAAACACTGACCTGCACACAAGCTCGTATTTATATGAAGCAGAGTAGTGACGCTCTTACAGAAACAAGAATGCTGGCTCCCCACAGGCAGGAGAAGAGGTAGAAGGCACTCAGCTGACCCGACTCATTAAACTTGCTGTGCTTGGTTTTGGAGAAGTGCATCTTCCTGTTGATTTTCTGAAAAGTCGTGGAGTCAAATAAATGGCAAACAAATCAAAACATTTAGTTGTGTTAACAGTGTTGCACTAAAAAAACTACAAAGATGCATGTTACATGAACATTTATGGACAAACGTTAGTTGTTTCAGCAAAAACGTTGAAAGTTTATTCAGCTAATAAAGAATACTTACATCCAGCACGTATTCCTGAATAATGGCATGCATGATAATGGCAACTAACATGTAGAAGAAGACGGTGGCTATATCTTTCAGACCGTAATGGAAGTAATTCACCGCCGTTTCCTCCGGACCTCCTAAAATCCATGATACAAACAAAACATGAGCATGAAAATGATAATAATGCTGTGTTACTAAATTGCAGGATTGCACTCTTCTTCTAACTTCTCGATTTAAAAGGATAGTTCACCCAAAAATTATAATTCTGTCATTAATTATTCACTTAAATCAGAGGACCTTCGTTCATCTTCGGAACACAAATTAAGATATTTTTGATCAAATCCAAAAGCTTTCATACAGGTTTAGAATGACATAATGACAATTTTCATTTTGAGGTGAACTAACCTTTTAAGTATAGACAGAACTGATTTGTTTTTGACAAACTCAAACAGCAAGATAATGAATAACAGAACCAACGCACTTGATTTTACACCTCACTTTGGAAGTGAGCATTATTCTTATAAAATAAAAGGAGATGGTGTTGTTTTTTTTAATTATCAAAGCTTGTTTTGATAAACAGTCACAGTACGTGTCAGTGGCGTCAATTCATTAGTAGAGCTGTTAGACAAAAACTTGTTGGAACAAAACATCTTGATAATGTTGAGGTGTATTAATTATAACAGAAATAACAACGTAACAGAAAATATTGAAAATACAAAAAAAAAACAAAAAAAACACATACTTACCATTTGCTGGAATCGTTACATTGTATTGCACAGTTATGAACAAAACCGCTACCTTCGACGTAATCTACAGAAGAAGAAATATGAAAACGCAATTAATACACAAATAATAGTGGATCTTAAAATGAAAATCTATCATTAGAGAATGGCAGGCAGACTCTTAGCATTTACTTGCACTGTATGTAAAATAAGGTTTACAATGCAAATGGTGTTAGAAAATAAGCCATGCAGATTTCAAGCAACATGAGGGTGAGTAAATGATAGATTTGTGTAAATTTGTGAATGATATGACTAAAAAGTGCATAAAGCAATTTTAATACTTTCTCAAACACATTTCATCAAGATATTATCATTTATAGACGAGTATACACTAGTTTTAGTGCTGTCGAACAATTAATCGCATCGAGTCGTTTACATAAAACGTGTACGTACTGCATATATTTGTATATATCACGACACACATACAGTATATATATTGAAAATATTTACATGCATATGTTTATTTTCATATAATTTATATTATATATAAATATATTTAATATGTAAAATTTTTCTTAATCGGTTTGGATGCGATTAATCGCTTTATAGCACTAAATAGTTTACTTAAATCTGTATTGAAATGCCCATTAAGACAAAAAAAAAAATGTTCCAGTGGTGTAAACTCCATTTCCCATGATGCACCAGCACTGGCGCTGATATTTTGCAAACTATCGTCCAAATCTAACGGTTGTGCAAACTCGCATTCCTAACAAGTGCTGAGAGTGTAAAACCATAATGTTGTTATCAGTAAAAATCATTTTAGTAGTAAAAATCGTGACCCTGCTGCCGCTGAGCACCGGTGACAGCGCTCAGTCATTCTCCGATTGCCACGTAACACTTCATTTGCGCGTAAAAGTATCAGAGCAGCTACAATGTTACGTAATCATCTTTCCAAATCAATTCTGTTATTCCGTTCAGCATTCATTAAATGTACTAAATTCGCACGTGTGATTTTTTTTAATCTCGCGGGTTTAAAAGTTCCTTTAATCGCTTCATAGGGAATTCCTCTCTCGCTCTCATGCATCATGTCTCTGAATCAAAATTCCCAACTCTTTGAATGCAATAAGCTATTAGCACCCGTGCTTGAGTGTAAATCCTGAGCACATATGAATGATAAATACGCAAGCGGGTTAAAAATGATGCACGTTAAAAATAAAACCAAAAAGTAACAGTTCTTTCTGCAGTTAAAGGAAGTGAAAGGGACGAGACTATGACAGAACACGAAATACCCGTTAGATTCCTTATAGAAAGGAGCAAAAGACAAACGCTGATTTGTCATCTTTGACTCATCTTTGTCTTAAATCTGTAAGAGTGAATGAATTAATTCAAAAGTGGATTCTTACCTCAAACATAAGACCCAGCAGAAACACCATAGCAACACAAGACACAATATCCGCATGGTTCTGGATCACAAACTCGTGGCTGAGGACCGGCGGGTTCTTGTTGTTCTTTTTTCGGATTCCCATCTTGAAGGATGTTGAGAGAACTTTGGTGAGTGTGAGTAAGGAACACGTCTTCACTATTGTTATCTGGCAGGCACGTCAGTCTTAACGCCTACTTCTGTCTTTCTTCTTCCTCCGCCTTTTTTAATTTTAGGGACGTTGTACAGTTACAAAACATGCAGTAGCGCCATCTGTTGGATTGGAGTAAAGAGGACGTTGTTGAGGTCAAGGGCCCTTTTTAGTGAACAGAAAGGAGGATACATAGTGAATTAAATTATTAAAACAGTAAAATAGCCTGTATTTGTGTATAGAGGGTTTACACTTATGTCACTGTTTGGTCAGTAACCCGGATGCGCGGCCATGTTGGAGATACTCAGATGTAAACAACAGTATTATCTGTGGGTACATCTCCAGTGGTGGACGAAGTACACAAGTTGAGTACTTGAGTAAAAGTACAGATACGTATAATAAAATATTACTCCAGTAAAAGTAAAAGTGCTCCTCTTTCAATTTTACTTGAGTGAAAGTACAAAAGTACCCGATTTTTTTATGTACTTAAGTAAAAAAGTACTGATAGATTTATTTTGCAATTTTATATAGGCTACTTAATTGAATTTTATATTAGCACATATTTTTTTTAGAATCCTACTGCTCAAAATACCTGGGATTTTCCCAAAAAATACATTTTTGTTGTTGATGTACCTGAGAGAAAACAGATTTGACCATCAAATTTTCACCAGTAAGAAAAAAGTTTTAAAGCTTGTTTTGCATAACGTCACAGTTATATATGACATGAGAATAAGGCCTGAAGTTAGCAAGAACATTTTAAGGAAAATGTAATTATATTTTCATATAGTGATTTTTTTCCTTTCAAATATTATCTGTGTAAAACCACCCCTGGCCCAATGCCCCCAGAGGGCATCACTTTCCACTTTGATAATTACTGTAGTTACCATGTTCTGAGCATGACCCCCTTTCTTTTTCTCTCAGATGTAATCCATCTATGTGGTTAAATAAAAATATGTGGAGATTTTAGAATATGTGGATCTAAAAATTATCTCAACTTAGCACCAGCAAGCAGCTAGACAGTTAGCATCAGCTAACAATATTTACTTATTTTCAGTATGGTTAT